>PVKZ01001255.1:0-437347 GCA_004027375.1 Macroglossus sobrinus
AGGTAAAAGACAAATGTTCTGCAAGAGTAACCATTTCTGGAATGTATTAAATGAAAGAACTTTTAAAAACTGTGCTATAATGGTAATATAGATAGAAATGATAAGCTATGAAAAGAGTTGAACAATCAGAATAAGATATTTGAGTGGAGACTACAAATGGATACATAGAAATGCTTTTGCTATTTGTGTGGTGGGGGTAAGGGTGATGTCCTTATTATATTTAGTCATCTGAGCAAATTAGCCAATATCAGAAGAAATGGGTTCACATCCCAGGTCTACTACAATTATGTGCTCTTGGCTAAATTACTGAACCTTTCTTTACCTTGATATCTTTATGAAATTGGGGATGATTTCCCATTGACCTTATAGTGTACGCAGATCAAATTAATACAGATAAAGTAACTACTCTGAAGAGTTTTCAATTCATGTTATAATTAATTTTTACACAGCAAAGACTTTCAAGATTTAGAAAGTATATATGGGATGATAAGAATTTTTGCTTGTCTGCAGATGATATAGGCATTGAATGTCTGCTGATGATGTACATCACTTTCCCTCAAGCAAGGTTACAAGTTTCTCTAGCCCCACTGAACACTCCTGAAGTTACAGAGAACTTATTAACATTCTCCAGAGCATCCTTTTAAGATGATAATTTATGGGTTTTTGTTTGTTTGTTTGTTTGTTTTTTACTGTACTCAGTAAAACCAGCAGAAAAGAGACAGGTGGGAATAACAACATAATGTTATATATAGCTATAAGTTTTCCCAGTTCTAGAGCGTCTGCTTCAAGGCACACTAAAATGGAGTAAAATGTAACTTATCTTGAAGAGTTGCTTAAATAAGTTACTAGAGGAATGGCAAGTTTACAGATGAAGCTAAACAAACCCTATGAGAATTGAAGGCTGTGGCCGTTTTATTTAGGATGCACAGTAAAACCTAATTTAAGGCAAACAATTTAGGTCTTTGGAGAGTTTACTAGGAGGTTTGTAAACAAATGTGAAAGTCTATAAAATATGCACTTTTGAAATAAATGAAATGATGGTTTGATTCTATGAAGGAATGCCATCATAAGTACCAAATACTGATAATTTGGTTGGAAGAGAATGCCTAGCTGTTTGCATTTTCTCTGTCCCAAAAAGATCTCCCTGGCCACTTTTTACATCTATCCTCAGCTTGACTGCTAACAGAGTATTACATGGCGTTCCTTTGTTCTAGAAGAGCATCCTTTAGTTTCATACTCATCTCAAGTTCACACAACCAGGCAACCCCAAACACCTCTTCATCTGGTAAGGTTTTTCTGTGGGTGCTCTTACTAAACTTGTTTTAAATATGAAAGAATCACCCTCTATCATCAGTGACCAATCCTTTTCTTTCCCTGTAATACTGAAGATGTGAATAGAATCCTCCAGTAACAGAGTCTGGGAAGAAGATATTTATGGGCAACTACATGATTTGAATAGATAAATTTAATTTTCCCTTCTTGGGAAGCCTCAGTTTACTTTACCACTCAGTATTTCAAAAAGTTTTAAAGATATTTTAATTACTGCATAAAAAAAGTCAAATTCTTCTTCTCTCACTGTGAAGGGCTTTTATTACCCACTGCTATAAAACATATATCTTTTTTTTCCTTCTGTTGCTCTCTTGGCAGAATAGCCTGCATACCAATAGGATCACTAAAATGCCACGAAGCAGAACATATTTATCTGTTAAATTCTATGTACAGTAACCTAACAAATGCCAGAGACAGAAAGATTGCCCTCTGCACAGCAATACTTGTATAGATGTCTCCTTTATGCTAACAATGACAGGGCTTCATGCCTTATACTGTACTCAAAAATCAGAGTGTATTTCTTTTTCAACAGAAGACTCTATATCAAAAAGAAAAAAAAACTGCACATTTTTGGCACTGAAATATCTTATATGTATAACACATTTTTTTCCCTCAAACTCCACTAACTGCAAGTAACTACCTAGAAGATGAAATCTAAGATTTATGTCATCAGAACTATTCAGTAGACCAGAGAATAATTTTTTCTTCTTTTCAAGACTGTCAACTTTCTTTATTGTTTATGTTCAATTCTATACTATACAAGAGATTAAAGAGTCTTGTCATAGTCACATGTCAAACCTTTTTGAAAAACTCAAGTAATAAGTGTAAAATTATATTAATAAAGAGTGTTTTCAAAGATATTACATTTATTAAAATATAAATTGTAACTGGAATGTTATAATTATATTTATACTAATCAAAAAGAGATTTTTGAGTTTGTAATTTTATGGCATTTAGTATGTTTTAAAATTTAAATGACTAAGGAAAGATTAAAATATTATTACAAGTAACTTCAAGGAAACACATATGAAGTAATATAAGCCCAGGAATTGCCTTCATAAATCATTATGCATACCAACAAATCTGTTAGTTTCTTACATGCATTTTAAATCTAAACATAACCATTTGACTATTGAAATCAATTAAAAAATAATATTAAATAGTGTTATACAAACAGAAACTTTTCTTTGGCTTTGCTACATTAAACTTTTTTAATAATGTAGTTTCTATCTCAAAACAATAAATAATAGCATGTATAATGATAACAAAGGAATCCTAACTAATTATAATACTTCTGCAAAATCCAGTAACAATTTTTTAATTGTGAAGAATAAATCTATTTAACTGGCCTGCTAACAATAAGGCCTTCAGCATCTTGCTTTGCAGTAAAATGAAGTAAAATCTATCCTTTCCTTGCTGTTGTTAAAAACATTTCAACAGTTAGTTCTTTTTCACAGAAAACACTGCAGGAACGTTTTAGGCTAAAAAAAAAAAAAACACGCTTGAATTTTACACTTGGCTATTATTGGCCAGGACAAGTTAAACATACTCAGAAATTATTATTTTTTAAGAGGGAAAACTTGGTATAGATTTGTATTTCTTGATTACAGAGTGGACACTTTAATCTTTCTGGCATTGTAAAACTGAAGCTGACTGCAGGGAAAATAAACATTACGTACAATACCCGGCACTTAAACAATTGTACCTATAACCGATAAGTAACAAAAGCGTGAGGTACCTGGAATCACAGCATTTGTGCCTAATGCCAGCAACAATATAAAGCATTCCAGTGACATTTGATAATGAGCAGACAGTGGAGGCATTACACGCGTCTTTAGAAGAATCAGACTTCCTACCTTGAAAAGACAGATGGAGGTAAGTTCCTTTATAAAAAAAAGTTGTAAGTAAAGCCAGGCAGCAGTTGCAGTAAATTGAGTCCTTTCAGTCACTGTATACATACAGCAGTTCTGCAATAAGGGGAAAAATATAATGGGAGGAGCGGCTGTGAACGAGTGACCTCCTCAAGCTGAGTCCTCTCTGTGAACCAAGCATTGAAAGCCACTGCTCCTGATTTGCATGGATTATCTCCACTTGAACAGATACAGAACAGATACATTTAAATTGAGCTGGCACAATGGCAAAAAGATGGAAGAGTGAATGAATGAGGGACAGCGCAAGAGAAGGAGAAAGAAAGAGAAACAGACACGAGATCGGAGAGCATGGATAAGCTGGTTCTTGCAGAACTGTGTCTCAGAAGAGCTACAGCTCCCTCTTCATGTCACAGTTGTAAGATAAGAAATGTTGTCATTAAGAACTGGTTAATCATAGGGAAATATACCCAGATTAGCCGATGCTCTATCTGATCCGATTTTTATGAGCATTTTATGACTCCTTCTGTTTTGTCACCAGGATTGTAAATGGCATACTGAAAATCTTTTATTAGTAGACAGGTAAACAAATTTGGATAGAACCCTGAGTTTTGAATGGGATCAAACCTTTGATTTGATTGCCACACATGTTAGTGAAGGAACCTAGACAATCTGTTAAGTAGAATATTTATTTTGAAAAAAAAAGTTAATGCTGATTAATTTTTAAAGAGCTAGTGGTATGTACTGCAATTTAAAAAGAAAATAGTATCTAAATATTTATTAATGAGTAATTATCTGAAAGAATCCAAGTGTAAAAGTAAAAGGAAGCTAAAACAAATTTTTCATTTACTATTGTTATTTTTTTTATATTCTTTCTTGCTGGCATTTCAAAATAGAGAAAATCCATTCTATACAACATAGATGTATCTTTAAATATACAATTGTTATTTGCTTTTCCATTTAATATCTTCAGAACTTTATATATTTATATTCTCGCTTTCAAAATGAGAAAGAAGCAGGGGAGGGGGGATATGATTGCAACTCATGCTACCAGTCACTGAATAAGTCTGTGGCATATCTCAAAAGAAAAGAATAGCCCTCATTTAGCAAGTTAACATGAAGCCTGCCTTCTCTTCGTGTAGAGTTGTCTGCAGATGCCCAAACAGCTAGGCAATTAGGTCGATTCGAAAGAAAAATCAGTCAAACCATCTGGTTGAATGAATTGATCATAGCCTTGGGGAAGCCAGCAGTTAACTTGGTTTGGACCAAATGACATCATTTAAATATATTTCAACAAATGACATTAAAACTCTCAAAGTAAACGTGAGAGTGATATTTTCAGAGTAGTAAAGAAAGCAGTTAGATTTTTGCTGCTGTTGGGAATCCACGTCCTGTCAAGAAAGATAAAGATTTTAAACATACTATACTTACAGGAACTCTGACTTGATTGACAGAAAGGATACTTTAAAAGAATATCTCAAGGAAAATGGCGACGCACATTTCCATGAGATTTAGTGAAGATCTGATTTAGTGCAGACTTAGTGACTACAATAGTGTTTAGGCAACAATTGCTTGAAAATAAAAGGTGAATACAATAGTTACTTTAAGTTTGTGACATCCAATAGTCTATTGCTCTCTGAGTGGATGGGTGAGCTCTCAGGTTTTTTATATCATTTAGGACATAGCTTGTACACACGTCAGAGTTGAAATGTTATTGAGATCTTAATATTACTTTTTAGGTTGTAAATTCTTTGGAGTCAGGAACCATATACTATCCTTTAAAATTTCTACCCAAATATTTTGAAGGATTTCTTTAAAAATGTATTTTAAATGTCTCAAATGTTTATAGGAAAGATATTAGAAGTAATGGAAAAGTATTTATATTCTCTATACCAATTTAATATATAAAAAATGGATTCAGAAGTTACAAACTCTCTGTACCCTCATGGAATAAAAGGAAACAAAATAAATATAATGTAAATGTCTTGCCATATATAGGACCACAATAACAGTAGGAGTAATAATATATTGTATATTAACAGGTAACCTTAATTAAGTACTCCCTTCTCCATACCAAGGAGTAACCTCCAGAAAGTATGTTTAGGATTTGAGTCACAAATTTCCGAACACCAGCGCTGACTAGGACAATTATCAGCTTTATGACCATGGACAAAGTCCTTAACTTGTTTATAAAATGGAAATTATAAAATGACTTTTATTAAATTGGTTTAAGAATTAAAGCAGCGGTCCCCATCCTCTTTGGCACCAGGGACCGATGCTCCTATGAGAATCTAATTTCTGAGGATCTGAAGTGGAGCTGAGACAGTGATGCTGGCACTGGGGAACAGCTGCAAATACAGATGAAGCTTTGCTCATCTCCTGATGTTGGTCCAGTACTTAACAGACTATGGACCAGTACTGGTCTGCAGCAGTGGGGTTGGGGACCCCTAGATTAAAAAAAGGAACTTACCATATCACCTAAGTAAACGCATAACCAGTGTAAGCTATTTCATAATTATTATAACTCCATTTCCATTGAGCAGGATTCTCTCTCTCAGAACTTGAAAAGTGTTACTACATTATCTATTGGATATAGAAAAAAGGTAAATTCTTTGTTCTTGGCTTTTTCTGGCCATCATATGAGGAGAGCTCCTTCTTGATCCCTGACAACCAGAAGGACTGGTGCCTTTACCTTTTTATAAAAGACAGAAATAGAAATTTTATTCTCAGGAGAGCTTGAGAGCATTGTAGCAGCAGATCCAACCTTCTGTACAGAAATAGGAAATGGCTTGTGTGGTACAATGTGAAGGGCACCCAGAAGCTCCCGGTCCAGAAATATCTTCCCATCTGTCCTCTCCTATTTCCTGAAATGCCACCATTAGGGGTTCATGTCTACATTTTACTGGCTTCCCATTCTCTTTCTTAATGCCCATACTACTGGTAGAATTAACACATTACCAAGTTTATACTTAGAGGAATACATGGATTCATAATAGTTTTAATTATTCTATCAGAGATACTTTCCTCTAGTTACTAGATGAAGATCAGCAATGTCAAGGAAAAGTCAGATTTCAATAAAGGTGCAGAAGAAGCTCATTTAGTATACAACAGTTTGTAGGAATGAAGTCCAAATAAGGATAGGGCTATCCCTGTACTTGTGTGCACTTGGATCTGCCAGAGAAATCCTTCAGCAGGCACTCAGAGAGTGGCCCCTGGTGCATTGGGATAAGAAACTGACTCTTCATTCATTCATTCATTCATTCATTCATTAAACAAAAATACATTGAGTGTTTTATTAGCAAAACCTGAGCTACATATATGAAAATAGGTGGTCCTTGCTTTCATTTCTAATGGAGATGTTGGAAATAGATATGTAAACAGATTGATTCTAATACTGAACATCTGTACAAAGGAAAAAAGTACAGAAAGAAGGCAATGAAGGCAAAGCACAGTTGGAGAACTAAGAAAAGCTTTACAAACTGGGCAATGGTTGATCTGAGTCTTGAAGGCAGTGAGAGCTGTTGGGGCAAATAAGAGATGAAGGAGGAGAAGGCTGCAGCTGTGTTCCAGGTTGAGTGAACATGAGTCTGGAGGCAGGGTGGTATGAGAGAGACAACTGGCTGGAACGATCAGTGGAGTATGCTCAGAGCACAGAGTAGAAGGATGATTGGGAAATGCAGAGGTGTGACTGGAATGTGAAGAAGGAGCTGAGAAGCAGGTCACAGAGAAGAGGCACAAGGCACAAACACTTCAGGTCCTTTGTACCTCTGGACTTCAGCCTTGGATCTTTGTCCCTACTTTACTTTTGCATGCTTTGTGCTTGTGTTTATCTGGGCTCCCCAGACTGTGAACACACACATAAGACAATGTTTAAATGACGAGGAGTGCTGTCTCCAGTGAGAAAAGGGGGATGTATTGCCAATTAGATTAGAGATTTAAGTCTTTAGGGAGCTAAAATATTCCAGAATTGTTTTGTGAGGGTCTGACACCCTATTCCCAAACAATGTGCTGAATGGCATATTTATATATGAATTAAAATTAATTGTGTTTAGAGACTTTGGGATGTAGCAAATCAGGGTGGAATCACTGCTGGAGCCCTAGAACTCATTTAGCATATAAAAAACACAGCACTTTGAAAACCTTAGTGAGAAAGATTACCGGCATTAATGCCATTAATACTAATGATGGTTAATAATTGGAAAATCATATTTATAAAAACAATAACAATAATAGAGTCAAGCCAGGTATCAAACCTCCCAATACTAATATAAAATTCTATATATTATAAGCTCTCCATGTTCTCCTATTGCTTGAATCTTAATTATTTTGACATATTTATTCAGAAAATATGGAAGTTTCTATACTTAACCCAGGAATGACAAATGGCTTCTTGTAAATATTACACTTACAGTAAAATTCACTGTAAGATAAATGATTACATATATATTGGACACAATAGTAGGAAATATATTTGAGTTCTAATAGGGATTGGTTCAAGCTTAAAAACAATTAATAACTGTCAATTTCCCATAAACACGATAGTGAGTAAAACTTCCAAAAAGAGCACCTAAACCACAAATGATTAAAAATTATGCTGATTAACAAAATGACTGAATACATTAGGTTTTTTCTAAATTATCTTTTGATTTCAATCCCACATCCCTCTCCCATGCCCACCCCATCACCCTTCTTTCTCCCCATAGAGACAGAAAGACTACAGCTTAGTTCAACATTTGGTTCTTTCCCAAATATTTTAAACTACTTGTGGTTTTGCAGTAAGGAGTGCCATTAGCTGGCAGCCACTAGCTATCAACACCTTCCAAATTTACCTCCTTCCAAATTTACCTCCTTGGGCAGCTGTTGATGACTAAGCATAACGGAGCTCTTAAGGCCCGTCCATTTCTGACTTATGCAGGACTCCTCTGAGGCTTTTCCTGCCCATCCCAGCTTCTGTCATCATTTGACTTTCATAGGCTTGGATCCCTGATAAAATTCTTAGAGTCCTAACTCCTCTCAGTGTCTGCTTCCCAAATGACACAAGTTCCTAATGGTCAACAATATTCACTTTATGAGCAACCAATTTTTCTTTCTTCTTTCCTATCTTTTCCCTTCAATATTCAAAGAACTGAGCTCTTACTTTTCATAGAATTCCTAGATAGCTTCTCACTCTGTGTCTACTTCCCAGTTGTTCTTGTTCGTGGAACAGTAAAAGATTCCTAGAGAGCTAAAGGGTCTTCTGTAGCTGCTCTCTCTGAATTGCTTCTCAGATTACGACTTTGTTTCCACATCTCTGCTGTACTGAGGACAAAACATAGGCACACTACTAAACACAGAATTGAATAGTCCAGTAGACTTTAATAGACTAACTGCAACAGACAGACAAGCAGCACAAACAACATGTTGATGTACTTAGATCAATAAGGCTCTGGAAAGACGTTCAGGCTCAGTGCCGAGAGAAATGCACATTAAGGAGAGTTTGAAAGATGTCAGAGAGTCTAAGAGGAACTTATTGGTCGGTAGTATAAATTCTTCTTGGTATTCAGAGTAGCAGAGAAAAATGAATGACACTTCAGGAAAGAAGTCATTAGCAAAAATGATCAGGCACAAGGATTTTAAATTCAATTTTTAGCTCTATCACCAAGGCACTTAAAAAAAAAAGGTAACAACTTGCCACTGTATTCCATTTGTGAAACAGCACCTCCCAGACAATGGCATTGTTTAACAATAAAGTCATATCACCATTAATTAATCCTTTGCATTTTAAGATGAAACTCAGTAATAAAGAAAAGAATACTTTTGAAAAATGTTGGTTTCTGTAAAGAATTCCTAAAGAGACCCAAATGACTAGTGTAAAGAAGAGATTTACCTGAACTTTGAACCTGGAGGAAAATGAGTCTACATAATAATTACTATAACTCAAGAAGTAAGTACATCATTAACTTGTATGTACAAATACAACTATTTCAAAGAAAACTAAAACGATTCACTGTTCTAAGTTAATATAAAGCAAATGAGTATCCAGCTCCTTTAAGAAGTTACCCCAAATATTTATAATGCTTTTAAAAATTTAAGAAACAATGCTTATTTTGACAATTTCTTGCATATTCTCACATTAATTCAGATCTTTGTTTGGAGCAACAATTTATCCCACCTGCATGTAGAGATTAAAGATATTGAGTGCATGAGGATTCTAACACAGAGCTCTAGGGGATGGAGGCAGACCAAGTGATTATGATATTTGCAGACTGAGATGCATTTTACTTTGTCTACTAATTGATTCTCTCCTTCATTTATTCATTCATTTATTTAATAAATATGTATTCAACATCTATTGCATGGGGATAAATAGTAAACAAAGAGTCCTTTTTCCTTGTTTGTGGGATAGCTAGCAGGGAAAATAGACATCAAAATAAGCAATTATATTAAATGATTCTACAGACTGCAAAAATTACAGCAATACTTAATAACTTCTCCAATAAATACATGTAGTCTATTCTCTCATTCATTGATTCTGGGCTGGTTTTGTTACTTGCTATGACCAATAGCATTTGGTGGAAATGAAAATGTGCCAATTTTGAACCTAGGTTTCAGGAAGCCTTGCAGGTTCTGCTCTTAAACTCCTAGAACCCTTTGACTGCTGGGCAAACAAGCTTACGCCAGCCTGTGGAGGATAAAATGACATCCAACCTGAGACCTAATAGAGGAGGAGTAGCAGCTAGAGAATGATCCTGACCCCAGCAATATAAAAACTTTATGGAGAAGAAACTAGTCCTACCATATACAGATTGAGTGATTATGATATTTGCAGACTGAGATGCATTTTACTTTTTCTACTAATTGATTCTCTCAATTAGTCTACAAATATTCAGACCAAAATTCTGGATTCATCTTAACTCTACTCTTCTTTTACATCTCATATCAAATATTTTGTAAATTTTATTATCTCTATCTTTAAAATATATCTAGAACGCAACCACTTATCACCACCTCTATACTACTGTTCATGTGCAGGCCATATACTCACCTGAATTATTGCTTTGTGTTCTGTGTTCTCTTGAATTTTGTTCTGTAAACTTCTTGCTTCCTTATTGTCTATTTTCACTAAAGGAATTAGAATAAACCTGCTAAAATGCAAGTCAGAGCTTGCTACTCCTCTACTCAAAATTCTGTGTAATGTATTAAATGGTGGCTATATGCTAACATCTGGAACTTGTGAATGTGACTGCATTTGAAAAACGGGGTCTTTGTAGATGTAATTAGATTAAGGATTTTGAAATAAGATCACCCTGGATTACCTGGATAGGCTCTAAATCCAATGACAAGTGTCCTTACAAAAGACAGAAGAGGAGAAGACATAGTAACACAGAGAAGGCCATGTCAACACAGAGGCAGAGATTGAAGTATTGTACTCCCAAACTAAGAAATGCCTAGAGCCACCAAAAACAGGAAGAGGCAAGGAAGGAATCTCTCTTAACATCTATGGGGGAAGAATGGTCCTGCTAACACTTAGATTTTGGACTTTTGACCTCCACAACTAAGAGACAATCTGTTGTTTAAAGCCATTTAGTTTGTGGTAATTTTGTTCAAACAGTCCTAGAAAAAATCAGTACACCTCTGATGGCTTGTTATCTCATTCAGTGTGAAACAAAACTGCCAAAGTCCCTATAAGACCCTATCTAGACACCCTTCCCCCTACTCCTGGCTCCTCTGACATTATAACCTACACATTTTCTCTCATTCTTTCCACTTGAGCTTCTCTAACCTTCTTGCTATGCCTTCAACACATACGGTGCAGACCTTCAGGGCCTTTGCCTTTCTGTTCTTTCTGTCCAGCATGTCCTTTTTCCAGATACCCTACCTGAATGGTTTTTCAGGACTCTTCTGAAATGTCTTTTCTAGGAAAGATTTCCCTGATGATTCTATTAAAGTTCTATCTATTGCCCAACACTCCCCTCCCCCAGTCTATCCCTGGCCTCTTTCCATGCCTTACTTCTCTCTACGTCACTTATCTTGCTCAGAGCTAATATGCAATGTACTTATTCCTTTGTTTAACTGTCTTCCTACCTAGAATGTGAGCTTTGAGAGAGAGAAATTTTCAACTTTCCCTCATTGTTTTATGCCTAACTTGTACAGAGATGCCTAGTTCAGCTTAATAAATGATTTGAGGAAAGTATTTATATGGGGAATCTGGAAACTCCCCACTTCTGCTTCTTCCGGGAAACATTTTCAAATCTCTCCAGAATTCTCGTTAGCTGCTGAATAGAATTCATGCTGCTAATTCTCTGGAGTAGAAAAGCATAGATGCTCTAATTTTACAGGACAATGACACTATTCTGTTATAGCAAGAAGATCATATCCAATTTGTACTTTGAAGCCCCTAGGTTTCCACTTGTCACTTTACATTTGACTTCATACTAGGCTCCAGATCTCCAGGTGAAATAGTAATGAGGGACTAGCAGCTGCACTAGCAAATAGGTAATGCAAATTGAAATTTAGGGGCTTAAAGAAGTTTTGAGAAGGAAACAATATCAAAAGGTAGATACACGTGTAAAGCAGTTTTGGGATGAGGGATGAGAGCATTTCCTATGTCGATTTTCTTTGATGGAATTTCAAAGAATTTTTGGATTTATTCTTACTGACTGGTAGCTTTGTCACAGAAACACAGAGTTTGCACTAATCTTGCCAGTTCATGCTTCTTAAATAGGGGACTATAAACTTAAATGCCAACATTAAATTAATTTACTTACACACACACACACACACACACACACACACATACACACACAATTTTTTTGCACCATTTTTGATCATGAGAGAGAGAAAAATGTATAAAATAGAAAGCTCCAGAAGCTCCTGTCACCATGTCTGTATTATCAGGCTTTCATAATTTAGCTTTCTTTATGTAGCTCCAGAGATGTTTGCATAGCAACAAAAAGTGGGACAATATTCTATCCTTTGAAAAGCAACGGGAGAGCTGAAATAAAAATATAAGCAATCAGCAGGGACATAAACGAGAGTCTATATTCAGAAAGTGAAATTAGTTCAACTAAACCAACATCTAACAGTCAAGGAGTTAACAGTGTTGTGGTATTTTAATTAGAGTTGGAGTTTGGGTTTGATTCAGATAAAAATCCTTAATTGCTTATCCTCAGCATACCAGGACTGCTCAAACATCTTGGGCTGCAAAATTAGACTGGGAATAGCGCCCGAACAGGATTTCTGAAAAGATTTTGAGTCTTCTTTGAATAAGGCTTGAAATTCTGCAAATATTGTAAGAATAGTCTTTATTAATGTTTTGAGTAGAAACTGGGAATGAAATAACACTAGAAAAATGTTTAGGTGTACTTGCAGTGAAAAGTTACCTATACTGCTTCATCTGTTGTTGTTCAAGACACAAACAATAGAGAAGCAAACTTAACTATCTGCTTCATTTTAATGACAAGGTAATAAATGGATATGTATTTAAATAAAAATTTTGATAAATATAGAAATGGATCATATATGAGAATATGAGGATTGCAGTGGTCATTGTGAGTTAAAAAAACACATCACAGCATTTGAAAATACCTGCAATAGTGTTTTCTCAGTGCTTTCAGTGAAAAGAGGGTGGATGAGAAATTATCTCTTCTATTCTTGTTCACACCTATCAGAAAGTAGAAAGTGTAGGTAATTTTAGACATCTAAGTAAAATAACTTAGAAACATATACAAATTAGTTACTTAAATTCAAAGAAAAGTGATGAAAGAGAGGAAGGTATATTTCATTCATTCAACATAAATTTATTGAGCTCTTTGATGTTGAGGATATGGTAGACAAAACAGATCCCATGGAGGCTTCAGTATAATGATCTAATGGGGGAGGCAAACATTAAACAAATAAATAACAGCTCTCTGTCTATTTATCACCTATCTATCTATCTATCTATCTATCTATCTATCTATCTATCTATCTACCATCTATCATCTATTTATTTATCATCTATCATCATCATAATCTACATAATTACAGACTGCAATATGTTTTCTGATGGATATAACTTAGGTGCTATGATTAAATGTGTGAAGGACCAGAGTGGACAAGGAATAATTCAGATTTAGGAAGAAAATAAAAGTGCTGGAGCCAGCTGGCTAAGATCAAACAGTTCCCGAGTAGGGGAGTGGGGATTGAGAAAAAGAGATACAGAGACAGAAGATAGAGACAAAAGATACAGACAAAGAGATGGAAAGAGAGAGAGGGGGGATAGAGTCGGGAGGGCTAACAGTGAATACTGTGCCCCGAGTTTATTAAAAACAGTATATTTATACCCTAGGATGTGCATGAGAAGCAACACCCACAGATATGCAAACAATTTTAGTAACGAGCTTATCCTTTAAGCCAATCTTCCTCCTTCAGTAAGGAGCTTACCTGCCCTGCAAACTTCTAGTTTGCAGGCACTTTTAACCCTGTCTGTAGGGCATTCAGCAATAATGGCTCCCAACACAAAAGAGTAAAAAAAATATATATTATGTAAGAGATGGGGAAAAGAACATTGCAGGGAGGGAAAGCATCTTGTGCCATATCTTGGTTAATATGGAAAAATAAATGTTTGATATATTTAGGTACAAAAAGAGAGCAGAGGCTAGAATTTAGGCTGAAAGAGAGAGTAGCAGGGATTATAACTGAAGAGGTAAGAAAGAGAGCATTCTGGGACTCGAAGCCATGGTAAGAATTATGACTTTATTCTATGTGTAATATGAAGATCTTGGAGAGATTTGCATGGTACCTCAGGATGAGACAAGAGTAAGTTAGAGTGACTTTAACTAGTTTCCATTTTAAAAATCACTCTTGTCTGCTGCAGCGGATGGCCTAGAGCAAGGCATGAGTGGAAGTGAGGAAACCGAGGTGGTAGTCATTGACATTGAAAAGACGTAGCATGAAGGTGGCTTGGACTAAAGTTATAGCAATGGAAATCAATAAGAAAGGACATAGCCAAAATAAAACCTAGGAGTAGAAAGGAAAAGACTTGATGATAAGAGATGAGGAAAAAGGAAGGTTCTAGAATTATTTCTATCTTTCTGGCTTTACCAGTGGATAGATGGTCATGGCACTCACTGTCAGAGATGGCAAAGATTACAGGAATAACTAGATTGGAAGGAAATGAATAATTCTGAATATGTTATGTTTGCAAGACCCATGATTCCTCCAAATGGAGATATAAAGAATGTAGGTCGTTTGATATAAGGGTCCTGGTCTAGTAGTATAAATGAGAAAATGTAATTACAGTTAAGTGTCTCCTCTGCCTTAACACTCTCAGTAGATTCTCATTGCTATAGCAGTTTGATGACCTTAAGGTGTTGTTGAAACCCATTTACTCTCTTACCTTTGCAACCTTACAACCTTATAAGATTTGTGATACATGAAATTATTATTTTTTTACTGGATTCTATGTGAATTAAAATGTAAAGTGGCAAGTGAAATGTGAGGTGCTCAATTCTGCATGTGATCTCTCTTTAGTAAGATAGTGTCCTCTGTGTATTCACAATTTATTTCTACCTCAGTAATAACACTTAATAGACTACATTCCCATTTATGTATTTTCAGTTCTGTCTACTCTACTAGAACATACATTCATCAAGGACAGAATAGTTCTTATTATTCTTGATATACCCAAGGCCTAGTATCCAGGGCCCAGAGTGCTCAACAAATAGCACATGCTCAATAAATCTAACTTGTAATGCTTATTAAACAGAGCAAATAAGAATTGAATTTGCCTGGGACATTTTATAGACCCTATTAGCTCAATTCTGGAGTAACATTAAACCAGTTCTGAGAATTCCCTGAGAAAATAAGCTAAATGCCCAAATCAGACATATTTGATCTTTCATGCAGTGTCACATTGGGGTGGTCAATAGGTTCTGTGCTCTCTTGCTATGCTTAGTTCCCAGGAGGCAGCTGAAGGGAGTGGATGTTGTAAGAAAAAGTAACCTGAAGTCCTATTTTTCTCCTGAACTTGACACTTACACATACCGTTACTGGAACAAATGGGTACCATTTTCTTTCTATTTCTAAATATATTTAGGCTACTCCTTGTATATTTCTTTTCCTCTTCAAGTCTGTCTTGGAAGTGAATTTTCAACTGATTTTATTTCTGTAACAATAAATTTTGGAGTCTGAGAGTACATTTTATGCTGTACTGTGGATGAATTCTTCATTCCTAGAGGTGACCCTGTCTAGGCATGAGTCCTGTGCCAGTTTTGCCGGATTCTTCTTCAAGAGAAATTAAACATATCTCTAGAAGCACATGGTTTCCAACTGGCAATAAGCTCAAGACCTCTGATATGCCTAGTTATTTTTAGGTCTAAACTATTCTGAAGACTTCAGCAAGTGCCAGAAGACTCACAAGTTTTAGAACTACTTTACAATTCAGAACGTGAACATGGCAATGTCTGGGGAAACCTGGCACATCAATAGAAAAAAAAAAAAGAAACATGAGGGGCTAATGTTTTAAGAGCTTATGTTTTAAGAGTGTAGTAAAAGGTAGAAATTGCAAAAGCCTAGAATAAGGGTTACAAATCAAGTGGCATGAGGGACCAAGATGACAAAGTGAATGACTGAAGCAGACCTAGTGTTAGACAATAGAGCAAGCACAGTGAAACACAGCAACTGGACAGTGCATGTCCTGCCCGACCCCACAACGTATATAGAAATTAAGAAAACAAAACATGAGAGTGAGCCTTTAGAAATGTACATGAGATCATGATACTTGTCTGCTTAGAACCCTCCTATATTTCCTCTTTCTTCAAGAGTAGAATGTAAAACACTTCCATTGCCTGAGAAGCCCTTCTTGACTTGGTACTTGTCTGACTATACCTATTACCACCCTCTTCTGTTTCCAGCCATTCCACCCCCTTCGCCTCCTTACTGATCTTTAAACACAACCCAGATGTTTAGGTCTTAGGCCTTCGTATATGATGCATCCCTGCCTGGAATAATATTCCCCCCAAATGAACATGCATTCCATAAGTTTGGCAGGTCTCTATTCACATGGTGCCTTGTTATAGATGCTGTCCCTAAGAGCATAACAGCATTCTGCCTCCATCACTCTCTAGCCCTCTTATTCTGTCTTATCTTTATAATATTTATCACAAGCAGACATGTTAATATTTTTTAAAACATTTGAAGTGAATATGCAGTATTATTTCAGTAAACTCATTTCTTAAATTTGTGTATGTGTGTGTATTTATCTATATCTATATCTATATCTATATCTATATCTATCATCTCTATCTATCTATATCTATATCTATATCTATATCTATCTATCATCTCTATCTATCTATCTATATCTATATCTATATCTATATCTATATCTATCATCTCTATCTATCTATCTATATCTATATCTATATCTATATCTATATCTATATCTATATCTATATCTATATCTATATCTATCTATATCTATATCTATATCTATCATCTCTATCTATCTATCTATATCTATATCTATATCTATATCTATATCTATATCTATATCTATATCTATATCTATCTATATCTATATCTATCTATCATCTCTATCTATCTATCTATATATCTATATATCTATATCTATATTTATATCTATATCATCTATTTGCCATACCTTGGCTTAATCCTGATTAGACATTTCAGTGTATATGTATAGTGAAGGAGCTGGACTTCGTAGGGTTTTAAGTAGCATGCAATTTTATTATATCCTTAGTTTCTCTTTCAACTAATTTTGTTGAATTGCTCTTCCCTGCCCCAGTATTTTCTTACATTCCAGATCACTCTTTTTAAATAACACATAAATATTATTTCAGATTTAAAAATCTAGTTCTGTTTATATCATAGTCTCTTTCTCTGTTCTAATTTCAAACTGCAGAACCACCAGTTTGTACCTCACTCAAATGAGTAAATGATGATAAAGAGATCCTGACAGCTTCTTCATTCTTTTCCCCATCCTACCATTTCATACCTTTCTTGCTCTTCCCCAGACAGAATGAGGTGAGAAGTGGGAGAGATGATATTTGAAGTTGCCACTGTAAATCAGAACAAGTGTCTCTGTATGTGGTAGGTACCCAAGTATTGATTATTTCTTTTAGGAGGAGGTTTTGTAGCTACTTCTGAAATCTCTCCTGCTGGACTATTCCTTAGCTCTGATTGAATGTGTAAAATCAAAGCATCAGCTCAGCTCTTGCATTCAGTGTACAACTCCACTTTCTCCATAGATCTTTTTCAAACTGACTCAAGATCAGCTACCCTCTGTGGGTCTGCTTGGCCCAGAGAAAAATTCCTTTATTCTTGCCTTTCATCTCCCCTCCTCCACTTTGTTGGGTGGAAGAGCAGCTGTCTTCCTCTCAGAGTACTGCTCCTCTTCCTCATTTGCTCAGCCACCCTCCTTACTTGGGTCTTCTCCCTATGCTCTTTCTCAAACTCCAGAAGACATATGTCAAGCATTCTAAATAGCTATCAAGAAGTTCCTTCATTTAATCATATCTACACATCTACAACTGCCTTCAAAAAAATCCTTTTCCTATCAATCTCCTGCCTTATTTGTAAATGCCCTCAAGGTATAGTTGCTAAACTCGTTTTATAGCCTTTCACATGTTTTATATAGATATTCTAGCACCTGTTGATTGTTGCCTTTGAAACCTTGCACAAAACTCTAAGAAAAAAGAGAATGCTATACTTACCATTCCACTACACATATATCCAGTGTATAATTCATGTATTGTATTTGTATCACATTAAAATGTAGGCTTTCCCCACCTTTTGGTGTAGCAAAAGCCCTACAACTCAAACAAAATGCAGATGAATCACTAATACTTAAAAATATGCTATAGAATGCATAGAATTATGTAAAATATGTAAAATACTTATGTATATATTTAAGTAATGTATATGTTTTACTTACATGAATGTAACATATAAATTTAATGGTTATTTAACAAGAAGAAATATCAATGGCAAAATCCATTAATATATTTAAAATTTCATTATAATGAAGGATTTATACTAAGAGAAAAATACAGTGGAATGAGTTTAAGGTAATTGAGAAAAGATTATCTGCAAATTTTCTAAATAATTTGTCCATAATAACAGAATTTCTAAACAATTAAAGAGAATAAAGGAGTCTTTACATTTTTGTAATAAATAATCTCTTCTCCCTCCCCGCTCCTTTAAAAGTAAAGAGAAATCATTTTAGGGAGATCATGGCAAAGTATTATGAAAGTAATGAAAAATGCTAAGTAACTATTTCTGTGTCTCATTATACATCTTAAATTGCTGTTCCAGTATCGTAGGTTTGCTTAAACAGTTATCTACTGCCAAACATAGCAGTAGGTGACTCTCTGGAAAAGAAACACTGGTCATACTGTCTGCTCCGTGGAGCCTGGAACAAATGAATGCTGATGGATCCCCAGACCCTGCCCAGACTGAGCCACACAACTAGTGATGGAGCCCCTAAAGAACCTTGCCTTTGAACAATTGAAACTTGAATGTACCCAATTTGACAAAGAAGTTGAAACTCCCACCCTCAAACAAAGCCTAGGAAAATAAAATCTAGGGCACTAAAATATACAAATAATATAAACTGTAAAATAATACAGATTTTGTGTTCCCCTTTGAACGTCATACATAAGAAAGCAGTATTCTTCAGAAATTTTCTGCTATCTGAATCATCCAACTCTTCTTCATCTTTTCTAATTTTACTCTGGCTTTTAGAAGTGAAGGTTGGGTATAAATCTCCAAATGCCACATCCTTATAGTAAGAGTTGAACTATTTACTAAAGAATGAAAACAGGGACTGGCTCTGCTGTCCTCAAACTGGGATTTTTGTTTACAGAATGGAAATGTTATAATGCGCTGAAGCCATTAGTGTTCTGTTCATTTAAAACAAGTTTAAACTTTTACAATATGAAAGTGATTATGGAAGAAAGAAGAAGCACATATATATTTATATAGCATGTAGATTAATAATAATAATAAATAAATAAGTGTTTATTCTGATTTATTCTTGGGTGTTCCTATAAATTCAAAACTAGAATATTGCTGAAAAAAATCCAAATTTTACATTTATGCACAGTCACTAGATAGTTACAAATTCTATATTCAGAAAAAAAACATAGCTAATGTTAAATTTCTGAAACTAAAGTGAAACAAATATCTGAAGAAATGAAGACAAATATTACCTTTTCTTTAATTATCCTCACAGTCCTAATTAAAGTACTGTGTACTAGAGACACAGTGGAGGATCTTGAGGATACAAGGACAGATAACATATATTTAGATTCATGGGAACAATAGCTTAGGAATTATAAGGAGAAAAAGCCACTATCTCAAGGCTCCATATTGAGATAGTTTCTGCTTCTATCTGCTTCTATCTGCTCTCCTCTCCTCCTCTTCCTCTACCTCCTCCTCCTTCTCTCTCTCTCTTTCTCTACTCTCCCCACAAAAGGTTTCCACTTTTATAACTGAATAGTCAAGAAGAGTCCAAAATAATTAAGTCTCGGTTCTGTATTTATTCTACACCTATGTAATAAAGGGAATTTAATTATCTCTCCAAATTACAGATTTTTCATCAATTATACAGAGATAATAACAACATTTATCAATAGGTTTAATAGTGATGTGAGGCTTAAAGTAGTGAATGATAAACATTCAGTATAGTATCTAGCACAGAGTAAGTATTCATCATTTGTTAGCCATTGTTACTTTTCCTCTTCTGCCACTAATGCTTGGCCTATAACAGTTTATCGAGCCTGAGAGATTATATAACTTTTAAATTTAATACTCCACAGCTAATTAACTCAGGGTCTTGGATACTCAATTTCAAATTCCCAAAAGAGGAATGTGATTGGCTTAGGCCACAAAGTCACTACCATGCTTATGAAGTGCCTGCACTGGTGATCACACCTGGTTGAAACAGCTATGCCTGGGGAAAATTAGAGAAAATATAAAATCAAGTGGTTTACTGTACATATAGCAGGATTTGTTGGTAAAACAATTATCTTTAGAATGTATTTGTAGGTTGAAGAGGCAATGATGGAAGTCCCTGTAAACTATGGTTTCCTATTTTAATGATATAATATAGATGTAGCCTCAATATTGGCATATCATATAGATCAGAGGTAGCAAATATTTTTGGCACTGGGAACCAGTGCTTCTATGAGAATCTAATGCCTAATGATCTGAGGTGGAGATGAGGTGGTGATGCAAGCGCTGGGAAGCGGCTGCAAATACAGGTGAAGTTTTGCTCCCTCGCCTGCCGCTCACCTTCTCTTCTGCGACCCGGTTTCTAACAGGCCACAAATTGGTAACTGTCAGTGGCCGGGAGCTTGGGCACTCCTGAATCTTGTTTAAGAATTTTCTGAATTTTCAGGTTTCCACTACTGAGCAAGTATATTGGATATTTTCCATCTCTTCTTCCCTTTCCTCTGATGACATGAGGTAGAGTCTGTATCTAAACATGAGAAATAAGTGGTTGTCAACGTGACTGAACTGGTCGGTATTGTTTGTCACAGCAGGTTCTTACAATCAATCCAGAAGTGCCACAGTCCTGCTGCAATCAGGATTGATTATTATGAAAGCCAGCTGTGGCTCATCTATTTCATTGCAGATGGCCACAGCCTTTGATTCCATTGAGAAAAGCAATTTGTCACCAAAAACTCAAATGCCGCCTTCACAGTATTTTACTTTCAAAGACATTGGGAGGATAAATGACCATATGGAACTGAATGTGGATTTGTCAAACCTTTTACTGAGAGTCTTTTTTTTGTGTGTTGAAAGTGGCGAAATGGGAGCTATTGTTTCCTAGTTCTAAAGTTTCTTTGCATAAACAAATATCAGTTAGTTCAACTGGACAGAATTTTTGGTCCTTTGCCTTACACTGATATGCCATGTCTGGGTTTACAGCTTAAGAAATTCATGTAACTCCCTATGAAAAGAGAAATGTATCACTCCAGTCATAATAATATGATATAATAATATATGAAGCTTCTAACAAATGGTTTCATTGTTATATTTATTGCTTCCTAGTTTTGATAAGCATTTAAGTTTCCATATAAAATTACTATATTCATTTTAGTAATAAAGCAAGAAATAGATGAAATAGAGGTTTGATTTAAAAGTTCCTGTTTTGTTCAAGATAAGCAGGTGAAAAGAAATTTGTTGAAGTTTCTAAAAGCCAATTTTCAAAAGCTCGCTGCTAATTTGAACCCTATCAAAGGAACACATATATGTGCACTTATTTTTCAGTATAAATCAGGAAATATGAATAGTTGAAGTGCTTTTGTGCTCTAAATTTTCATTAAATATAACTTGAATGCTTATCTCAGGCCTCAGTCTTGGGTTAGGTTTACTTTAGTAAAATAAATTAGAGAAATAGTGAACCAAATGAAGCTTTCTATCAGGAAATCCACACAAACTGAGTAAGTTTTAGATAAGTAATATATTTTTTTTTTTTTAGATTCCTTTAAATGTATTATTTTATTCTTTTTTAAGAGTATATTATTTTGGTCATTTAAAGAGTGGATCTTCACTACCTAAATAAAACCAGATTGCTATCCAGTGTAATAGACTCCTAAAAGACTAGAAAGACATGTTCTCAGGGAAGAATTTGGGTAACCTTGCTTAATAAAATGCTATTTAAACTTGAAAAAAATATATATAAAAATAAATGGTAGTAGATCTTTGTGAAACAAATCAAGTACATTTTCAGCATGTTATTTGATAATTTTGAAATTAAATCACAGGTCACAATGCTGGGTAAAATATTGTTATATTATTGTACTCATTCTACATTTTTATTAAATGGAACATATTATCAGCTTGGATTTTATGAAAAAATTTGAATGTAATCCTTTAAGATAGCTTGAGGAATTTATGTGGTTATACAATCTTGAATTCTGAATCTTTCTATAACCACGTCCAATCATCAGATATCTGGGGCTTTGCTTTGTTGTTTTGTCCTTCACCAACAAAAACAGAACTAGCAATGTTTATCAGAAACTCCTGTAGTGAATGAAAGAACAGCAAAGATCAATAGGTTAATATTTATAAGCCACACTTCAGGTGATAAAAAGTCTGTAGACACATAAAATAAATATTCTGCTAAATGACAGACTATTGATCATAAAAAAAATTACTTTGATCCAGGGTAACATTTTCATGTTCTGTAGGTTGCATGTCTGTTAGTCTCATAGATATTAATTAGCAGTACTAATTATCATTTATTAAATCCAAAACTGACGTAAACAGTGGTCTCAATATGTTTTCTACAGTGATTTATTATTATTATTATTATTAATTATTATTATAAGTTTTATACCTGAGATTTGAAAAATTAAAACCTTTTGTATATTTTCTCAGATAAAACAAAATGTATACTATGATGACATAATAAATTCCACTGTTTTAACTTGTCACTTAGAAATCTTATAAATAAAAATCATTTTGAAAATACTTTGTATTTTGTCTAATGCAACTTTTTAAAAATTTTTGTAATTTTTTTATATTTCTATTTCATTTTCTGCTTATGACAAACAAATAAAATATGTGGATATGTAGAAAGGTCAGAGAGTAATTACTATTTCTAATTCTAATTGATGTTAGCATTCTTTTAGTAATCCAGATTTTTAACTTTAATCTTTATTTTTTCTCCTTGCTCACTACCATGAACCACTTGTCAGTCCTATATATTCCTATACCAAAATATCTCTTATACTCATTTATTTCTTTTTATTTCTATTGTTACCTATCTTAGGTATAATTTCTTCTCATTTGTATCATTGTCATAGTCTTCAAATTGGCCTTCCCATCACTGGCTCTGTCTTTTTAAATCTATTCTTCACTCTGAAGATTTACTTTGCTAGTATTTCTGCTCAAAACCTTCCATGGTTCCCTAATGCCCCTACACTAAGTACAAATTCAGTATTACAATTTCAATTACTTAAGGTCATGGAGTCCATCAGAGGATTTGTGTGAGATGTAAATGACACAATTAATTAATTAATTAATTAAATATGTATTTATTAAATATTTGTTATGTGCCAGGCATTGTTCTAAGATTGGTAATAAAGCAGTGAACAAGAATTTCTATGGAGATAGATGATAATCAAACAGTAAATACACACACGAACACACGTACATGCACATTCACATGCTTTTGTTAAAAAAATCTTTTTATTTTAGATTAGTTTTACATTTATAGAAAAATTATAAAGATAGTATTGAGAGCTACCTTACACCCATTTTTCTCTATTAACATCTCACATCACTACATTATTAACCTTAAATTTATAGTTTATTTAGATTTCCTTAGTTTTTACCTATTGTCCTAAGATCCCATCCAAGATACCACATTATAGTTAGTTGTCATGCCTCCTTAGGTATCTGTTGGCTATGACACTTTTTTAGATGTTTTTTGTTTTCAATGACCTTGACAGTCATTTTCATGTTGGGTAGAGACAAGTAATAAGAATAAAAATAAGTTATATATATGATTAGAAAATAAAGGGGGTTGTTATTTCAGATAGCATGGTTAGGTAAGACAACTTTTGAGATGATAGTTGAACTGAAATTGTAATATTTCAAGAGATCATGCAGTATAACCATCTATAAAAAAAATTCTATACCCAGAAAATGGCAATGTAGATACCCTTAAATGAGGCCTGGGTGGATGAACAACTAACAAGAAAGCTAGTGTGGATGGAATTAAGTGAGTAAGAAAGAGAAAGCATGGTGGTTACTGATTTTGGTGTGATAGCCATGGGGATCATGTGGGTGGGGTCTTGGATTTATTCCAAATAAATGGAAAGTTCTTAGAGCATTTTTAACAGGAGAATAACACAGTTTGATATATGTGTTTAAAAAATAACAGAAGTATATAAATAATTTTGTAATATATTACTATCATAATGTTTTTTGATTACTATTTACATTCCATAACCTATAGCTTACCAGGATCACTATTTTCCCAGTCATACTCCAAGCTCTCCCATTTCTGGTCTGTATTATTCCCTTTGCTGAACTTGTTTTGTACCATCTCTGAGAATCTCTTTAATCTCAAGATCTGTCTTAAATATTATGAGTTTTAGGAAAACTTCTAATCCTCCTCTCTAGGAAATGTTCTTTCTCATGATACCCTAGGAAACATGAATATATAGAAATATTATAAAATTTAAAATTGGACAGGATTTTGTTTGAATCCAGGACTGTTCTACAAATTATTAGGTTACTCTGAGTCTGAACTTTTTAGGTAAAACATGGGGATATTTAGTTGTCTTATGAGGTTGCTTTCTGAGATAACATATCAGAAGCTTAATAACTGCTATTTATTCAGAGTAAATTTTTTAAAATTGTATTATGCCATTTACCTGATCTCTCCTGTAATAATAGCTATTAATATTTTTTGTATACTTACATATTATCAAGTGCCTACTATTAGTAACTGCTTTGTTAAATACTAAGGATGAGAACAGCAAGTAAAAAGTATAAACTTCATAGTGTAGTTCTTGCACTCAAAGGAACTTTTACTGGAGTGGAAGATAAGATATGCAAAAATATAGTACAAATGTATTACAAGGGAGTGAAGAGAATAAAAAGAAATGCACAAAAAAATGGGTTGAGAGTAGAAGAAAGAATCTTCAAGATTTCAAAAACAGAACACCAGTAATAGTTCTGTGAAAGTCACTGTCTAGCCCCTATACAGCATCTTGCTTGCAGTAGCTGCTCAGTAAATGTTAGTTAAAACAGATTCCTAATTTTATAGTGACAACACAGTTATGACTTGACATGCCCAAACTCACAGTGTCTTTTGGGAGAGTTAGGACTAGAAGAGATCTTTGGTATGATCGGCCTATGATGAGAATCATACTGGCAGAAAGCCAAGGGGCTCCCTGTGGTCTCAGATTTACTCAGAAGATTATTTTAGCAGAAATTTAATTGAACTGGTAGACCCTAAAGAATTCTTCATAAATAAGTGATGTAAAAATAAAGATTACATTTGGCTACGAGAAAACTAAGATTTGGTTTGAATTTATAGTTTGACTTGGAGAACTAAGCCAGCTATCTTCCTAAATCTCAAAAAAATGTAAAAAAGAAGACATTGTAGGTGATATTTGGTTATGACCTGGCTTTACAACAACTGAAAATGACCCCTAAATTTCTGGCTTAATTGCTATGAACATTGACCAGGTAGTTATCAGGTAGCCATTGAGTGAGTGCTTGTGCTACTACCTGCTTATAGTGGGTGCTTCTTTCTAAAGCGCTTTTATTACTTAAAATAATCACTTAGATTATGATGGTGTTTTTTACTTGTCCCAAATAAAGTATTTACAAGAAGCCCATAACCTTATCAATAAATGACTTACAAAATTCTTTACTGAGCATTGCCTGTCACTATAAGAGCTAATCATAGGAGTGGTGACTTATAACTTACAAAGTACCTTTTTGCTGATTCCTTAAATTGTTCCTTACACTAGCTCTGAGGTAGCTTTTTCTATTAACTTTAGTTTTATAGATGAAAAAACTAGCCCAAGTGAGTTTTCAAAGAATGCTTGTTTTACAAGTCGTTTACCTAGGATTTGAACCTAGATATACTGCTGCCAAACTCCATCCTCTATAATAATGTTTTAAAATATTAAAATGAAATAACATATATATCGGCACATTGATACATAGGGAATATGTGTTTATAAATAAGTATGTGTGTGTGTGTGTGTGTGTGTGTGTGTGTGTGTGTGTACACATACATATACACATTAGGCATATAATATATATAGTACACACACACATCATGAGTCAACTCTGATCATGGTGGGACTAGAAAAGAAAGTACCTGTGACCTTTATTGACTACAGTGTAACCTGGTCAAAAAAAAAAAAAAAAAAAAAAGCTCATGCGGCCATTACTGCTTGTGGTCTTGTTTTCCAAAGGCAGAGTGAGGTGGCTTACTCTAATGGTTTTGAGATGGCTCAAACACAGTCCTCTGATCATTGCTGGAGGGATGTGGTCAAATAGCAAACAAGACAAAGTTTAGCTTCAACAGTATTATTTTCCTCCCCACAGCTCTAATTCATACAGAAGTGCCTCAGAGACTCAAGGTCCTCCTGTTGTCTTCCAAATGACCAGCCTCTCTGGAGTCTTTTATTCAGCTCCACCCTGCAATCAAAATGCCTAAAATACTTTGATCTTTTCATTTCCTCATAAAAGCAGACTCTGCTGATTTTGGCATGGTCTTAGGAGGAAAACAAGCTCATGAATCAGTTCAGGTATGACTATTAATTTCTATTCTTCACCAAGTGACTTTCATCCTAAAGGAGATTCTCCTCTTTGCATATTAATTTATTTATCCTTTCACTCACTCAAGAACTATTCAGCAATCAGTTATGCACCAGGCACTGTGCTCATTCCTGTAGATAAAATGGTGAAGAAGGATACATAGATCTTGCCTTCACAATTTTTTTCCTACTAGTAACTACTTATGTGACAAATTAAGAGCAATTGTAATCAATGCAATGACAAATATGTGCAAGATGTTATAAACACCAATAATATTCCTGAGTCTAGGATGTTAGAGATTTCTTGATAGAATGATTGTACACTGAGATCTTAAGATAAATAGAAGTTTGCAAGACAAAACAAATATTGATTACATGGTGAGAAAGTACAGAAATAGACTTAGTAGAGAATTTAATATAAACCACACCCAAATTCTGCACCCAAGACATGTTAATGTAAAAGGTAAGATTAGATGTATCTGTACAAAGGAAGATAGAATGTATCATAAGAAATTTATAGCAAAGTTCATTGAGAGTTCAGAGAAAAAAGGAGAGAATATTTTCATCTTTCATTGAAAGCACAAGAATGGAATCTGATATAGGACTTCAGAGAGGGTATAGTGGATTCTCTGTTGTACCAACCAAATCTCTCTACATGATCAAGATATTTCTTGTGATCCTGTGAATAGTGGATGCAAAGAGCTCTTAGCTTTGTCTTTCTCCATTAATTGCTTTGATTGAAAGGAACACATCACTCCCAAGTTTACACCTCTTCCCAGAGGAGTTCATAAAAAAAGACTAATTACTATGACATTACAGAAGCCTGGCCCTGTTGCATAGACTGAGGTAATCTCTGAAGGATGATCTAAGTTTCAGGTGAAGGGGAAGCTCTTTGTGTGACGGAAGCCACACCTGCAGTTTTATCACATTTCAACTTTCTCTCTACCCAATTTTGCTTCCCTTTCTCCTCCTTCAAAGTTGCTTTTAGTAGCACTGCCCAATGAGTCTCTGCACACAAACCCAACTTGAATCATTTGGCACTGGACGTATGCTAGAGTGGAGAACACAGTGTAATTGGGAGCTGGAAAGACCAATTGGCCATGAGGATTCAATCACTGGCGGTGATTGGAGTAGTGACAGCTCTTGCCATGTTATAGCACAACACTGATTAAAACTTTCATCAGTGGTGAATGAGACTTGGGAGAGGATATTGTTAGAAGGGGATGCACTAATAGGTATAATATCGTGAGAGATTTGAGGTAAATTGTAATTATAAGTGTCATGACATTAGATGGCTGTTGTTTAAGGAAATCTACACATTGGAGTTAGCCTATGGAAGGTTGAGAGTAATCACCATTTACAAGCTAAGTGTCAAAGTCACAGGGCCTCCATGACAGCATAAAAAAGACTCTCATCTCCTGTGGTTGGAAGACCACTGAAGAAGCAGAGGATCAGCCCAAGGCTTAATTATAAGAATAATGAAGTTGAATTCTTGATATTAGGAAACTTGATATGCCAAGATAAGAAATGGGTTAAGGACTCTAAGTATATGTTCTAAAATTCTCAAATCCTTACATTCTCTGAACTCTCTGGGACTAGAGAAGTGGTCCACTGCTCCTAGTTAGAGGCTACTGCTCTGCTTTGCAAGACAGCATACGTATTCTCTTGATTTTACCCTACTTTTTCTTCTGGTCACTAGACAAATGAATAGGATCAAATTACAATAATAAATCTAGCAGATAAGTGCTGAGCCTGCTAATAGGAAAAAAATATATATACTGACAACAATGGAGATGGCATGATTCCTAAATAATAGGCACTTTGGAAGCAAGATATGATGTGATACAAGGAAAGTTAGAATCCTAACCAAGATGTGGTAAGATATTGATTTAGTTGGAGCAATGGATAAGATTAATAGAACATGTTTCTAGGTAAACAAGCAGAAATCAAGGGTATTCTTCATGCATTTTTTTTTAAAGAATAACCAGAAAGGCAGAGGAAGCTGCTATAAATAAATCATATCCCTAGCTCAAGTTTTAGCCCAGATAGTTTATCTAAAATAATATGGCATCCTGGAAAGAATGGCAGTTATTAGTGCCATTATTAAAGACATCAAGGGTACATGGATCATGGTCTCCATAATATCCTCCATTTAATTTACTAGCCTAGTTTCTATGGAAACATGGATAGAGCCTAGAAGATGACAATAGAGTTTGTCAGACTCAACCAATTAGTAACATCAACTGAAGCTGTTATGTCAAATATGCTATCTTTGCTAGCAAGATTAATATGACTTCAGTCACATGGTATATTACCACTGAATTGGAACATGTACTCTTTTCCATCTCCATAAAGAATGAGGACCAGAAGCAAAGTTAATTCTCATAAAGTGGGCAAGAGTATTTATTTAGTCTTGCTCCCTATCTTGTGTTCTTTATCAAAATATAATCAGAAGAAATATAGACCCTCTATATATGCCACATAATATTTCACTGCACTACAATATTGATGATATCATGTTAATGGGACCAGATGAGAACAAAGTGGCAAGTTCGTTAAAGGCCTTTATAAGTATGTACTCTCTGAAGGAATGGGAATAATTCTACAAAGGTTCAGAGAATGACTCATAAGTAAAACTTTTAGAGGTCCAGTGCATGCTAGGATATCCCTTTCAAGTAAACACAAATGATTGCATCTCTTACTCATACCACTAAGAAGTAAATATGACATCTCTATGCTTCTTTAGGTTCTGGAGGCAGTATATTCCACATTTAGAATTATTGCTTCAACATATTTACTGAGTGACATGGAAGGCTGCCATCTTCAAGAAATACGCTTTATGCAATTCAGGCTGCAATTCAAACAACCTTGCTACTTGGCTATACAATGGGTACCTATGGTGTGTAAAACCCTCAAATAGAAACACAATATAGACATTCATCAATCTGTAGGCAGTCATGCTATCTGAAGCATAGAATGATACTCTATTAAAGTAAACAGCTTCTGTGTGCCACTGAGTTCTGATAGACATGGAGAATCTGACCATATTATAAGGCCAGAGATACCCATTGTGAGCTGGGTTCTAGCAGACACACCAAGTCATAAGGTTGAGCAAGCCCAGTCACAGATCATAATAAGATGAAAGTGATCCATCTAGGCTGGAGCATGAATAGAGTCAGAGAATGCAAGAGGCTGGAACAGATTGCCTCTATCACTGTTGTATTGTCACTTTTTCCTCAGTTCTTACCTATGGCCACATGAGAAGATGTACCCTATGAACAGGTGATGGAAGAGAAAAACAACGGAAAGTTTCAGACTTGGGTTGGCTTGGAATGTGAGTATAAGTGCACTAGAATTCCCCTCAGGAATGGTCCCAACAGACTGTATTAAGAGGAAATTCTTCCATTAAGTGTACCTTTGGTCAGTGTTCCTAGTTAAGCATTTTATGTGGAAAGAGAAGTGGCCTCAGCTAAGAATGCACATGGGCTTCTGAACAATGTCAAATGGCTAAGTTCATTGGTCAGGTGGCTGGAAAAGAGAAAGTAAAGAATATTCAAAATAAGAAGATCTAGAGAAGAGGCATGTGAATAGATTTATATGAGTGGGCACAAAGTGTGGCGATTTTTGCATTGTACATTAATTTTCACCAGAGAGCATCCACTATGGAAAAGTTACTAACCAATCAAGTAGACAGCATTGCTTAGTTGACAAGAGTCAGCTTTTTTGTCACAACCAAGTACTGCCAAAATGGAGTCCTGAACAGAAAAGTCATGTGGTAAAGGTCATGTTCCAACATACGTGTAACTACTTACCAAGATTGATATAAATACTGTTGCTATTTAGAGTCTAACATTTCGGTAATAGAAACAATGACGAGCCTGTGATATGGCACCAGCTTTTGAGGGGATCAGCCACCAACTTGATGACAAGGTGATTTCAAAGAATTCCTTTTACTCTGGAAAGAGCTATGATTGACATTGACTGAAATCAATATATTTCTAGTAAGGGTGGCCATTCCCAGCTTCCCAAATGTTAGCCAACACCACTACCTGAGAATGTTTGACACACCATTATCAAATTCTGCCTAACATTTTCATGGATCAAAGAAGGTACTTTACAACAATGAAGGTATAATAGTGGGCACGTAGTCAGGGGATACACTGGTCCTATCATATACTACACCACCCAGTGGTTACTGATTGAATTGTCTCTTGAAGATACAACTGCGTTGCCAATTTCCTGATGATACTGGATGTGGGTAGGTACCACCTAACAGGATGCAACATTATATTAGAGATATGACCATTATAGGGTGCTCTGTTCCCAAAAGGTGGAATATGTAAGTCTGGAAATCAAGGAGTGGAAAAATAATGGGTCTCATTTCTCTTCTTAGTGATCAACTTGGGGAGTTTGTGCTTTCCACCTCTGTAACTCAAGGCTCTCTATGTCTAGAAAGGCGAGTTCTTAGGAAAGCACTTACTTCAAGGGATATCTTATGAATTTCTTTAAACTTTTACGTGATTGCTCTCAGATTTATTTTGCCAAGAGACCAAAAGGCAGGAAGAGCAATAGGGACCTTTGTAGGTTAATTGATCTTTATAACCAGGAGGAGGTAGGGCTGCTATTATACAATGGGGACAAAGAAGAATAGAGTAGGAACCAGGTGACTCATTGGGACATATTTTGATACTCCCCTATACAATTTGGTGGTAAAAGGAGAAAATGAAGCAGCCATGATCTGAGAAATTAGGAATTAGAATCTAGTTCACCATACATGGTAAACTACTTAAACCAGCAGAGGTGTTAGACTGGGGGTTGGTGAATCTATAGCAGATATTGGAGAAAAGAAAACAAATATCAGACATAGTCTTGGGTTCTACTTTGTTCCACTCACCTTCTTATTCTGAGTCACTCCAAGAAAAGAGACCAACCAGAATTATGAATTTCTTTTCCTAGGTAGAGTAAATCTGCTCTTTGAAGCAAGTATGTCTGAGTGGCACAAGGGGTCAGCTGAAGTTGGTGTTTTGTGCTGTGCGGGTCTGCTTTTAGAATCTGATTAATTGTTGACTACTGACTATTCACAGCTAGGTTTATCCCTCTCTTCCCTCCTCCCCGAATTGAAATAGCTGCTTTGCCAAGGGCTATATGTCCCATTTCCAGGGCAGCCTGCATCCAATGACTAGTTGATACAGAGTTTTACAAAGGCCCGCCTGGATCTTCTACCTAAATTGGAGACCTAGATTTGGGCTATCTCTGAAAGGCTTTCCCAGTTTCTGAGTTCTCAGATGGATCAGTCGAGTCCACCATTGCAATTTTATCCCAGTTTAAATCTAACCTCTGTTCAAACAGCCCTATTTTATAAGTACCATTTCAGAGAGCCCTCTACAATTAAACCCCTGTGAATTCATTTCACAGTCTCAATGCTGTTTCTTATTAGGGATGACAACTCTATAACCAAACACAATAGTTGAGTAGGAAAAGAGAATATTTCTTTTTAAATAAGCAGCTTGTATAAATTCACAAAGGTGGCAAAGTAATAGATATGAATGCTTAGTAATTTACTGTTGAAGTTTAGGTAGTACAGTTGACTCTTGAACAACATGCGGTTAGGGGAGTCAACACTTGTGCAATCAAAAATCCACGTATAACTTTTAACTAGAAAATCTGAACTATAGTCAGTGGGTCACGTCTCTAGTTTCAACCAACTGTGGACTGAAAACAGTTTTTTGTTCATGATTGGGAATCCTCTGTTGTGAAAATGCAATTGGGAATGCGAAAATACTGCTTTTGATTTGTGGTTGGTTGATCCCCTGGATGCCAAGTTCTCAAATATGTAGGGCCAAATGTATTTATTGAAAAGAATTCCCATGTAAGTGGACCCATTTAGTTCAAATCCATGTTGTTCAAGGGTCAACTCTATTGGAGAATATGCTTGGGAAGGGAGGTTGAAGCTAGATCATAAAAAAACCTTGAATGCTTAATGTAATTTGCAGTGTAAAACATTCATAGCTTTTGGAGCAGGTGACCAAACTGATCTGAACTTTTTGGTGGGGATATTAAACACTGAATGAATGCATTGAAATGGAGGAAGAATTCACATTGAAGGAACATTGGAGGAATTACCTTCAGTTTTCTAAAAGAAAAATCATTATTTTTGGCAATGGTTAGTAACAGTAGAAATGATAAGCAGAGATCTGATGATATAAGAGTCTGAAGGTAAACAGGGTTTGGTATTTGATTTGATTTGAAGACAGGCAATATTTCTGGAAGTCTGAGAAAAATGTTTTGGAGTCTTTATAGACATTTTCAAAGAATCAAGAGTGCTAGTTGGCCTGGGTTTCCTTGGAGATAATATTCTAGAAGTCTTCAAAGGGCATGGTGAAGCTTTTGTTCAGCAGTTCTATGTAATAATCCTCACAGCTGAGTACAGAAATACCTCCTAATCTCTGTGCCCATTTTCTCCCTAGGTTCAACCTGCGCCATTCATTTTATGGGTTTGTTTTTTTGAGGATTAGCTGTGACAAACTGTGACTAGGCCAAATAACAGCTTCTTTGTATACAAACTGGGGCACTATTGTATAGGCCCCCTTTTGAGAGCAAAGTTTTTTAATGACCCTAAGCTTTGACTTAATTATTTTTATTGTAGTATTACTTAAACACATTAAACATAAAAATAGGTATAAACTCTGTGTGCTTATTGGCTTTATGTAACTATGTATAAGAAAAACCATTTTGTAAGTTCAAGTCAATAAAACCTATACAACTAATAAAATTTAAATTAAGATCGCTAATTTAATGGACAGATGAAGTTGTTTTTGTGGCAATAAAATTGCTGCTCAAGACTTAAATGACAATCAGATTCTTCTGAGTTTAGAATGCCAAGTGCTGTCTTGTCATTTATTATGACTTAAGTCTTTCACCAACTTCTATAATCAAACAATAGAAAAATCTTCATCAAGATTTCAATGACGTTGGTTGGATTTTACTGAGCAGGTGTCCTTATTTGTCTATGAAGTATACTTCTCACTAGCCTTAGACAAAAGGGTGAAGCTTGATCCAGTGATATCTTGAACACATGTCTATTTGGGACTGAAAAGTGAGTTATTGTGTTTGGTTATAGAGTTGTCATCCAAATGATCTACAATATGGTTACTGATAAATTTTTAGATTATCTATCAACATGTGTAATTTTGTGGGGAGCTCAGGACTCGAGCAGGTTTTTTGAAAAATTAAGTGCCTTGGTTCACTTGTTAGGTAGCTAGTCAGACATGAGTGAGAGGGGAACAAGGAAATAGGGGCCCAGCTCTGTAACCATAGAAACTTCTCTTCCTTAAGGACCTCCCAGAAATACCTCCCTTTTAGGGTTATAAATTACCCCCAAATTCTAGAGCACAAAGACCATAAAAGCTGTTGGCCTAAACCAGCTACAAATGCTTTCTCAGAAGGTACTGCCTCTCACTTCAACCTCATTATGCCATCATTATAATCTCATGACTATGCCTGGAAGTTCATAAATTTAATTATAACAGACTGAATTCTGGGTAAGCACATGTGCACTAGACAAAGTTACATAGCAGGTAGATGTCAATAAAGGTGACCTCACTTGCCAATCACTTAGGGATGTCTTTTGAGGCCCATCACAGGCTTCAAATATAAGGCAGACCTCTCCCTCCCCTGGGATTACAGCTCTCCATCTTCCTTGTTTATAACCCATACACTCTCCTTAGGGGTACGTAATCTCATTCCCACATGGCTAGCCAGTTTTAGGCTTAATTTGTTTCTACTTCATAATGTGCTTTTAATAAACAAATATTTCTCATATTCACTGAGCTGAAATTCCTTTCTTCGGCAGTGAAAAAGACCTAGAGGTGTGTGTGTTACCGAAACTCCGATCACTCCAATGGTAACAGTGATGGGCTGTGAATTGCTGCAGTGATGTCAACTTTTTTTGTTCTTTTGGAGCAATGACAAGCAATTCTATAGAATTTCATCTTCATTTACAATTAAAACCTAGTTACCACTAAATGCTATGTAATTTATTCAGGGTTAAACACTCTGAATAGTTGCTTACAAGTCAAAATTTGTATAATCTTAGATTCACTGCATTTCTTTCTTTCTTTACTAAGTAGTCTGCTTACTACACAGGGCTTGGTGACTCTGAGAAGCTTTTAGAGATAAGTGGCACTTCCACTATCCTCAGAAGGCTGCTTCTTTGAATGTTGCAAAGCCTATCTTGTGATAGTGATGGTTTTCAATATTATGCTTGGCTTTTACTTAAAAGTTGCTTCTAGTTTAGCTTCACTGTGATCCACTTTTGTTATGTATTGTTTATTTAACTCTATAATGGGTAACAAGGCATAATTTTACCACTAATTTTCTGTCTTCTAATCTTATAACTTGCCTCTAATATATGTATTATAAATCATATATAAACCATCTATATTACCTAAATTTAACCTCCTCCCCAAAATTTAATTGTATAGTGTATGATGTTTCATTGCTATCATATAGTAATATTTTTAATGAAAATTAAGAACAGACAAGGTGAGTTTCAGGGTCATTTACTATGTTGAAATGGGTAAAAGTCAAAATAGTTTGGGAGCTACTATTCTCATTAGCAAGAGAACCTAAACTAAGTTATTTGTCTTTGTCTTTCCTGGCTTTCCTCTAGGAAAGTCACACCTAATAATTTGTCCTTTAAATTATCTTTATGTAAGCTTAGTTTCCATAGTTTGCTGCTTAAAATCCTTGGATGACTGCTCACAATTTAAATTAAAAAGAATGTGGAATAGACACTTAGTATAATTCTAGCCATAATAGGTCAGATTTGGTACAAAACTAGTTCACGTTGGATTAAATCCAGATGGGTTTATTACCAAATGAACCAGAAGGATCTAATTATAACACGTTCACATCGAACATGGTCCCATAGAATGGATTTCAAGAATATCATAGTGAGAATGTAGTGCAAATGAAAAAGAGATGGGTAGTTCTTTGAAGGATGAGGGATTTAGGTAGAATAAGGAATAGAAGAAATGTCTTGGGGAACACAAATGAGGATTATATAGGGAACCTGAGTCTGGAGTTATTTTAAGCACTGGCCTTGGGGTATGAAAGGAAAATGAAACAAAAAACAAAGTCTACAAAATTTAGTTGAACGTTAGAGAAGTCCCTGACTGAAAACATTTGAAACTCTTATACTAAAATCAGTTCAATATGTCCATTATTATTATTATTTTTGTAGCCAATTTATTTATTTTAATACTATTGAGCAGTGTAATAAACCATACTTCTCAATTTTTTTTCTGGCACTTTTATAAAATAGAGTCCCACATATTTTCTGCTCTCTGGGTTAGTTAAGGCATTTGGTTGCCTACTAATTTTCCTACATGTCTTAAGTACAAAATTCACAAAAATGTGAGCTTAAGGCAATAAGGGAAAGGCTTAATTATTTTTAAAGAAAGTTGCTGAAGTTTATGGGTAGCCTAATAAAACTTTGTCATATTGTATTTTATTTCGTATTTTCATTGTTTCTTTATTATTTATATATAATTAGAGATCTTGACCATGAGATAAATAGTAGACTTTGATAAGTACAAATCAGTGCAGTACTTTTAGAAGAAAACTTAGTTAGTTGAGGATGGCATAATTTGTGAAAGCTCTGGTTATTAAAAGATGGCTTTTATTGCTCAGCTCTTTCTACAGAGTAAAACAGTTGATGAGGATAGTGACATATGTAATTCTAACACTCTTTTTAGAAAAACAACAATTTCCAAGATAGTCTATCTATTAAATCTATTTCTGAGTTTAATTTCTTAAGTCCTCTTGAAGGCACAAGTGATGGGTTTCTTTTTCTCTAGTTATTTATTTTCCTGTCTAAATCTACATGTGCATAAAAATTACAAAGTAAAAAGCTGAAGTTGCGTTAAAATAGTTTTTGATTTTTGTGGCATCTTAACCAAACCTTTATTTTGTCATTTTTCCTCTAAAAAATGCATCTGAAATGTTTTCTTAAGCTCATAATGGTAGTTATTTAGGCAGAATATTTTTGAAAGTATTCTGAAACTTATCCTCTGCTTTACCTCTCTGCACTTTTTCAAAGCAGCCCGGTAATAGCTATGTCTAGAATATTGCAATTTCAGTGTACCAGGATAAGTGAATGTGTGAATTTTAGATATGGGAACTAGATGTGGTCTGGTTTCAATACAGTTCTGTCTTCTCCAAGTTTGCACAATCCCCACATATTCTTTCATCTATGACTAGAAGTTCCCACACACTTTTTGCCTCTGGGGTCTTTTCTGTGTATGCCCTGTCAACCATCTCTTCCTTTTGCTTGCCAACTATGTCCTCCCATTGGTCTATTTTTACACTGAGACATTTTTTGGCCTTTTTCAATGGCTATATATACTGAAGGAAAGGAGACATTTTGAACAAAATGTATTTATACCTTTTTTTACATGAAATTAGAAAAATTTTAAACTCCCAAGACTTAAATTTATTCAAGTCACATATAGTAACCAAGTTGTATACAACTGCAATATCTTTATCTATGTAAATAACTTCCTGGAATTTATCCAGGTCTTTTAAGAGTAGGATAATTCAATGATTGTGTCTACATGATGGCCAAACATGAATGCCTGGAAATTCAGTAGATTCATTTAGTTGTTTGGTGGACAGGACACCAAACATTTGAATATTTGTTTAATCAAAATATATCAAACTGTTTCTTAATATCTGGATGAATAAGTATTATCTAGATAATGATACATATATGTAGATATTTCATTTAGTTAGTTTAGTTTCACTAGACACAGTTCTGTGGGTTCTGTTAATACCTAAAGAGTAATTTATGCACCACCAGTTTGTTGCTGATTAGACACAATAATCAGGCTGATTCTAAGAAATACAAATATTAGTTTCAGTTTCTTATGCAAGTTTATTTTTATTCTATATTTTACACAAACAATAGATATATTTGTATAATCTAGTAATACAGACAATTTATAAAATTCAGTTTTAATGACAATCTGTTTTATTTTATTATGTAATAATGTACAGAAATAGTAATTGAAAATTTATTTTTAATTTTCTTATAAAATGTGAGAAATAAATGAATAAAAGAAACTTGTATCTAATCTTATATTGGTGTGAGTATAAGAATTCATTATCAAGAAAAGTTACTAATTTTAGTATCAACATATTATTTTTAACAAATGAATATTTATTTGTTTAATTAATTATAAAGTTTCCTTTCTTTTTTTTTAAGTACTTACATAGTTCTTACCTTAAACAGGCATTTTATACAAAATTCACCTGAAAATATTTTCCCATTGCATTATAGACTTTGTTTTTATTTGTATTTCTTTACAATACTGTTTCTATAATTTTCTGAACTTGTGTCTATACATACACATACATCAGAATAAGAATTAAAATACTGGTCAAATCAAACCATTCTTTGAGCTAATTTAACCAGATCCTTTTGTTATAATAATGGAATTTTTGGTTATAACTTAAATAATGTATTGACTTTTCTCCCTTAATCTAATTTAACAAGTGTTTATTGAGTAATCATTTTATATTTGAAACAATATGTGTACTTAGTAGCTGCTTGTATTAACTAGAAATTTCAGTTCAGTCAAAGTAGATATATTGATTTAAAAATACAGAAATTACCTCTATACCTTTTGTTTTTGTAATTTGGTTATACTTCTCAACTCAACTTTAACCTTATGTTTTCTAGATAAACTTTTTATGCAAATATCTAATTTGTTGAAAATTTAAGATTTAAAAATAATTAGTGGTTAATGGCTCTTGTCTAGATAACTCAAACACCTTAAATTTGTGCTTTAAATAAAATAATTAGGGTTTTAAATAATTTGATAAACTAAAACTCAGAAAATATTATACATTAAATTATTTTGCTTGTATATAACATAACATAGTTTAAATATGTTACTTCTTTTTAAAAATTCCTCTTTAATTGCTATTTTTGACCATATCATGTGAATATCACAATATTTTATAGTCACTTTCTTAATTTATATTAATTGTTATAATGACTTCCATGTAGATTTATGTTTATTTCTTTATAGTCAGCAAAAATTATTAATTATCAGAATATAATTTCTGTAACTGTGTATAGTTTCTGCAATATAATTGGCTGTAACTGTGACAAGTCTTTAAAAGTAGAGGAAAAATTACATAGAATATAGTGAAAAAATGATACAACAATGATTAATTAGCAGAGCATTTATTTAAGAGATACATTTATCTTTTTTCATTGTACTATTGCCAAAATATTTACATATGTTGTTTATACATATACGTGCATAAACACATATACACTCGAAATTTCTGGTCTCATCAATTGTTTAAACAATAACTGAAACAAGATGGAAAAATATGTTCCTCAAATTATATGGAAATAATTTCCTCAAATAATATTTCTAGAAGAATAAAATAACAACAAAAATATTTTTGTGGCTAATAACATTACAAGGTTTCCTCTTTCTGTAGAAAAATAACAAGATAAACATTTCTTAATGAAAGAAGGAGACAAATAGTATGAAATATCTAACCAAAGCAATGGCTTAAATGAGCATGTATTGATTAATAAAAGTGAAATAAATTTACCCCCTATAAAATCATTAATAATGATAAAGACGAATATTACATGATCTTCCATCTTTAAGTTTGCAGTTAGAAGAGCTTGAGCTTGGCTTCCCATTGTTAGTGCTAAAGAGATTAATGATGTAATTGTCATTGAATCTGATGTCCTTCTAAAAATGAGCTGAATTTGAAATGAAAATCAGAATTTATTGAATCTTTTATGATACAGTGAAAGAATTAAAGACTCTGGTTTATGATGAGAAGGAAAGAATGATAACTAGGTAAGAGCCATATTTTTAGAAAGGCAACACAATGAAGAAAGCAGTAAAATCAGATTTTGGGGGTTTTCTTTTAATATAGGAGCCAATATTTTCACTAATATTAAGCAATTAAAAAAATTTTTAAGTGATCTTGTAGGCATCTAATCATTCAAATAACTACCTTCTCTTCATTCAAGTCACTTAATTAACTCAAATGAAATCTACATATAATTTTTAAATACTTGAAATCCTCATTGTTAATAATGAGAATTGCATATATATAAACACTATAACCAATAATTGTAACCTTTACCTGTGTCAGACATATCTCCTTTGGCTTCAAAAAATTGAAGGAGCCTGATAGACATATCTAAGAGTCTATATTTATATTCTGTATTGCAACATCAAGACATATATCCTGTTTAGGAAACTGCATTATAGAGAAAAACCGTATCATCCTGGATATTGTTGGACTCAGTCCAAAGTATTAGTTTGTAAGAATGTGGTGGATAACCTACAGGTAGATAGGGAGCCATCATTTAAGGAACATGAGTTACTGTTTTTAAACAGAAAACGAAAACGAACTGGATCTCTGTTGAAACAATGTAGTTCTCTAGTAAAAATAACAGATGTCATAAACAGAGACTAGTTAACTCTTTGGATTCTGTGTAGCATTAATTGTGAAATGTTTGTAGAGCATGTATTATGTATCAAATTGACGCAAAAAAATATATCAAGTGGTCCTTTCTTAAAGCAACTTGTACTTAACCTTTTGCGTCTGTGTGTGTGTGTGTGTGCGCGTGTGTGTGTTTGTGTGTGTAAGAAATGTTTAGCGAATAAGTCTTAGTTTATGATCTGAGAAAAGGGTCAACAGGAGTTCCAAGAAGGGAGAGATTACCTTAGACTGATGTTCAGCTGAGATCCTTTCAGCAGGATGTGTAATATGCTAAAAGTAAAAAGATTGACTAACAATATTAGGTCAAATTACGATGATGATGATGATGATGATGATGATGATGATGATGATAATTATAGCAAAAATTTATTGATTATTTGTGTGAGACTCTGTTCTAAGCACTTTTATATCTACTACCTCATTTTATTATCAGTCTTTGTCTATAAATGAAGAAATGAGAGTCACAGAGAGGTATGCAACTTCCCTAGGGAGCAGCTGAGATCCAGACCCATGTAATCTTGTTGCCAGTTTACTCTCTTGGTTGAAACAACCAATTGTAAAACTTGTTGATTTTGGGGGGAAAAATCAACTTAGTGCTGACCCAATAAAGAAATCTTAGTCTTATTAACTGATGTCAAGAATGACATATTCTATTTTAAAATCAGATTATTTGATTTCTCTATCTTCAGCCATAGAAAACTTCAATTTTTACATTTGTGAAAATAATTTACAGGTCATATGGTTAAATGTGAAAAGTACATAAACAGATTATTCTGTACTAACTTTTAGTTTAACTATATATTTTAATGTCTATTTTACTGAGTTTCTTTACTACCCCAAAGCAAATAAAGTTGGTCAACTTAGAAAAAAAAAACTTATATATGGTTTGAAATTACCAGTTGTTCAGCTTGAAAAATAGAAAAAGTTTCAATATGTGGACATAGTCTAAATGTTAAAAAACCATTAAACAATAAAACTTGAGGCAAACTTATAAATGCTCTTTCTAAATTAAAATCCAAATTAATATTACAAAGTCATTACACTATAGAGCTGGATATAAATGTAATTAATTGATGTTAGAAATAGCATACAATTTAATAGAATTATTTTGCTAATAGATTTTCAATTGAGATTTCTGATTATAAAATAAGTCATTTTGATGAACTTTTTTTGGAGAATCCTAATAGACAGAGTTAATATATATTATTTATGCTCAACAGTGTTTTTTATTATGCACATATGCCCAAAGGCTTAAGCAATAGGTGAGGATATTTTAAAAAATAAATTAAAAGAATAAAATTAAAACCACATGTTACTTTTGGGGGTGGTATGGAGAGACATGTTTATGTGACTATTGGCTGCTCCATATGTTAAGCTTGAATATGATTTTAGGTAATCTTATGATTAAAGGCCTAGTCCCTAAATAGTCTAGGAAAATCTCTAGTGACATGCAGAGAAGGCAATGTGTGGAGATTTAAATTCAGCAGATCCTCAAGAATCTTAAACAATCCATGCAGTCCTTCATATAGCTGTGAGGCTTCTGACAATTTAAAAGGTAACTTTGGAGAGGTGTTCAGTATTTTATTAGACAATTTAGATCATCATACGGGGTTATATGAGGCTCCTCACAGTCCAAAACTTAAAAAAAAAAATGAGCCAACCAGAATTCTCATCTTTTCCAAGAGATTGTCTAGAAAAGAGATCAGGAGAAACAATGTACTTCTATATCTACTTTTCTCTTGATCATTTAATCTAAGAGAAAAAGGGAGAAGGAAGATGTCTGGAATGCAATATGAAATTTATTTTTTTACATCTGCTATTATGGATTTACTTCCAATCATTCCTTGACTGTATGATTATGTATTATGACAATGTCATAATACCAATTTTTTGATGGAATGTCAGAAACATTTTACAAGTCTGCGGTTCCCTAAAAACTCAAGTGCTTTTATAACTTCATAAAGTTACTATAATAGGCTTTATTCTTTCTTTTAAATGACTGTCAGAGGGACCTACCATTATCTTGACACGTATATTTGAGAAACTTTTCCTGAAGCTTTTATACACCTTCATGGCAACACTCAGTGTGTAAGCTCTTGTGGCTTCTTCTTTTATTTTATATTTTTGCTTCTCATTATGTCTAACCAGTTGAATGTTTTGTCTGTTTTGATCAGCAAGGTTAGAAGTGAGCTGAATTCTGAACATTTTTTGCACTGTTTTTTGGTTCTGCTTAGGAAATATTTACTGAAGCCCTGGTTCCATAAAAATGAAGTGATTTTGAGATTTTATTGATGTAATGAAAGAGGAAGTATTGCCCATTGTTACTATATCAAAAACATTCAGAAGCACAAGCAGAGAAATGTCTCTATCATCAGAATTTAATATAAAATCATGTTCTTCTGTCATACAGAAAATTTGTCATAGATTTTATCTTCAATAAAAGCTATGTCAGTGGTGCCACATAATACATTTGTAAAGGTTAGAGATATTTTAACCCTCATCTATGACCAGAATGATAATAGTAAGTAACTCACTGAAATACCAACAGCAGATTATTGAGAATGTAAAAAATTTCTATGGAAATTAATTCAAAACAGCATAGGATCCACACAGTGCAATGTAGTGGGGGTCATTTTGAATAATGTCCTTGAAATGATAAATTTATTACATAACTAAAAAATATATAATTGCAAATTCCACTAATCTCATGTCCTTGTCACGAACTTGTGTTTTTAAAATCCAGAGAGATTATGCTGTTATATTGGTTAAAGTCTCACAAAGGCCTCTGAAAACATAACAGCCACATTACTTTAATGACTTCCTTTTTGAAATGCTTAGTAACAAACCATGCATAATGAACAGCAATTTATCAGAAATATAGCTTTTACTTATATGGATTTCAATTTCCAAAATTTATATAATTCTCTGTTTTTAAATACTGCTAATTAGAAAAACCAATATAGAAGTAAATATTTGTAGCCAGGTGAACTATTCCTTGGAAAATTAAAGATGCTGACATTCACTCTGTAAAATTGTAATATCTCTTTAAAAAAATTTTATATTTATAATTTATATTTATATTTATAATTATATTTATAATATAATTTATCATTTATATTGTGACTTTCTTGACAGAAGTTACTTTCTCCTTTAATAGCAGATTATGTTTTTATATTAAGAGCTGAAGTTTAGATGCTATAACTTCTTTATCAGGTAGTTTGGCAATTGCTGAGCAGCTACCGAACATATATTTAAGTTACTTTACTCAGAATTGAATTACAAAAGAACTACAGTGGAAAATAAAATACATTTCAGATTTTCTCTTTCATTGGATGCACACAAAAAACAAATACAAGTTTTACTTAGGAAAATCTAAGTAAAACTTTACTTTTTTTTTTTTAATCCTAGTCAGTGGAACTGTCCAAGTAACTGAATGCCTTTCTTAAGGCTCACGTTGGCTTCTGGTCATTTTGTTCTGAAGTGCAGAATGTATTTTGAATACAAGATGATTTAATTTACTTGGTTTAATCCACAGTTCCAACCTTTGCCTTTTCTTTTATAATAAGTTTCATAAGAGCATCTGCAGAAGCCTTGTTTTGATTACCTTTATCCTTCAGACTTAGATCAGTATCAGTTTCCTCACTCCTTGCCTATAATCCATTATAGAAAATTCTGTAGATTTCTGCAGCATTACCAAGACTCCACATTATGTTTGCAATTTTCCATGAGATTTGTATAGTATAAAGTAAAAATATTTATATTAAGAGACATCTGCTATAAATAAAATGACAGTGTAAATTTTCAAGAGAGCCGCACAATGCTATAAAAGCTCAAAACATTAACGATCTAGAGCTGGTTCCAGTGCTTAGTGATTTTCCAATGGGTCAACAGTGTTCACCTCAGTGTTCTTGAATCCCCAGCAAACTCTTGGGTCTCCCAACTTCCCTTTTACCCCTCAAAATTGCAATGAAATTTATCTGTAATATTTTCAACACCCTTGCAGATCGGCTTTCGTTCTCGAGAAACATGTGTATGGCATTAAAATATGCTTCCCACTCACAAAAAATTTTCTCAAAATACTTTAGAAACTCAAACCACTTCTTTCATATTCTGATTATATCTTTATTGAATAGCATCAGCCATCTTGAAAGGTTCAGCCATCCCAGTCAATGACACATATTGTTTAAAAAGTTTCCAGAACAACTACTCATTAAAAATTCTACCTCAGGAGAAAGTTATCAGGGGGAACAGAGAGAGACTGGCATTTCTTCCTCAAAATTTTTCTGGTAGTATTTCTTAAAAACTAGTAGCAGAGTTCTCATAATATGCTTTTATTAAATGACAGCATTTTTTATTTTTTCTAAAGTGAAAATCTTCATAATGCTTGTGAAGAAACTGAGTTGAAAATTCAATGAGTAAATATGACAATGACAAGCTAAAGATACTTTAAAGTTCAGAGAAAGCCACTTTATTAAAATGGTCATTGAAGAATATAAAAAAACCTCTCATTTAAAACTCTTCATGATGTCAATTTATATATACATATATATATATATATACATATATGTAAATTTATTGGGGTGACATTGGTTAATAAAATTATATAGGTTTCAAGTGTATAATTTAATAATATGTCATATGCATATTGCATTGTGTGTTCACCACCCAAGTTAAATTTCATTCCATCACAGTATATTTGACTGCATTTACTCTTATCTACTTCCCTCTCCCCACTTTGCCTGTGGTAGCTACTAAACTGTTGTCTGTGTCTATGAGTTTTTGTTTGTTTGCCTTATTTGTTTGTTGCTTTCAGTTTTATATCCCATAGTAAGTCTGTCTGATTTATTTTTCTTAGAATAATAACCCCAAAATCATTCATGTTTTTACAAATGGCGGTATTTTAGTTTTTCATATGTCTGAATAGTATTCCATTATATATATGTACCACATCTTTTTTATCCAAAACAGTATTAAGGTTCATCAAAAAATTAAGAATAGAAATGCCATATGACCCAGCAATACTTCTTCTGGGGATCTACCCCCAGAATTTGATAACATTTACTCATAAAGACATATGCACTCCAGTGTTTATTACAGCATTATTTATAGTGGTCAAGACATGGAAATAACCAAAATGGCCTTCAATTTATATAATTTTTAATATAGAAAGTGAAATCAGAGCATCAAATAATACTTTAAATTCAAAATATAAAATTTTGTAGAATAGCAAATATTATATTCAAGCTTTGAGTTTAATAAGGTTTCAGGGGTTGATGAAAAAATGTAAATTAAGGCTCATTATTTTTTCAGATAACAAGAAAAGAAGTAGCAACTTGTGTGAATATTTCTGTATTTACTAGTATGAAAAAGTATTTTTCCGTATATTAGTTATATATTTTAAATTGCGTTTTCATTATAATACCCCAAAGGCAAAATTATTTTATTGGAAAATTGATTTGCTATTAAATAAAATAATAATAAGAGTTTAAAAGTTCTAAACTATTCAAACGATAGAAATTTAGCTCACAAACATTACCAATGTGTTGAAATAGTTTTGTGTGTATATATATACATAGATATTTTAAAAACCTTTCCATATTTATTCTCAAAATGACTTTTTGTAGCAATGGGGGAAATGTTAGGCTGCCACTTTTTCAGACAGCAAGTACCTAATACACACAGAAAGTACATAAATTGTTACTACTATCAAAGCCAATTGCCAAAATTTTTTTACAAAATACTTCCCCCTCTTATAAATAGTTTAATTTTTCCTTATCACTTTGAGTCCTTTATCTTCTCCAATGTCCTACCCTGCAATATGTGTGAAATTTTATCAAAAGCTTTCTGATATTACCATACATTACTGTGTGGGCAGAACTATTGCTTATCTGTCAAGGTTTTTTTTTTTTTCTCCCTTTCTTTAGCAATTTTCTCCTTTCCTATATACGTGAAAGGATTTTCCTGCTATTTCTTACCAAGGACTGTACCTTAAAGGCTTTTACTTTTAAGTAAGGAGATACAGTAGGAACCTGTTCATAAAATAACCTTGCGACACCACAAAAGTGTAAAAAAATAATTTTATTTCATATCTCTTTCTTTAACAAGCATTTGGGGAAAATAATTTCCATGTGGTGAAATAGATTCTTATGTTAAATACAAAAAAAGTATTTTTTTATTGTGTTTAATGTATTTTCTACTTTTTAAAGTTCATTTGTTTGTGTATTTTGCATGTCATAACTGTCTACTATTTTTCCAGTTATTCATTTTTTAATCTCTTACAATGTGCTTCATTAGTGCAACATGGTAAATGTTAATCTTTTGGTAGAAATTATTTTACAGGGCTTTATTGTACCTGGTTGGTCACACTTTTTGACAACCATGCAATTATCTTTTCTATTGTGAGTTTTCTTTAAAAATATTTAAGGTTAATTGGATGGATATAACACTTTGGAAAGAAGTTATGATGATATCATATTATGGACTGCATAATCTGGAAAGAGGGTGAATTTTAGGGTTGTTTTCTTACTGCCACAAGCAGAGATGGAGTGAAATTTCTATTGTGGCAATGTGAAGAAAAGGTCACTTTGAACATCCAGACTTTGAGAAAGATTGTTGTTATAAAAGAACATTTAGAAACTATCTTAAAGAAGAAAACTATGAAGCCCTTGGTGATGTGCCTGGAGGTGCTCATCAGTTGGCTAAAATTCACTATTTCACACTTAATGACTTGTCTTGCCACTTCTCTAGTTTTACATAAATGCCATCTCGGGTGTGTTTAAAAATCCTTTACAAAAATTAGAAAACCCATCCTTCCCTCTAGAGCACATATTAGCCTCACAAATAGATTAAAAAGTAAAATAGAAAAGATGTTTCTCTGAATCTGTCCATAATGAGATCTAATCAGCAATGTAGAAAAGGTTCATATTTATTATGAAAAGACTCTGTATGTCAACAGTGATCAAATTGTTTTCAAAGTCAACAGCAAAGATACTAAACAATGATAACAAACAAATCTCTCAAACTATCAGGCTTCCTTCTGGAATGGTAATTTTCTTCATAGCACAACTAGTTCATGCAGATGCCCTCACTCTGACCATAAGGCAAGGGCCACTTCTGCACATGTGATATAAAAAAGTATACTTAGGCCTGCATGTCTTATTATAACTTATTTTATCACTGTATTGCTCTTGTATATTTAATGCCTTTGGTGAGAGTAAAATTGAGAGTGCTGCTTCTGGGGATGATGTATTCTGGGATCTATATCTATAGCTCCTATTAACTAGCTGTATGAGCTTGGATAAAAATTATGTATCTTGGGTAGTCAGTTTCCCTATCTTCAAAATGAAGATAATAACAAAAACTACATCAGAAAGATTTTGTGAGAATTTAAAAAGTTGATATAATTATCTGTTACCAAATTAGTAACTGAATGTATTTATTAACTTAGCAGACTTTATTTTTTGAGCAGTTTTAGGTTTATAGAAAAATTGCATAGGAAGTACAGAGAGTTCCCAAGTATTCCCTACCTCCAATTTCTCCTATTATTAACATCTTGCATTAATGTAGTACATTTGTTATCATTTTGATAAACCAATATTGATACATTATTATTAACTGGAGTCTATAGTTTGCATTAGGGTTCATACTTTGTGTTACGTAGTTGTATGAGTTTTGACAAATGCATAATGTTATATATTCACAAATACAGTATTATACAGAATAGTTTCACTGTCCTAAAAATTTCCTGTGCTCCACCTATTCATTCCACCCTCCTTACCCAAAAGACACTGATCTTTTTACTATCTCCATAGTTTTGCCTTTTCTAGAATGTCAGCTGGTTAGAATCATGTAGTAAGTAGCCGTTTCAGGCTTGCTTCTTTCACTTAGCAATATGTACTTAAGGTTCCTCTATGACTTTTCACTACTTGATAACTCATTTTTTTTTATCACTGAATAGTAATTCATTGCATAGATTAATGTAGTTTGTTTATTCATTCACCTATTAAAGAATAACTTGATTGCTTCCAGATTTTAGAGATTATGACTAAAGCTGCCATAAACATTCTTATGTAGATTTTCTATGGACATGTTTTCAACTCATTGGGTCACAATTGCTGGATCATATTGTAAGATTATTTTAGTTTTATAAGAAAGTACCAAAATGTTCTTCAAAGTAAATACACTAGTTTGCATTCACACAAACAATAAATGACAATTCCTGTTGCTTCATATCCTTGCCAGCATTTGGTGTTGTTATGAAAGTGTTTTGGATTTTATCCATTCTAATTGATAGGTAATGGTATCTCATTGCTGTTTAATATATCTATTTATTTTTTAAACAAAAACCTATTGGCTTTTATGTACCAGGGAATTATTGTAGGTGAATAAAACAAACAAAAAGCCTTCAATAAAGTATGGGTAGACACTGGAAACAAAGAAATTAGTAGGTAAATATGTATAATATGTAGGTTGGTGATAAGCTCTATTATTGAAGAAACTTGAGGAAAGAAAAATGTTGAGGTGAAGACTACAATTTTAAATTGTGTGGTTAGAAAAGGTGTCACTGAAAAGATGACATCCAAGCAAAGATCTGAGTAAGAAGTTTGCAGACATGCAAACATCTGGGAGAAGTGTTCCAGGCAGAGAAAATATCAAGCGTAAAGGCCAGTGAAAGGAATTGTAAGGAGAAGCACCAAAGGCAGTGTAAGCAAGGAGAAAATGTAGCAAGGAGATGATATCAGGAAGTCCTAGGGGCCCTCATGCAGGACCTAGTAGGACACGATAAGGGCTTTACCTGTAACTCTAAGAGAAGTGGAAAGTCATCAAAGAATTTTGAGCAGAAAAGTGATATGTATGAATAATCCATGCAAAAGACATGCTACTTACCTCAGGTTTGAATAGAATGATTATAAAGTGCTTGTAATATTACCTATCAAATGGTATTATAGTTAATATTACTTTTATTGCTAATGTAAAAATATAAAATATCCACATTTCATACCTTATGTTTCTAATTATTATGGAATTATATTCTGATGTTAATTATTCAACTATTTTCAGTGTAATTTTAACTGTAGTTATAGATCTTTTAAAAAATCCAAGTTTTCCTAATTTAAAAAAATTAAAAACGTTCCTACTGGATTAGATTTGCATGATATTCCTAGGATATATCTTTAATATTTTTGAAATATTGAAATACCTATTGAAATATATCTAGCTCACATAAAATATAATTCAGTTTCAATTTGCAGTCATTCTAGCTAACAAGTCGAAGTATCATATGAAAAAAAGGCAGAGAGTTGTTAAAGTTTTGGGCTTTTAACATTTCTTTTTTCTTCCCCAGAAGCAGCAAATTTAGGGGGAGAAGTATGGTTACAATAGTTGTCATTTAGAATTATAAATGAGGACACTTTGTTTGGACATTCAGATCCCTGAGAGTGAGATTGGAAGACTGTGAGGAGATAATCTTTTTTTTTTTTTTTGAAACAAAAATTTAAATCTGGAATGTTAAATGTCCAGCTAACTGTGAATGGGAGAAACTGAAATCAAGCCTGCTTTCACCCTACTTTGGAATATGGTTACTGGGTCTCAGGGAACCTACAAAAACATCAAATGTAGTAAACAAGTAAGAATTCTAGAGAAACTCTCCAGTCATTTGCTACCTGAATGTGGATTAAGCAGTTTTCTAAATTGATTCCAACAATGACCTAAGAGTAGACATAAATATAGACATTAGTTCACTCAAGAAATATGTACTGACAATGCTTTATGTATGAAGAACTCTTTTAGGAGCTGGGGATACAGAGATGATAAAACAAAAAGTCCCTGCCTTATAGAAATTATTTTATAGATGGGGAGATAGCCAATAAATATTTAAGCAATTGAATATATAGTCTAATGTTACATAGTGATAAAGTCTAGGCAGAAAACCATGAAACAGGATTAAGGGATGAAGAGTGAGAGTCTAGAGAAAAGATCTCTGATGAAGTAACAAGAATGAGACAAGAATTCAGGAATGATGCAAGCCATGTGCCTGGTCCTGAGAAAAATATTCAAGGCAGAGAAAATTCTAAATGTAAAGGCCCTGAGGTGGGAACATTTCTGGTTTGTTCTAGGAACAGCAAGGAAGCCAAATGACTACCTATCCTGAGGGAGCGAGGTCACGATGAGAAGGGGTAGGAGATGAGGCTGACAGGAAGCAAGTTGGGTTTCTGCGTCTTGGAAAGCTGTGGGTGGTTGAGATCATCAATGTGTTATGACCTGATTTTCATTTTGGAGACATCACTCTGTAGAGCAGAGAGAATAGGGAGACGCAAATAGCAATAGAGGGTCTAACTAACCATGCAACTATTGCAAATACCCGGGAGATCAGGGCTTGTACTAACTTGGTAGTAAGAAAAAATTAGGTACATTTGTTCGGCAAAGGTGACAGCATGCTTAAGTAGAAGAAAGAAAAAAAAAGGAGAGAAGATTGGTACATGAATATCCAAGTGAATGATGATGCTATTTTATCAAATGAGGAATGCAAAATTGAAAGAGAAAAGTTAGGGTATAAAGACAATTTTTCAAAGTTAGTAAGATCTGTTCTTGTGTTCACTATAAAGCCCACAAAAGTTCTGAAACATAAAACAATTTCCATTGTTTAAAAATACGTATAATTTTACTTCTTTTGAGATGAGCATAAATATTTTCTATCACTGAGTCTTGAGAATTTTCTCTGGCCCATTGGTGGGCTTTAAGAGAAAACCTGAAGAGCCTCAAACTGATTGAAATGTACGCAGGTGGTCTTTTTCATCTGTAAGGAAAAATCAGCCTTTATTCCTTAGACCAATCTTATCTTTATTTATAACTAATAGGTTTTTGTTTTGTTCTTCTTTACTAGAAACACATGATATTAACATTTGGTATATACATACCAAAAATATCATTTGCTGAGGCTTACCGAAGACTAATTTATTTTTATACTCAGAAGTGTTAACAATGCTTGACAATATTTTTTGTTTTAGGGAAGGACAGTTATGGGTGAACCAGAAATATTACTTTGAGTTGGCCAGGATTTTAATTGCTGTTAAACTTGTTTTTTAATTATAAATTAATTTTTAGTTTAGCTTAATCATTGCCACTTTAGTTTCTTATGGGATATTATATTCAGCTTGCAAAGTGTATATTTGGTCTAATAGTATTTTTAGATTGCAATACCCACAAGGCATTGAATCCCAATGTACTGTGATTTGAATATAAATTATCTATACTCCCTGTTGCTAAAGCAGATGTCTACATAATTTTTCTCCTTCATCCCTCAATTTATTTAGGCAATGACACTTTATTGTTATCACTGAAATCATTTTTCTCTGGAAGAAGTGATCAGGTAAGATATATGGATTACAGTCTTTGCTATGATCAAATTGACAGTTTAGATCAAGTGGTGTTATTTGTTGACATACACACAAATCTTTGTTTCTGCTCATTTTTCCTCTTTATCATAAAGCACTTTAGCGGTGAGTTTTCTATACTTTTCTTCTTCAAGTTCAGAGGTACAAAGACAGTGAATGGAAAAGAAATTCAAAATTTGGTGAATCTTCTTCTATAGGCTTTGTTTAGAATCAGAAGATCTCTAACATTAAGTTCTGAATGTGCTAATTACTAATTGTTTGATTATTGACAAATCACCTAACTCCATAGCCTCAACTTTTTCACTGGTAAATTGGAATAATAATATTTTCTATTTTATTAGGCTATTGTGAATATTTAGTGAGATGATAATATTGATGATGGAATATATGAACTTTATTATGAGCCAGGCACTATTTAAATTGCTTTGCAAACATACCAATGAGAAGATGATAATATTATTGGTCAATCTTTATAGAACAATGACTAAAAATAAGTAATATTAAAAATTATCCTGGTCAAATGTTAATGAGTAATTTTAGTGAACTTGACAGATTGGATTTTATAATCAAAAGCATCACTTTGGGAAGTAAAAAAATGGGTGAAGGCTTGCTCTGATATAGAAAACCCCTTTCATATGACCGAATGTATATATGGCTATAGATGAGACTGCATCAACAATGCATCTACTTAAGTGGAGTAAAATCCATCCACTTCTGGAGATATAAATGGGTAAGGCTAAATGAATCTGTCAGAATATACTCTTCAGACATTGACTCAAAGGTTATTTTTCTCTTATTTAAGCAAAAGAGACAAATTAATTTTGACAGATCTGGCAATTATATGATAACTGCCAGCTTATTTTGTTAAAAACTACCCAATAGCAAGAAATTATGGTTATCAGATATCTTGTCTGAAAAAAACATATACCGAGAGCTAAAGAAACTGTGATAATAATCTGGAAACCAAATTTGACTTCAAGAATAAAAAGACTATGAACAACTGTCAGTGAAGAAATACAGGGTCAAGGCGGAAAACATCCCAGGCAAAATAGCAGGAGTAAGCTGGTAAAGCACATAGAAAAAGGGAAAACAACAACAACACGCAGAAACAGAGATTGTTTCCCTCTAGGTTCCAATGTATAAATACTGATTATCATTAACATTTGTACAATACTTTTATATTTTATTAGTATAGTTAATAAGGTCAGTATACTAATAGTAATGAGATAGTAATAGAAAACACAATTGGTCATATTTAAACATTGGTTTCAGTAACTAGAAAGCCTGAAAAGGTAGCAAAGTTTTGAATAAGACACACAATATTAATTCAGGTTTGTACATGAGTGAATGAGCCTGTGTCAATAGTTGTCAACATTCTATAGAATGTTTTTCTTATATGGGGGCTCACATATTCATCGGTGAAACATTTTTTTTTTGATGGCAAAAATTGAGCAGGTAATAATAAAGTTAGTTTCCTATCTTAACAAGTCTAAAAGACACTCAAGTTATAGAATTTCAGTGAAAAAAGAGAAGTTTTGGGTTTTTCAGAAGTGATTATATCAGGAACCAAGTCTAAGAGTTGTGAGGCTACTTGCAAAATACATTTCAAAAATCATAAGCTGTGGATGAAAACCAGCCCAGGGACAAAGAGATTGAGCTCTGATAGTAACTTTTAAGACCCTTAGCCACTATGGTAAAAAAGGCCATTTTATTTCTGGTCTTTTGCTTCAGATAAGAATATATAAAAGAGTTAGGAGGTTTTGTTCCTACAACTGTGATAAATGTAGTTACACTTAGAAAAAATGAGTCCTGGCAATACCTAAATTGGTTGGTTTCATGTCGATCCCTGAACCTGTTTTATCAGGTGAAGATTTAGAAAACAGCCTGTATCCTAACCATGCTGCTCACAGGGGATTGGCATGGCATCACTGGAGCCTGGACAGTACTACATTCCTGAAGTTCTGCCTGAATCCTGACCCCTAGATTCCTAACCTAGGAATGCAATAGGTCTAGAACATAGGAGGATACTTACAAAGAGTTGAGTTTACCTAGTGCCTGTTTTCTTGCTTTAACTGTAGCCCATTTCTTATTAGTTCTTCATGTAAAGTACTTTCATTAATCTTCAGAGTATTGTTTTTATATGCCACCTGTTTCCTATGGTTTCTCTCTTGAAGAGACAACCTAACAGGTAGCCTAAAAGTATTTACCTTACCTAGGGGCAGCTATTCCCGAAAGAAACTGGTAATGGAGGAAGAAAAATTTCCCCCAAAGTTATGAGGCCATGAAGTACTCAAAGTGTGATGGGTCTCATGACAATAAAGTCCCTAATTGACAGAGGGAAAGGATGCCACCACTCTTACTGCCACTGAGAGTCCCAATAAACAACTACAGAGAGGGAAGTGGAACAGAAAAGAAGCCTATGACATCTAATGTTTTCAAATACTTATAAATTAAGGCTTTGAAAATGATTTAAATTAGATAAATTTTGAACCATTTAAACTAACAAAACTGCATCTAAACTAAAGTGTGGTTAAGACATACTTCTGTGCTAGAATGGCTACATTTAAGTTCCTTCTGCCATCGATCGGCTGTGTGAACTTTGGCAAGTTTATCATTCTGTATCTCAGTTTCCTCATCAGTAAAATGAAGAACATAATGAAACCAACCAAATAATGTAGATTATGTGAATTAATATATAAAAAGCACTTAAAAAAGTGCCTCAAATTAGTAAAAACTACATAAATGTTAGTTTATTATAACTGAATATTTCTTTAAGACTAGATCTTAAGTTCTACTAGGTCAGTTGTCACCTGAAAATTACTAAATTTTCTCTCTAAGGTCAAAAGGTCAACTTTCTGTAAAATAGGATAATAGGGCCTAAATTGTAGGCTTAGTATGATGGATATATATATATATATATATATATATATATATATATATATATGTGTGTGTGTGTGTGTGTGTATTTCCAAATAGGTGTTCCTTGTAACTATTTTTGTCATTATTATTCTGTTACAATCTCAAAGTATGCTATTTAGTGTTTTTTTTTAAAGATATAAAAAGAATGACTATTTTAATTCTTTCAAACCATTTAAAGAATTCACGCTTTTGCTTTCTCTGGAAAGCATGCAATTGTATTTACTCTAAAACATATGGATGTTTACTATAAATGTTTCATTCCTAGGCTCTGCTTTCACATGTGCACATCAGGCATAATGATAATATTTTAACCCTGGGAAAGTAATTCATGCTATATAAATTCATGTGTATAATGTACTTTGTTAGATCATTTTCTTCCTCATGTTAATTATTTGAGTAAAATGAAAATATTAAATTGAATGTAAAAGTTGATCCTATACATATTTATTTGCTCTGTATATTCTCTGGGTAAATTCCATATGATTACTACGAGCATAATTTCAACTGACTTCTGTGAAGAAGATTTTATAGTCACCTGAAGTAACAGCCTGAGCCGTCATTATGGAAAGCCACAAAAAGAAGCTTGATAAATCTCAGGAGGATTTCTTAAATTATATGAAAAAAAAGAAAGTAAAAGATTTCTCTTTGAAGAAAAAATCTGAAAATGTAGCAACAGAAATCAAGGTTTTCTTAATCTATTGACATTTCAAAGTCTTACTATCCAGATTTCTCTTTCATTGTTTATTTTACGTTATTATGCATCACCTTTCAACAGTGCTTAAAAATTGCTTCATATTCTTAAGCCATAAAAACAAGTACAAATTGAGATGTTAAATTTTTCTACTTTAAAAGTAGTTACAAAATTGTTTCTTTAAAGGGATCCCACACTATCAAGGGATAAAATCAATACATTAAAAGTTAGATTACAACATAGTGTGACTCACCATTGGAAAATATAAGCAAGTTTACTTAATTTCATTTCTATCAGAGTGAATCTTAAAAACTTTACTGAGTATATGTCTTCTCTCTTCAATGTATTGTTTAGAGTATAACATAAAGGACAAAAGTACTGATGAAAAATAAATGAACCGATACCGATTTTGTGAATCCCAGATCTTGCTGTTAGTATATTCATAAACAGTGTGTAAATATTACAGTTCATCATTTTTTCACTCCCTTTAGGATACCAAAATATTTTACATAAAATGCAGGGGATTTTTGGGGGCCTTACTTTTTCATGTTCTGTTACCCTTTAGTTATACTGTATTTTTGACATTATAGCAACTTAGAGTTTGCACCAATACATTCAACTCTATAAAGGGTCTCTGATACTGTACTTTGTTATATTTATGTTTTTAAAATATAAAAACAATATGCCCTTGAGGATAAACAAAAAACCAGAATTGCACAATATCAACTCATTTGCAATGTGACTTATTCAGCATTACATATAATACATTATATTACTCATAAAAAAAATTCAATTCTTGAACTACTTTTAGAATCTCCAAATTTAACATTTGCATTTCATGACATAAGAAAATATGTAGTTTTAATAGCCACCTAACCTAACCTGGATTTTTATTTTATTTTAAAAAATTCTGAACAAAGAAGAGAGAACAAAGTGACTTAACGAGGAGTCATTTACATGAGACCCTTACTATTTATTTTTTTTTGAGTTGTACCCTATGAAAACTTACATAGCTATGAGAATGATCAAAAAAGATTCTATACTGCCATTTATAAACTTTCTTACAAAAATCTTTATTAGCAATTTTCACTAAAAATTATCTCTTTTTAAATCTTTATTCTTGTATCCTATTTTGCATCTCCTTCAATGGGTTATAGTTATTCCTGTATCCACTATTAAATTACAAATTACACATACACCCTCACTCACAAATACACATTCACTGACAAATAAAATGGATTGTCAGTTGCTGTATATTTTGAAAATGCCTGAAAGATAAAGCAAACTAGAAAAAAGAATACTAACACAGCCATGAATAGCCTCTTCATATTTTCCATGGACTCTACTTTCATCAATGTTCAGAAAAAGCTGAAAATAATCATTTTACAAAATCTCAAAATTAAAAAAATTCTGATTTTCTCATGTGAATCTCAATAGTACTTCTCTTTTTTGCATTCAAGTGAGTTCTACTTGTGCTACCTAACTTAATGTATAGTTTTATGCAAGCCACTTAACCTTTCTGAACTGCTGTTCCTTAATGTGAAAACTTGGATAAAAATATTGGCTTTTGTCTATCTCATAGAGTTGTGAAGATCAACATGAAGGTTATGTGAACTATAAACATTCATGTATAGTTTATATAAGTAGTATTTAGCTAGACACATTATATTCGAGACAAATAATCCATAGCTCTTCAGTTTTTGTAGACACCTACTTCTATTTTACTTACTTATTCTGCAAACCTTTATTGAACAGTATCCCCATTCTGAGTAATGAATATATATGGTTGAGGCATTCATGGACAATGTTTCAAGTGAGATATCTGAAAAGAATTGTCTGGTTCTCAACATTGCTGTTGAACTGCTTCGGACCTAATCAGAGGCTGTAACATGCACCTGTGCAAGAGGTGTGGGTGATGCCTGGTGGCAGGAGAAATGAAGTTCAGCCTCCTCTCTTCTCCGGTGGTGCTGAGTCTGCTTGGAACTGGGGGCTCTTCTTTGTCTTCAAAAGCCAGAGTATGAGATGACCCTGAGTTTCTTCCTTGGGATCACCACTCATCTCTTCTGGTGGAATAGGATCATTCTTAGACTTTTAAGAAATGCCAGAATCTTCAAGACATATTTTAGATAGTTTCTCTCTAGTTTTGAACCATTCCTCAAACAACAATATAAGAAAATTTGCCTGATTATACTTTCTAACATTTCCACAAATTCCACCCAATTTAGAGCTATGTCAGAGACAATTCTCTATCAGTAAGACAGAGCATAGTACCTGTAGAAGAGATGACATGCCCTTCATCCTTTTATGGGCAATGATCTTAAGCTTTCAGGCTCAAAAGATCACACAGATTTTATAAACGTTCCTAGCCTTGATTTTGCAATTTCACTGTATGAGATTTGTGTTGAAATCCTCTGCTATTTTTGCAAACTTCAGCATAGTATTCCAAAAGCATGCTGTTGATATGGTTTGGAAAGTTTTAAATCTTGGATTGTATACAGAGAAAAGTTAAAATTTTAAATATGAATGTCCAATTAATCTACTAACAAATCTTTAAATATTCTCATATATTCTTTTCTCAAAAATCCTTATTTTCCATTCAAGCAAAATTATTACATAATCCAAGAGTATAGACTTAGTAGAGCATATACATCTTAAACCTGTAGCTTGTTCCTGGAAATAATTACATTGATGAGGCTCTGTGAATTTGAAGTAGAATATTTTTGTGAGTTACTGCAGGAGAAAACCCTTAGGCTTCATAAATCTAAATTGAGTGACTGAAAAACGAAGGTCTATAAAGCTATGAATACCTATTCTAGTAAAGGATGCAAAAGTTTCAATAAAGAAATAATTGGTAATCTTGAATTCAGTGACAGAAAATTATAAATCTGTCTCTTTTATGTGAAATGTATATGAGTTGAGGTTATAAAAAAACATGTTTACCAGCAGGAGCCTAAATCAACAGCTTTGAACATGGTGGTTCAGAAAGTAGTAGGGAGCCACAGCTCCTGACGTGGGCAACACTGACATTTATTTAATTATTTTTTTTGCTTCCCCACTGCATCTAATTCTTCTCCTGACCTGACTCTCTCTACCTTTGTCCTTCGTTAAAATAAACCATCATAGCATTAAATTTGTCTACTGAAGTTAATCACTTCAGTTATGTGCTAAAGCATTTAGTTGCAGCACCTTCTCATTATGAGTTTTGAAGACACCGTTTAATATTAGTTTGTACGGTGGTTGCTGTACATTTTCAAACCATAAAGACCATGTCAAGTGTTCCAAGGAATAATGCAATACTAATTTCAAGCCAAAAAATTAAGTGGCTTAAAAAAGAAGCTGTTGTCAATCCTACGAGTGGCTTTTAAGACACTAATATCTATGCTTTGAACATATCTATTCTTAGCCATGCAAACCACACGTAATGATCCCTAAGTAACTGTCTGCCTTCAGACGGGTAGCACACAGATTGAAATCACCAATTGCTTTTTTTTTTTGTCAGAGCACAGCTATTATAAAAAAGAGAGAAAGCTCCCTTATTTTATCCACAGGGTTTTTTTTTTTTTTTACAATGTCATGACAATATAAAAGACTTGTTACTGTCTTGTAAACATTGAAAGGAAAAAATATATCTAATGCTTAAAGAAATAGTAGTGCCCAAGTATTTCATGGTATGTATACAAATGGATTTGGTAATACTTTTCCATACTTAGTTCATTAAATACTTGATTTGTGAAAAGAAAACCCCAAAAGCCAAATGGAAACCATTTTTTTCACATTCATTCATACAATAAATATTTATAGAGCATTTTTTGTGCATCAGGGTTGATATATTAATGATTTCATTTATCCAAGATAAAAAAAATGATTAGGATAAAAATGGACAGAAATGTTAGCGTTATAAGAAATGACTTGAATACTACTGACAATAAATATTGAGCAATAATAAAGGAATTTCAGGAAGTAAAAATATAATTTATTTTTGACTATATATTGTTAGCCTTAAAACTGAGAGTTCCTTTCATACACATTTAAATCATTTGATGATGACATCAGCTTTTCTATTTCATCACCAATTTTTCTGCAAAGGAGGGGCACTGTATATGCTTAAATGAGTCTTAAATAATTATTTGTAAATGGTTTGTGGAACTAGAGTAAAATGTGAAGGGATAGAGAGGCAAAAGCATTGGGAGCAATCTCAATAAGAACTGGCTGCAAGCTTTAGGACGATTCTTGAAGCAGAGAAGATGCTGGTGGAAAAAATGAGTGGATACATGAACCAAAGAGCACTTAGAAAAGCTTCAAAGCAACAAGCTAAAAGGAGGTGGGGAAACATCATTTAAAGAGTACAGGCTTGAAGGGATCCCTTTTCTCATCAATAAAATATATAAAATATACATGGCCCACATGGATTATATGCACGCATTATGCTGAGGGACATGATGTCATGAGAATCTCTTTTCTGTTAATGTTCCCAGAACTCTTTGATAGAATCAATACTCATAGTCCTGATTCATTAAAAAATACATCTGTCTCCAAGATGATGAAAGCTTATGGAACCCAGGTTTTTAAGATTTTCCCATTTAATATTCAAGACCTGAATTGCTAACCAGGATAAATATCTTACAATACATGGGCTTAGCAAGCACCTGCAACACACTGTATTTAATGTTCAGAATAGGTTTTCATACTGTAATTGCTATTAGAAAACTCCACCATATGACCTTACAGACAAAGCATGTTAAGTATCTTATAATAATCTGAAAAAACTCAGGCTATCCAAGAATGTATTATTTCTAACTACCATCACTATCAGATGGTCTTAGTCTCCTCTTGTCTCTGCTCTTTATTTTCTTGTTCTCGTATATGGGGATTTGTTTGGTTTAAAAACTAGCTTATTTCTTCCTAAGATAATATGACAACTGCTATTCTAATTTCTCTGTAGAGCTTCAATTTTAATAGTCCCACTAGGAAACAGATTGAGAAAGCAGGGCTTGAGTGTTGAATAATTACATCTGGAATTTTGTCCACCCACAGGTAGAAACACCTGCCAATAGCAGAAAAATGAGAAGTCTCTATGATGGCTGTACTGCATCCCAGTGGTAATCTCTGGGAGGTATTTGCCAATTTACATCTACAAAGCAAATAATGCTTCTATTGAAACCTTTTCCAAGTTGTTACTTTAGTATCTCTTCTGTGTCATGCACTGAACACAGTACAGGGCTCAGTAACTCAGTTCCATGAATTTAGCAGCACTCAGAGTATTATTTGTCTTTTAGAATAATGGATCTCAGTAAAGCTTGAAACTGAGCTAAAAATGGGATTTTTTTTTTTTTTTTTTTTTTTTTTTTTTACCCAGAGTAAACAGATTCGACACCTGAGAATTGGCCACTTTTCACTAACAAATAAAAAAAGTAACTTGAAAAAAATGTACCACTCTGGTGTGTAATGTTGATAGTGGAGGAGGCTGTAAGCGTGTCGGGGTAGAGAGTATCTGTGAATTCTCTGTATGTCCTGCTTAACTTCTGCTATGAATGTAAAATTGATCTAAAAAATAAAGTCTGTGTAAAAAGGGAGTGAAAAGTCATACTTTGTTTATACAAGTGGAGATGATATATTTGAATTTTTGGAGAGATTTAGTTTCATGTTTCATTTTGATTTTGTATTTGACATTTATTGTTTATAGTGTGCTTGTTCATCAATTTAAAAGTTTTAAGCTAACTGTTTTCATTATTGTTTGCTGAATGTAGCTTTTTCTCCATTTACAGTCTCATGCAGAAAATTGTAAGTACATTATACATTATTTTTTAACCTGAGCAGCTAAATGAATGAATGAATGAATGATTGTAATTGGAAAGATTTTAAATTATAAAGATGGCAATATAGAAATATGAGTCTTTGATATTTTTATACATGTTTTGTAATATGGAAAGAAAATTAATGGAAGAGAAAAGTATATCAGAATGAACACCAGAATATGTGAGAGATTAACCTTACTGAAAAACAAACTCAACATTGAAGACTGTTAGTTATTTTTCTTATGTGCTTGTTTATCTATCTTATATTTTCTTCTCTATTTTGTTAATAAATACATCATCTTTTTTTGGACTCTTAGTGATCTAGAAGACACCTGTCTAAATCAGAAATGAAATGTAGTGTTAGAGCTTATAGTGTGTATAATGTTGAAAGATGTTTGATAACATGTAAATTAAAAGATCTAACTTACTCAACAGAAAAAAATGAGTGTGGATATACTTGAGTAGCATTCTCTAAATAAAGCACATGCTTCAGAACGAATAAGAACATATACAGACAGAATCTTTCTAATCTCCATTCCACATGTATATTGCATGCAACCACTCAGGATTTAGAAACCAGAAAAACAGAATTCACAATGTAAGAGTTGGTGTTCAGAATGTTGAACAAAGAATCTGACACTGTTCATTGCTTCACAAACAGAATTTTCAGAATCCCAGACAGTCAAAGCTTTATGCTCTGCACAGAAAGATATGCTTGGATTTGAGAGAAGAAATTCAACAACAATGACACAGTCTGTGTTGATGTGATAGAGTCTTATAGTCTATCATAAATCCACAAATGGATTTTTTCCAAAATAAAGATTAATTTGTTTTTCTAAACTATCTACATATTTTACACCCACTAAAAATATGGTTATTTATTTATTTATTTTTTTTTTTTGCATCAGGTTTGTTTTGTAGGGTAAGTAATTCAAACATTCAGAGACTCTTTGTCAGCCAGAGCTGGTATGTACTAACTTGATCCTTGTGTAGTCCCAGATTCACAGAGAAAATTAAATTTTCTCACACTAGGCCAAAGATGTTAGTTCCATACGACTAAAAAATGGGACCATCTATCTCTCTCTTCTCCCTGGATTATTTTTAAAAAAATTAGCAGTAAAAGTTACACAGAGAAGAAAACTAAATGACAGCTAATTCAGGCTGCACTGGGATATTCAGTAGACTGTAGAAACAGACTGATTTCCTTCATGTACAAAATAAATGAGGAACATTAGAAATAATTCAAAATGTTTTTAAAAATATCTATAGATTTGAAACTGGCTGCCCATTACTGAAGGGCAGCTTATATACACACATAAACTGAAATAGATGACCCTAGTCAAAGATAGTAAACCAAACCACAAAGAAACAGAAAAAAAAGATAAAGCAGGAACCAGTATTTAGCAGTGCAAAAATAAAAGTTTGGATCTTAATCTAAGTTGCTAAATACTAGATGAACAGGTTTATTCTCCTGAAAAAATTGCTACTTCAGCATTTGAGAATATAGGCTTCAATTGTTTTCACATGTTCATTAAAATGTACTATTGCATACTAATGAAAGTAGACATGAGAAGTAAAGGAAAGGTGAAGGAGAAGTTGGGGGTTGGAGAGACTGAGAGAGAGAGAGAGAGAGAGAGAAAGAGAGAGTGAAGAAAAGAATCAAGTCTCTAGATTGCTAACTACTCTTTCCCTTTTTCAAAAAGAGTTTAGAATTTAGAGTTTCTGAAAAGCAGAGTTCTCAACCCAGTAAAGAATCCACTGTCGTTTTTTTTAAAAATTTTAATAGCAATAATAGTCCTTCAAGAAATCTAGTGACAGTTTAAACAGGAACTAAGATAGGTGGTTTGAGAAAAAGAGGAATAAAAATAACAACAAATGTGAAACAAAACCAAAATAAATATGCTAACCTAGTGAGTTTGTTTGAATTATTCTAACCTCTCCACATCGTTTCTCATGACGGCTGTTTTTCTCCACTTCCTGTGGCATTAACTTTTAAAACTTTAATTTTCCAGTCAGATGCCAGGCATACCTGAGATCACTTTTGATGGGCATGATTAGCCATGCTTGTTAGGCATAGCAACGACGGGGTCTTCATTGCAATGAGGAATCCAAGTTTAGAAAGTCATTCTGGTTTACAGCTATACAAATTCTCACAACGTCGTAATAAAGAGGCTACATGATGAAAGTTGACAGGATGTTAAGCTCATTGCACAAGTGTGGACAGCTGAAGAGGCAAGAAATAATACAGTTGTCACTGGGCTGTTTCACCTCAACAGGGAGCAAACAAAAAGAGTGCTGTTAATCAGTTCAACTCTTTGGCTAGATAATCCTAAATCAGTAATTGATAAATGGGAGAAACATACGGCCTCAATTCTGTGATTCATAAAACACATGAATATTCATACCATCTCTTTTGGTCAAGAGGCATTCTACATACTTCTATGCAGGCTTTGAGAAAGGAATACAAATAGTTTCTTATTCAGCAGTAAAATACTGCTTCCCCTTTAAGGACTATTTTCTCCTATTAAAAGTGAAGTTTAGCAATACACAGAGGAGAGTAATTGCAGTAAATGTAGGTAAATGAAAAATGGTTCCTCAGGAAGTGCTGTACTTTAGCTTCTTCACACAGCTTCATTTGGAAAAATATTAAATCTTTAAAGGAAACTAATACACTACTAGAGAAAGTGTGGCAGCAATACATTTTTATCTCAGAAATACTTAACCTCTGCTTTTATAAGAATAACTTATTTTCTAATATTTTAACATTTAAATTTCTCTTATGCTTGATACAAATTGTCTACCTTGTGGATGGTATTAAAATAATTTTCAGCATAATGTTGATATAGAATATATCAGCTTATTCTCAATAAAGTAAAAATAAAAAGTACTTAAGAGTGAAGTTTTTGGTATTTATATCAATTAATTTTACCTTTAAAAAGTCTTTAAATTATAGTGAAATAAACCAATGAAATTTATGCACTAAGATATAAATTAAAATATCATAAATACAAGTATACTTTAAACACATTGTAGCTAGTGACCTAGTGGAAAATCATTAGTTAAAAATGAAAAATTTGTTCACAGTTTTAGCTCTTACAAAAATTGATTTTCATATGTGGCTTTTTCTGAAATAAGGGCACTTGTTTCTATACCTCATCAATGATATAAAAACCATCCATTATCCCAGACCCCAAAGATGAAAGCAAAAGAAAAAAAGAAAAAGAAAAGAAATTAGGAAAAAGAGTGGTGTATTTGGCAATATAAAAATATTTAATATAAGAATATTCTTCAACATCACTTAAAATACTAATTAAATGATGACCAAACATAACCATCTGCCAAATAAGTATTGATGAAATAAAATAAGATATGCTCATATGATGGAATTCAAGGCAGCAAATAAAAATAATAGCTTGAAGAATAATTGATGAGACATGCAAGTTCTCATGTTATATTTATGAAAATATGTTAAAAATTGCTTATGCAGTATGATCCTGATTTATATAGAGTCGATATACTCTATTTGTGAGTGTTCTTGGACTTTCATATTATTTGGATCCTTATGAAACTTAAAAAGTAATTTCTGTAGCACAACATATGGGAGAAATAACCTCTCCAACAGAGTGACATCATTTTTCTTTTTACTTTATCAAAAAGATACAGAATTTTAAAGTGGTCCCATAGTTCATTTTGGGTTTTACTAATAACTTTTTCCACAAATCTTATTTTACATATAAAATGGAGTAACTTTTTCTAATAAAGGAAAAGTTTTGCATGAAATATAAATTCAGAGGAAGTGAAAATCTCATTGATTTCTACCTTTCAGAGCAATAACCACCATTAGTAGTTTGTTGTGTAATTTCTGGACTGTATTTAAATGTATTTAAAGTTCCCATCAACCAACATTTTAATACAAAAATTTTCAAAAATAAAGTTGAAAATTTTGTAATTAAATACAAATATATCCAATACTTAAACTCTATAATTAACTATTATTATATCTTGCTTTTTACATGTAAAAATTTATGCTTATTCTTTAATCATTAAGTGACTAATTTTACAGATATTCAAAGTATGTAATGAAAAGGAATCCTTTCACAAGTAGAAAAGTGTCATTTAGAATTCTTTCTGGTACTCTGGGGACTTCAGACTTAGAATAAAAAAAGGGGCTTGGAGTAAAACAGAATCAAAGCTTGACAGGAAGTGAAATATGTATTCTGTCTCCTAAAACCAAAACCAAAACAAAACAAAACAAATAAAACCAAAGAAACAAATGTGAGTTGATTACCGAAGGCTGTCATTTCTATAAAGGTTGACAGCATCAACTGTAATCTTTTAAAGTATAGTCCTGAAAGAATGGCTTATAAGTGATGCAGACTTATAAGTGATCCAATTCTATGGCTTACAGGGCCCCCCTGAAAAGTATAGTTTTTTTTACAACTGCTTATTTATGCATTTGCTGCTACAGTTTTGTCTCCAAGTTACACAACAAAACTTCAAACTCTAAGACACACTTTCTAGAATTCTAGATTAAAGATTTAATTTTTTCATTTATAAAAGATAAATAGTTAGAATGGAAGGACAAATGGCAAATTAAAAAAAAAGTATGTTTTGAGCATAGCATAACACTTTAAGTCAAAAATAGCCATTAAATCTCAGGTTTTTTTTTTTTTAATCTATAAAATGAGGTTAATGCAATACCCATTACAAGCATATTTCAGGTCAAAATGATATAACATTTAAAGTGATTGTCATGTAATTAATAATCGATTCATATTAGTATTGGCTTCCTATTGCTGTTTTTCTTATTATTCAGAGTGTTAGTGACAATTTGCTTTAAATATACTGTTTTTCTAAAAAATAATCATATGTGTAATATATTCTTATGTAAATGTATGTTTAAATTATTTATTAAAATAAATAGATATACCTTCTAGTAAGACTATAAATATTATAATATTGTAATATTATAATATTGTAAACTATGTTTAAAAGGAGTGTATATAATTAGAATGCAAGGCTGAAAATTAGTTTTGTGCTTTGTGCAGAGAGAGAGGAAGAAGACTCACATACAAACATATTATCCCTTTGTTTGGCAAAGAAAGTGGTCCAAATTCTATCTACTAAGACATTATGTGCAGAAGGGTAATAAACAAGATAAGATGCCACAGATGTGAGAATTTACCATGTATCACAAGAGTTGTATTCTACCTTTCAGAGTTATCAGGACCTAGTGACTTTAGGACTAGATCTTTCAAATCAATTATATCTATCTATCTATCTACCTATCTATCAATTATATATCTATATCTATATATATATATCTATATATATATATGTAGATATATATATATATAAATAGATATAGATGATATAGATATGGGCCTACTTATGAACATGAGTTCTAGTCCTATTTCACATTTAGGTCTAAATATAGCCTTTCAACAACAAAAATCAATTTTTCTTTAAAAAAAATTCTCCCTTTAACAATCACTCTTGAATGATTGTTTTAAATTAATAGCAATAAAAATATTCAAGAGAAAACTTTATTTTTCTTTTTTGGTTTTAATCCTTTAATTTTTGTTAAGTTTGAAATTTGCTTATTCTTTCTGATTTAATCAGTTTAAGAATGAACATGACCCCCTGGAGTTTAAGAAAATTACAAGGACTCTCCCAACAATGCTTATGAACCCACCGAGACCATGCTTAACTTTTAGTGATGAGAATTTAAATAAGTCTGGAAAAAAATTTAGATACATAACAGGGAGAAAGCTATAATACTGAACTTTCAGGCATTTACTTACTGAAATTATAACAGAGATTATTAACTGATATTTAATGTGAATAACTCTGGGCAGATCCAGACTCAACCTATTTTTGTCTGTCAACACTTTGCTGACAGGTTTAATGGACACCTTTGTAAATTATTTTTATTGGTATTAATAATATCAATCCTTAAGTCCCCTCAAACCTGATCCCACAGATCGACTCCTAATGGATTAACTGAATTCAGCAAACAAGAGCTGCCAAAGTGTTAGCATTTCTTTACATTTCAGGTTTGGCTTTATACTAAGATGTCAATGTTTACTTTAAAACTAAATCCAATCTCTGAAAAATATTTAGAGTTCATGTGCCAATGACATTGTCTCGCAGTGTGGCACGGATAATTATAACTAATGGAAATCAGCAGTGATAAACTTGCTTTATAATAATCTCAGAGATGCTAGCAGTACATGGAACACACGCTTTTTCAATTATTAAAAACATCTGATATATCTGTGAGAACTGGAGTTTCTTTTCCTCCACTCTCTAGAGTCCTGAGTACTGGGAACAGTTACAACTACATTTTAAGAGGCTGATTTTTTTTTTTTTTTATCATTACACATACACAAAACCATGAAAGAAGCTTTTACAGGAAATAACAAATACTCCTAAATGACATTTCATTAAAAATGTGTTCCCTTGGAAAGTGGACAGAACTAAAAGCCATGCTTTTACTTGGCAGAAAAAGTGGTACAGCAGGCAACATTTGAAACTAAGGAGCACCAAAATCTACTTTGCATTGAATGTGAGCAGCATTCTGACCTGGAAAATAAAAAGGCCAAGGAATTTTACATGTCCTTTGCTATCTTCTAACTAAAATTTCAGTGGAATTCTCATTTAAAACAAAGAACAAATAGAAAATTCAGACAATTGTCTAAGCTGTGTTAGTACAAAGCTCAAGATATATTTTTGGTTTCTTTTTTTTTTTAATATCCCACATTGTGATAATAAAAACTTTTTTTTAAAGAAAAATAATTTGGTTATGCATCTACACTAAATATGTCAATTGTCAACTTTAATAGACTGATACTACTGTGTCAGTCTTTTCCTTTTATATTTTCTTCTATTATTTTATTTTATATTTTGTTTTCATTTTTTTCTAAATCAAATTTTGTTGAAGCTCTAGGACATATTAACCATATCTGTAATTAATTGGAAAATAATAGGAAAAAAATTAAAGTTGTGAGCATAGTGGCCAAAATAGTACTTTAGGTTATTCTCGCTTAAGACATCTGCTTTTAGCAATACTAATCCTAAGGACAAATGATTGATCTGAGTTGTTTCCTTCTCTTCTAGATAGAAGCATGCCCAAGTCATCCTTCACCTTGCCCCCTTCTAAGCCCTAAACGAAGAGATTAAAATTGTCATTGAAAAATTTTCTGTCTTTGACAAGCTTTAACATACTCAGTAAAAGAGTTTGCAAAGCAGAATTAAAACTCTACTGGGAATGGCAATGACATGTTTTTCAAGGTTACTTTTCTGTTCATTAAAAAACTTTGTGAAATAATAATAAAAAAAGAAACTATTTCTCATTAAGAAAAAAATAAATAAGATCACTCGTTATTACTTCTCCCTTATTCGAACTTTTTCCTGGTTTGAGGGTAATGTCAGCTCATGTTCTTTAAGAATTCTTTGCTTATATTTACTGTAAACAGAAAAGAGCCATAATTATGCTACATGATTTGGTCCATATCAAAACAACTGATCCATGTATCCATTTACATAAAGTAAAGCACATAAAACATTTTTGCTTTTCACCCTTACTTCACTACTTTCTAAGGAAAGTTTCCTTTTGCATACTTCATTTGAATACAAAACCCTCCTGTTGAAACTTGTGATGTTAAACAAACCATACCAGTCATTCAACTTTTTAATTAAGGATTCAGTGTTCCATCTCTTTTCAGACATTAAAATTCAGGTGCAGCCATTAATCTTTCTAAACGAATTCACCTGTGGCTAATACTGATGTATTTTCTATGAGGCTTGTCATAGGCTGCATGCTGCATGCATAACCACTCTACAGTTAATTACACAGGGGATTATTGTTAGTGTCATAAAGATAAAGCCTTGCTAGCAGCATTATACAGAAGGTTCTTTTTCTTTTTTCCTCCTCCCCTCATTTCAGAGCAATGGCTTATTTCATTTTGTTATCATCCACATAAGTATTTAACAATAATACATCATGTTTACCTCAGTGGTAGGCTGAAGTCAGGAAAAAGTTAGAAAGTAGGTATGAAGGAATACCTATTTTAAGGTTTTTGCTATGATAAACTAATCTGCAAGATATGGTCCAAACCCCAAAGATCTGAGAATTTTATAAATAAAATGTACTTTTCCAGTTTTTGGCACCTTGATTAAATATATGAAATAGATTTTTCTCCCTGAATTTGTGAATTGAATGGTAGCTTATAAAATGCATTCAGAAAACCAAAAGAAAAAACTTTGCCAATTTTAGTGAAAGACCCCCTTGAGTTATATAATGAATAAAATTTACAGAAAAAGTTTTTTTAAAACAAAGTAGCCTTATAATAATAACGAAAACAATCAAAAACAAAAACAAAAGAACAACAAACAACTAGGACAGAAAGTTACTTAAATGTATTTAACTTTAACAATTTAGACCAATCTTATATAACAATTACAAATAAAATCAGAAAATTAGAATAATTTTGTCATAGTCACACATTGAACTTTAAATATATACACTCTAGTTGCAATTAAATGATAATTTTCTTTAAACTTTTTACACAGTATAGTCGTGCCTTCTTAGAAAATGAATAAAAATGTGTAAATATCATCTACAAATGAGATTAAAAATATAATCTCATCTTTTGAAAGAATAGTTTATAATTACCTTAATCCACAAGAAGTCTTAAAGAGTCTGAAATTCCATTTAATACATTAAAATAAGAAAGAAATAAGAAAAAGCGACTTTTAAAAGCAAGTTGTCATCAAAAGAACAGAAATGTAGTTTTTAAAAAATGTGCTTAATGTGTATTAAACAGATTTTAATATTTAACAATATATGAAAAAATATAATCTTTAACATACATTTCTATAATATTTGGAAATAACTAATTAGTTCTGTCAGAAATATAGGTGTTTCCAAAATATAGACAATTGCTTGATTTTTTAAAATTTATAATTGGCAGCAGGTAGATACAACCACTTTGTTTCTCTAGTTATAGATAATGAAATGAAACAAATGTTTTTTAATCACCTATAATACTATCAATTTGACTTTTTTAAATCAAATAGGCAGTTTCTTTTATTTCAAGTAGACACAAACTGATTACTAAAATTAAAAAGATTAATTAATAATATTTTTCATAAAGTTTCCAATTTCTTCAAATGAAAATTTTAAGGTGTAAACAAGTGACAATCCTGATTTTTCAAGTTGATACCTACTCACCTGAAAACTACAATTAGGTTTTGCTTTTTTTGTTTTTTGGCTCTAAGGACATGTTTCTATAAAAAAAAGTAGATCATTAGATTTATGCATATAATTTGATTAAAACTGATTATAATAACAATGGAGTGATGCTGTGGTAAACACTGAGACTAGCAGTGGATTATCCTTTACTAGCAGCAGTGCTTTTGTCATAAATGATCTGAAATGGAACCAAATTTATCATAGGACTTATATATATCTCACCTAAGACTTTGATCACTAAAGGACATCAGGGCTATTCTCTCCCTCATGCAGATGTGACTGTGAACAACCAGACCTTTGGATGTGATCATGGTTCCTTGTTCTTTTGATTAGGTGCATCGTGAGAAGTGAATTCTTTTCTGAGACTTCCTTATGTTTCCTAATGATTTACATTCCTGTGTTCTGAAGAATGTTGGGTATTTCCATATTTAGTGCATATAATACTACAAAGTTAAATCCATAATATAAGCACCTATGGATATACAAAAACTTTGCTACCTAAGAAAAAAATTATTTTTACCCACTCAACTTTTTTAAAAAAGCTTTCCAACTTAAAAATGACAGAAAACATTTTTCAAAAGATTTCTACCCAAGTTATAGAAATATATTCCTAAAGCCCTGATATGACCTTTAAAATTGTTCTGAACATGGTAAACATTTTTATTTTTGGAATATTACTTTATACCAGTTGTTTTCATGAAATTTTTTTTAGAAATAAAGTATTTTACTCAAAATAATCTTTACTAAAGAGAAGGTTTAGCTTTTCATCCTCAGACTTTTATATAAAAGTTATTACTCTCTTGATGAGCATTAAATTTTAATTAACCTGTTAGAGGAATACAGTGAGTATAAGAATAAATGTGTTTGGATAGTGAGATTTAAAAATTTTGTGGTATTTACTGTTTTCTTACTCCTATTAGATTTAATGCTAATTGTAATCTACTCTAAAAAAATTAGGTTTCTTTTTGATTTAACTTAAATGGTTTCAAGATATATGAACTTTATATTCTATGCTTTATTTAAAAATTTGTTTTGGATTTTTAATACTTCCTTTCTACTCCCTGCCCATTTAAGACTGCTTTCTTGTAATCATTTATATGTACATTATTTCCCTCCTTCAAAACTGTTAAGAATGTTACAAAATACTGACAAATAAGCAAGTAGAATATCGCTGACAATTCTTTCATTTTCAATGCACTATTCTGTATAAGAGACACTACAGCTCAGGGACGCATTTGTATGTTTCTGAATTTCTTAGGTAAAGCTGTTTATAATTGCATTAATCAGGTTTCAGTATATATTGACTTTCGGTGTGTTAAAATAGTTGAGGCTTAAAAAGATGTAACATTTTATATGTTAAATGTAACCGTAAATATATTTTGGCAATTTTAAAAACTATATTTGTGGTCTCTGTCAGTATTACAAATGATAGGAAATATCTAAATCTATAGATAGTTAAAATATTTTCTTGCCAAACATGTAGGTCAGTATATGTCATATTCATCCTTAATGCTGCAAGCCATCATAAAGCTTTGAATAATTTCTTATGTATAAGATGGCCAATTTGACTCTCCTATGATTTGCTTGCAAATGTTGACAAATATCTGCTATGATGATTAAACTAACTTTTTTTTCTTTTTTTTGGAAGTACTAGGTTGTAATATTTATTCAATTTTGGTTTACATTTAGTGTCTACAACTTTATCTTAAAGATGTATCTGCCAGAATGTAGAAATGTATTGTATGATTTCAAAACAAAGGAAAAATATACTGAGATAAAATCAGTGTAAATCATATTTGAGGACACTCCTATAAATTTTTATTTCAAAAATTTTAGAAAGTAAAATGCTGATTTAAGAATTTTTAGTGGAAAACTTCTTATTTAACAGTATTTTTGATCATATGAAGATAACTTAATCAACATTGTGCTAGAAGATAGATTTTGTATATACATAATTTTTCATGTAAACCTTACCCAATTATCTTCATTAAAGAAATAGAGAAGCCTCTTATTTAAAATATCTACACCATTCATTAGATTAGCATCAATAATTACAAAACCAAGTATGAGTTCCAGAAAGTTATTTTCAAGCAATATTTTAAGATGACTTTCAGGCCATGAATTTTCTTTTCTTTTTCTTCCTTTCTTCCTTCCTTCCTTCCTTCCTTCCTTCCTTCCTTCCTTCCTTCCTTCCTTCCTTCCTTCCTTCCTTCCTTCCTTCCTTCCTCTCTTCTTTCTTCCTTCTTTCTTTCCTCCTTTCTTTTTCTTTTCTTTTCTCTTTTCTTTCTTGTCATTCTTTCTTTCTTTCTTTCTTTCTTTCTTTCTTTCTTTCTTTCTTTCTTTCTTTCTTTCTTTCTTTCTTTCTTTCTTTCTTCCTTTCTTTTTCTTTCTCTCTCTCTTTCTTTTTTTCTTTCTCTTTCTTTCTCTCTTTCTCTCTTTCTTTCTGTCTTTCTTTCTCTCTCTCTCTCTCTCTCCTTCATTCCCTCTCTCCCACCTTCCCTTCCTCCCTCCCTCCTTCCATCCCTCCCTTCCTTCCTTCCTTCCTTCCTTCCTTCCTTCCTTCCTTCCTTCCTTCCTTCCTTCCTTCCTTCCTTCCCTTTTTATTCCAGATACTAAATAAATCTCTAGTTTGTTTTGGCTGCCAGTTGTTAATTTCAAATACATTTACTATAAATTCAAAATCATATAGTGAAAATAACACCGAGAAAGAGAGACAAAGTTCGGCATTGTGAATTGACAAGATTACCACTGATCTCATACTATTTCTTTAAATCATACTATTTCTTTCTTTCTTTCTTTCTTTCTTTCTTTCTTTCTTTCTTTCTTTCTTTCTTTCTTTCTTTCTTTCTTTCTTTCTTTCTTTCTTTTTGCTTATTATATATATTCTTAATTTTATAATTCGGGATCTTATATTTTTTTTGTTCATCAATATCTCTACTCAGACTTAAAACATACTTCTTAGCTGAACTTTTGTACCTAGGTAAGAAAAAGAACATTCTATCCCCCTTTCATGCATGATAGACATTTGCTACACCTCTAACAGTTTTATTACAGACAGCTTGCAAACCTACTGACAGGACAGAGTGTAAAAACATCAGGCTTTGTGGAATTAGCTGATGTACTTGTAAGGTTAATGTAGCATCTGTGATGCAAATCTGTGACCATTCTAATAGCTCTATTGGTAGACCAATGCCATTTCTCAGATCTGCTCTTGAGTTCCATTAAGCAGTTTTTTAGTTACCATTAACTTCAAGTAGCATTTATGTAGTAAAGACATAAATCTATGGAAAGAAATACCAGAAGTGCAACCCATTTACACACCACAGGATGCTGTTGAATTATAGAAGCACCAAATTGCATTTAGAATATCCTGGACTGACAGCATATTCTGAAGCCTCACTCTGCTTTCTGGACACACTCTCAATTTCTGCTCATGAGTAAGCTGGCCACTGGGCTGATACATTTGCTATGAAAGGTTTCATTTTTCTCATTTAGAGGTTCAGTAACATGTCTTGCTGAGGATATTTACAAGATGTCATATTCTCACAAGCATGGGATAAACTCGAGTCAGGAGCAAATTTCACACAGGACAAGCTTTCTTTTTTATCTGAGAGCAGTAAGGCTGAGAGCCCAGCAGGATTCACTTAGTCCACAAAAGCTCTTCCATCCTGCACACAGTGTGTGCTTAGCCAGAACACCCACACATCATGCTTTCTTACCAAATGACATTTTCTGGCTGCTCACTTCATATTTGTCACTTGTATACAAAGTGTAATGTCTAAAGAAAGCATGATCAGCTTGTGCATTGCTAATCTCATTACTTTAATAGCTCTGAAAACATGCAACAAAAAAGTAACTAGTAAGCTACTACACATACACATGCCATGCTCAGCATGCACCTCATTGAAACGTGCAATTCACTGGCTGCTAAGAAAGGCAGCAGTCAGCAGTGCCAATTTGACTCCTCACTCCCTGCTGCAAATGAAGAATAACTCCTCAGACCTGAATGAAAGGAGTGCTGACAGGCCTATCTACCTTAAGGAGTTATCAAGTACAAGATGTACAACACCCACCAACCTTTCAAATTCAAATGAATATTTCTCTTTTTGAATACAGGAGCAAGAAAGCTCTGTCTATCCATTTTAAATTTTCTTATTGTCGTTTACTTGCACTTTCATTAACTGTGACTCCTTAGACTTCGATTTGAGGTCTATTGAGACCCAGATTATATCATTACTGTTATGCGGTATGTTATACACTAATCATAACCATTACCACTTACAAGTCTACAGCTTTATTCAATTAGCTGCCTGACATGAAATTTTCAGTTAATTCATGGTGAAGGTCGGCAGTGGTCAGAGTGGCAGGTTCATTCTGCTACCTTTTTGAATACCAATTATCAGTCTTGGGTAATTAGAGCTACCCTTATAGACACATTAATCAGAGAGATCAAAATCTAAGATATGTGGCTTATGGAACTGTCTAATATTATTAGAAATTGTATAAGATAATCTATGTATTTAAATAACTATATTTCCCTTTGTTTAAAATTAAAATCTCTCTTATGTTTATCTCCTTTATTCTATTACAAAAGAAAATGTTCATATTATAGATATATGGGTATATAGGATATCCATAATGCACATAACTTACTTTGATAGATAATAATAATAATAATATATGTTTTTGAAAATATTGTTAACAATAATTTCAAATATTTCTGTATAAAGATGGTGAGCTAAATCACATTTATAGTTTATGACCACACCCCCGCATCCCACCCCTTCCAAAGTTGTCTTTCTTAAAAACTGAAATCCTCTTTCTGATTATTAGAATTGTATATCATATAGAACTTTTTTGTGTTATGGTTATCAAGAAGCTTAGAGCTAATTATTGTATTTATTTAAAATACCTATATTAGCCACATTCTTAGCATTTTGCTTTTATTTCATTTCAAAATGCTTAGCATTTTGATTCAAGAATGTAATTCAAAATGATGTCATGAGAAGTGAGCCTAAACAGGAAAGCAAAATCCAGATCTCTAAGGTTCCCAAAGCATGTTTGAATTTTATCCTGAAAATGACTTGTCTAAAACCAAAGTTTGTAAAGCACTATGTATTATAAGTAGTAATTTATTTTAATAATAACATTTATGTTTTCAAGAAGTAAAATCAATACTTTTGGAATAATTTTTTTGCGTGTAAAAAACAGACTTTAAAAACATGTTAAGAATACAAAAAGTTGACATTTTATAAGTCTGGACAAATAGTTTAAACTGGTTTTCCTATACATACTTTTAAAGCTAACATTTTAATCTTTAGTAGCATCATAGCACAATATAAAGCCACATCTCAGAAAGATTTAAGTGTGGAGGTGATATGAATGCTGACTGAACAGTTTGTTACTTATGTGAAAGACCATGTAAACAGTGTGAGAGTGTATGTTCTGAAATAGTCTTCTGTGGAAATAGCTACAGCCAGAGATGATCAACAAGATAAAATGAGTATTAATTTATTAAGGTAACCAACCCTTAATTCGTAGAGTTTTTCAACTTTGAGAATTTTATTTGTTGTTGTTTATACCAGTCATTGCTGTGTTTTACTGATTTTTACATTTCTTTTATTTGTATTATCATTCTACAATCCAAAATCTCTTTAAATGGTTAATCTAAAAAATGATGATAAAAATCCAATGCTATCCATTAAAAGTACTAATTTTACCATTGTTAATGTACAGTATCTTTCCAAAAAGTTATGAAAATATTAGATGCCTAGAGAAGTTTTAAGTACAAACTTCCCCCCGCCCCACGATTTTCACTATCTGTTAACACAGAATACTTCAGAAAATAACCTTAATGACTTGTAGAAGGTAAAAATATACCTGGGAAATACTGTTTTTTAAATTTATTAAGAAGATATAAGAATAAAGACAAATCTAATGTCTGGATCAAGTCAAAAGACTCAGTATGAAAAGCTAGAAATCAGTCCTGATTTTCATGTCTTTTGCAATAAGAAAACAACATTCTATTCAGTAATGGGATAGAAACAAGTATAGACATTTAGGTTCATAAATAGCACATGACTATAGAAATGTGATTCTAAAAGGATCACCTTGATTTGCTTCTGAAAAGTAATGCTCTTTATTTATGTTGATAGGCTATCTCCTTCATTTGAAAATATAAATCACTCATCAAGGACAATAAGTCATGACTGTAGTATGGTTGGTGATTTTAAATAAATTATTAGAGAACTATCGTTTTACTTTTCTTGAGAAAAGTAGTATACAATTTACTAATCATAATATTGTATAAATTATCATTATATTTAGTTTTGAATGTATTGTGTTATTTTACACAATTTAAAGAATCTCCATGTGCAGATATACTAAAACTTTTATAATTCTAAAATATCATCTAAATAAAAAAATAATATGTCCCGAGACACTCTGAGAAAGAATATAAATAATATTATCTTTTAAAAATAATGTAAAAAAGGAAATCTGAAATAAAACCAGTGGCCACTCTCTATTTTTGTGAGGTAATTTGTGGGTTTGAGATTAGAAAGTTATGAGTGGAATTTGGAATCCAACTACAAAATATGAGATGTACTAAATTTAAATAGATTTTTGTTAAACAGAAAATATTACAGTTTACTCAAAGATACCTGAAGAGAATATGTTTGCCCACAGCTAAGGGGGAAAAAGTGGATAGAGTTGGCAATACAAACAGAATTCCAATTAAATGTATTAATTTTTCCCAATTCAAAACGCCGGCCCCTTTTTTATTTTTACAAATAGTACACAATATCTGGATTAAATCAAAGACAACACGAAGCAGATAATTACTCCTGGCTTTTGTGTCTTTAAAAAAAAAATGTCTTGTTAAGCAACAGGGCATGTACAAGTACATTTAGGTTACAGACATCTAACGGTTGAAGAAATTTAATGCTAAAAATTATATTATTCTTTATTATGACATAAAAGGATGATTTATGGAAATGCAAAATTGACTTTTGGCATTTCTTAAGAAAATATTATAAACAAAATTTCTTAAATTTAAGAAAGGAGAAAATGTATATTGTTAATGGAATTGGTTACTCTGAATTATAAATTTATCTTTCGTAGATAATGATTTCCTTGAGAATTATTTTTTGATGTCTTTCATATAAAGAAATTTGGTTTAAACATATCTACAAAGGGTCTGAACTTTTTGAAACATTAGTAATATTCCTATCTGATTTATTAATTAAGTTCAAAGTTTTTAAATGAGCTTATTAAGAAATGTTAGTTTTTTGCCTCACTTCTAAAATTTTGCAGTTTATTTTCCAAACTATATATTTTATATTAGAAGCAACAGTGTCATTCTACCTACAGATTTTTCTGTGCATCAAGGTTCCAATAAAATTAACGTCCACATAAAATATTTTGTTGATACATACTTATTATATACTTAATGTAAGTGAGGGACTGTGCTAGGTACTAGGATACACAGGTAAAGATTTTTTTTTTTATACTACATCTAACAATTTCTAAATAATGGTTGGTTATTTAACTTCTATTTTTTTTTATTTTACTTATTTCATTTTTTAAAATATGGCTTAGAAGTGGAAATGAAAAACTTCACTAATGATGTAGATATATCCGATCTTTGGAATTCACCAGTGAAGTTAGCAAGTTAAGAAGTTAAGTGGAAGTCAAAAGAAACTGTAACATTTTATGATGAAATGGTATTAACTGAACAAACTCAAGTTAATTGTGCAAACTAAACTAGTGAAATAAGGGTTACAAAAAATAATCTCACAGGATTAAATTTACAGCATTATGAATAAAATCTTTTTTTCCCCACCAGACTAAAAATAAACCTACACGCATTTTGATTGCTTTTGTTTTAGAATATTTTAAAAATCTTTCGCTGATACTTGGAGATAACAAATATTACTAGTAAGGATGCCAAATGGCCAGTTGCTTATTGTAATTAAAACATATGTAATAAAATCTATTTAATTACAACCATTATGTATAACCTTCTTTGAATTATGACATGTATCTATGAAATATTTCATAGAAAAATTAAAAAAGCAAATCACCATTAAACAAATTGTGATATTTTATATGCATTTATTGTAGGGTTAAAATTACACATCAAACTATCTATTGATGTTATATATTTATACAAAGTATCATTTGTTTGTATCATAAATTAATAATACATAGTATATAGGATAAAATATTATGGAATATAACTTAAATGCTTTCACAAATTGCTTCACACAGGTTTATATACTGCATAACTAATTTACATTAATAATCCAGAAAAATAAATAGGTTTCATATCATTCTTCAAACTTTATTTAATAACTTTAAATATAAAATTTGCTCAGTATAAATACTAATGTATTAAATTGTAATATTTTTGAACTATGTAAAGCATAATGTGTTCTACCATAACTTATCAATATCTGCTTCATCTCTAAATATGTTTCCAACTTTGTTATACTTTTAATTAAATATTATAGAAAATATGTAAATTTAACATTTTGCAAGACTGTGACAAAAAGCAAATGCCATATATTACAGAAAATTCTTCAATTTACTTTATAACAGTTTAAGAGTTTTCTTTAGTCTACGGCCATGCCATCCTAAACATGTTCAATCTCGTCTGATCTCAAAAGCTAGGGGTCAGGCCTGGATGATGCTTGGATGAGATTCCACCTAGGAATATCATAGCTGGAGGCTTTAAAAAAAAAAAGTTTTGTTTAATCTTATTTTTTTGATTTTCAATAACTTAAGCAGAAAAACAAGAATATTGAATACAAAACAGAATGTTTATCTGTTTAAATTACAAAGGTTTACATTTCATAGAGGATAGCAATATTGAGTCAAGAAGCCTGGTATAAGGCTCTAAGCTCTAATATTACTAGTTGTGTCATCCTGGACATACAACTTCTCTTAGCCCTTTTCTTTTTCTTACTTGTAAATAAGGAGAAAGTAAATAATCTCTAGCAAGTGCTGCTAAGTAGGAAGCAATTGGTAAATATTAGCATTATTAGCTGGTGCTACACATTTTGAGTACATGCAAATGTTTTTCATCATAATTTCTTATATGTGATTTTTTCACTTTGGTGATATTTTAGACAAAGATGAGTGGGTGAACAATAGATGTTCTTTAACCAACAGTTTCTCTGAAAAGAATTATCTCGCTTTTTGGTACAAGTTGCCAAATTTGAATAGTGCTAAACATTAACAAATAAAAAAATCTAAAGAAAATGCAAATTATAATGGATAGACCAAAACATTTTAGAGGGACAAGGCAGCAAGTTTGTTTTCCTCTTTTCTTAACTGTGTCTATGAAGTAAATGAGTGTGACAAAGTAATTTTTTAATCTCTAAAGTTATTTTATTCAATTTTATGATATACTAAAATTAATTAACATTAATTAAATAATTAAACATTTAATTTACATTTGAGAAATAAAAGCAGAAATACCATTATAACTAAAAAGCATACATTAGGCATTTCTATACTCACGATATATTACTAGGTGTTTTTCATTGCAAAATTAAACTGTCCGTCCTTATCTTTAAAAGCGTAGAAGTTCAGAGCAATACTGATGATACAAATTTTAAAGGATTTAGAAACAACTGAAAAAATAAAGAGCTAATACCAGTGAAACACAGTTCTTATTTGAAGTATACACTGGCTGGATTAGACCTTAATTTATTCTGAGAACTGTGATTGTATTACCTGCAGAGTCGGGTGATGGGTGGTGGGTATTATTTTATGTTTTGTATACTACTAGGGTTCAAAAGTTCATCGCCCTCTTTTTACACAGGGTTATGTCTACCCATTTGGGTTTCCTCCAACTTCCTTCTCCCCTCATCCTGCACACACAAACACACACTTTTGCAGTTTCTTTGTAACCTGTTCTTTACTATCTCCCCAGATCTGCACTTAGATTTTACCTCTGGCACATAGATTAGTTGTGACACTCAGCACAGTTATGTAAGTTCCATGAGCCTTCGTTAACTGGGTTCAATTACTCATTATGATGAATTCATTATAATAGGAACTGATTAATATAATTTTTTTATAATGATATGATCAATAAGTAGGTAAAATATTTATTAAGCTCATTTTATGAGAGTTACATCTTTGCTTTAGAATACTTTCATTACTCAAATAAACCTAGATCTGTTCAAGTAAAAAAGGATTTCTATGAAATCCTCCAATTTTGAGACTGTCAAAAAAATTGTTTTATAAGTGCATGTTATAAAATGCCTTCACCAATAGAAAAACATTGCTTGAAAAATACCCTCTGAAGTCAGTAAGGATTTGATTAGAGCCAACTTCTTTGGGAAACTATCTGGTTTTCAGAGGTGACATTAATTTTCCTTCTATTCTTAGAAATTTGACAGAACTACTTTAGTATCTTATTTTCTTCCTCTTTCTCAGAACTCTCTTGGCTCACCCTCTGTGAGTTTTCTTTGTCCTGTTATCTCACTAGACAACAAAGCCCCTTGTGCCTGAAAATTCTTTCCCTTTGGATCTGCCAAATCAAGGCCTTCTGCAAATTCCTTCTTCATGCCTGTTTTTCTGAAGTTTGCAATATGCACTAGATAGAACATCAGGAGAGCAACAATAGGCATCTGAGAAATAGACTGATAAATAATAGATGGACAGAAAGAGAGATAGTAAAAGATATTGACTCTTTCCTTCCATAGTTAAAAAGAAGAGGAAAAATGAACAGGAAAGATGAATGAGAATGGAAACAAAATTAACCAAACTTTTAACTATTGAGCCTTTTCTAACAATGTATTAATGTACACATCATAAATAATAGCCAATAAATAGTTCTTTCTATTATGTAGAATACATTTATTAAATAAAGCTAAAATTACTAAATGAATTATGTTTCAACTACTAACTACAAATAGTAACTTAATTAGGTGTTAGTATTTACCACATGTAATCAATTCCCCCAGATAAGATGGTTAATATTATACAGAGTTTACTGTGACCTCAGCAAACTAATAAACTCTACATAGATTAATTTGTTTTATTTATATAAAAAATTTTTTAAAAACTATGGGAAAGATACTGTTACTGAGGTTCAGAAAGGCTTTAGAGAGCTTTATAACATGGTAAAGAATTTGAGTTTATTCATTGTAGAAGCAGAAGAGTCCAAGTATGAATGCTGATCATTTGATATCTCTCTAGAGCCAGTGCTCTAAGCCTTTATGCCAAAAGACCTAAGCAATAAACAAAAGTGGCATGAACAGCAAGACAAATCTTATAAAAAGATAAAATAAGTTTTGATTTAATGGCATTGTTTTCTGTTTGAACACAATTAGCCAAATATAATGTTAGGTTAATTATTCCTAAACCAGATATCTTTTTCCATGTTCAGGAGAGGTTTTTATATAAGCTATTCTTGTTGGTATGCAGAGAATTTACTACATATATATATTTTGTATATATTGTATAGTCTTTTAATAGGCATTTCAGCAGAGCATTTTGTCTCATTCATATCCAGCAACATTTATTTCACCTCTGAAAAAGAAAGAAAATGTTTAAAAATATTTGACTAAGAAAGTTTAAAATGTGTTTTTTTTAATTCCAGTATATTTGTATTCATATGTGCACATGAATGATATGTCCTTCTGTATTGTCAACTCAAAAGAAAATTTTTTTTATATTCATTTTTATAGCTCCCTCCAGTACATTTTATTCTTATATAATGTAGATATGAAATGATTATTTTGTGATTTCAGTGTTTTAAACTCTAGAAAAATCAAATTAATTCATGAGAAGCGATTTTTTTTCTTTACATGTAGGTAATTGGGGAAAAATTAAATAAAATTTTTATACTACATAAAGACTTATTTAGGAAGTCATTTTTTGTTAAGAGCACAAAATCAATTTTTTTTATCCTCACAATATCAGATTGTGTTTTATAAATTGATTTTAAATGACACTTGTTTTTTTCTTTTTATATATCTCTAGGAAAAGCCATTCTTAAATAGATTTGTTTTGCATATATACATACATATATTACATATAGGATTTTAATAATATAAATCTGGATTAAGACAAAATCAATAGATATTCACTATTAAAATTGAACTGCTCTGAGTTCAAAGTTTCTATCCAGGTGGAAGAAAATTATAATACTCAAAACAATATGTTCTTAGAGAGAATTTTGGAAATTTATCCTGAGGAGAAAGTTTTATATATATATATATATATATATATATATATATATATATATATATATATAATATGTACTCAGAACTTATTTGTAATACTGTGAAGATTTAAGAATATTTAAATTACTTCAAGAAATTGGAAGAGAAAGAACAAACTTACCTCAAAGTTAGTAAAAGGAAGGAAATAACAAGATCAGAGCACAAATAAATGAGAGACCAAAAAACAATAGCAAAGATCAACACTAAAAGTTGATTTTTTGAAAATAAAAATAAAACTGACAAAACTTTAGCTCAACTAAGAAAAAAGAAAAAGATGACACAAATTAATAAAATTATAAATAAAGGAGACATTGCAACTGATACCAGATAAATACAAAGGATCATAAGAGACTACTATGCATAATTATACACCAATAAATTAGATAATTTAGAATGAATTCCTAGAAACACACAACTTACCAAGACTAAATCATGAAGTAATAGAAAGTCTGAACAGTCCAATAATGAACAAAGAGACTGAATCAGTAATTAAACATCTCCCAACAAATAACAGCCCAAGACCAGATGGCTTCACAAGTGAATTCTCCAAACATTTAAAGAAAAATTAATATTAATCATTCTCAAATTTTTCTGAAAAATTAAGGAGGAAGAAACACTTTCAAATACATTTTATGATGTCAGCATTACCCTGATATCAAAACAGAGAAGAATATTATAAGAAAAAAATTATAGGTCAATACCCTGATGAACATAGATGCAAAAAAATCATCAACAAAATACTTGCAAACTGAAGTAAAGAGCATATTAATAGGATTACACACCATGATCAAGTGGGATTCATCCCTGAGATACAAGGAGAGTTTAATGTAGCAAATCAATAAATGTGATACATCACATTAAGATAATAAAAGATACAAATTATATAATAATTTCAGTAGATGCAGAAAAAGCATTTGACAAAGTTTAACATCTTTTCATGATAAAAGCTCAGCAAATTAGATATAGAAAAAAATGTATCTCAACCTAGTAAAGACTATACTTTGTAAATTCACAGCTAACATCGTACTCAATTATAAAAAGTTAAGGCTTTTCCTCTAAGATTAGGAACAGGACCAGAATGAACTCTTTTACCATTTCTATTCAACATAGCACTGGAAGTCCTAACCAGAACAATTAGGCATAAATCAGTCAATTGATCAACCAATTACATTCAAATCAGAAAGGAAAGAACAAAATTATGTCTGTTTGCTAATACCATAATCTTATATACAGAAAACCTGAAACACTTCACCAAGAAACTGTTAGAACTAATTAGTCAATTCAAGAAAGTCAGAAGATACAAAATCAACACAGAGAAATCAGTTGCATTTTATGCACTAATAATGAATTATCTGAAGCAGAAATTAAGATAGCAATATCATTTATAATAATATCAAAAGTAATAAAATACAAATAAATTTAACTAAGGAGGTAAAAGATCTGTGCATTAAAAACAATAAAACATTGATGAAGGATTTAAAAAGATGCTAATAAATGTAAAGACATCCTATGTTTTTGAATTGGAAGAGCTTATATTGTGAAAAAGTCTGTGGTATCGAAAGCAATCTGCAGATTCAAACGCAATCCCTATCAAAATTCCAATGGTATATTTCACAGAAATAGAAAAAACTACCCTAACTTTTGCATGAAACCATAAACACACACAAAACCCTGAACAACCAAAGCAATCCTGAAAATGGAGAACAAAGCTGGAGGCATCATTGTTCTGGATTTCAAGCTGTATTACAAAGTTTTAGTAATCAAAACAGTATGAAACTGACATAAAAACAGGCACATAGATCAGTGGAACAGAATTAAAGAGCCCACACAAAAACTCTTGCATATGTAGCCACCTAATTTTTGACAAGGTTATCAAGAATGCACAATAAGGAACGAGTAGTCTTTCTAGTAAATTGAAAAACTGAATATCCATATGCAAAAGAATGAACTGGGCCCCTATCTTACCTGAGTCACAAAAAAAGTAACTCAAAATGGACCAAATTCTAAAGTGTATGACCTGAAACTGTAAAACACTTCCAGGAAAATGTAAGAAAGAACATATTTGGCATTGGTTTTGGCAAAGATTTCTTGGATAAGATACCAAAAGCATGGACAACAAAGGCTAAAAAACCAACCAACTAACCAGCCAACCAACCAGCAAAACAAACAAACAGGAAAAAATTCAAAACCTAAGTAGGACTACATCAAGCTAAAGAGCTTCTATACATCAAAGGAAATAATCAATAAATTTTAAAAATTTACAGAATGAGATTGATATTTGCAAACCATATAACGGATAAGGGGTTAATATTAAAAAAAAAACATAAAAATCATACAACTCAATAGCAAAAAACTAATAATGCAGTAAAAAAATGGGCAAAGAACCTAAACAGATTTTTTTTTTAAAGAAGATATACAAATGGCCAACAGGTACATGAAAATTTGCTTAACATCACCAATCATCAGGGAAGTGAAAGTCAAAATCACAGTGAGATTTTACCTCACACCTGTTAGAATGACTATCATAAAAAAGACAAGAGATAAATATTGGCAAGAATGTAAAGAAGAGGGAACCCTTATTCACTGTTGGAAATGTAACTTGGTATAGCCATTATGGAAACAGTATGGTGGCTCCTCAAAAAATTAAAAATTCAACTACCACATGATCCAACAACCCTACTCCTAAGTTTATATCCAAAGGCACTGAAATCTACATCTCAAAGAGATACCTGCGCACCCATGTTTGTTACAGCATTATTTACAAGGTAAGATATGGAAACAACCTAAGTGTCCTTCATTACATAAATGGATGAAGAAAATCTTGCTTTTGCAACAAGAAGAAAACTGAAGGGTATTATGTTAAGGGAAATGAAATAAGCCATACAGAGAAAGACAAATACAATATGATATCACTTATATGAGGAATCTAAAAAAAAAGCCTATTTCATAGAAACAGAGATTATAATGGTGATTGGCAGGGGCTGCGGGGAGGAGGAAATGGGGTGATATAGGTCAAAGGATACCAATTTTCTGTTATATGAAGAATAAGTTCTGAGGCTCTAATATGTAGCATGATGACAATAGTTAATAACATGGTATTGTGTAGTTGAAAGTGTTAAAGAGTAGATTTTAAGCATTTTCATCATATACACGAAAAGCTAACTATGTGAGGTGATGGATGTATTAATTATCCTGATCTCAGTAATCATTATATATGTACAGAAAATTATCCTGTTGTACACTTTAAATATACACAATTATATTTGTCAATTATTCCTCAATAAATTAGAAAAATATTTCAATTAACTTTTAAAATCTATTTGGGAAAAAAATGAGGTAGCTTCACTACTTTCTTTTTTCAAAGTGTCCAATTGGTAATCCAACGTCCCTTCCTGACACATACACACATGTATACTTTAAAACATATTCCAAATCAAAATCTGTAAACAACTGTCTATTTTAAAACATCATAATTTAACAAAAGCCGTAAGCAACTAGGCTTCTCTCATGAATGCGACTTGGAATGCTTGATATGCAAGAAATGTCACGCTTGTCAAATTCCACTGCAAAAACACGATTTCCAGGCTCTAAAGTCTCTTTTGGAGTCCTTAACCAAAGCTGAATTAGAGATATGAAGAATATTAGTCTCCAAAGGATATGCCCTGCTGACTTCTTTCCCTGTTAACAGTATTAAATCATCTTTGATCAGAAATCCTTTATAGTTTTTCATAGACTGGCAGCCAAAAGGTACAGGTAACTTTTATTTGTGGTCATTCAGGTGAGTCACCTCAAGTCACTGATACACATCCATTTCTATAATGTATTTTTAAAAGAAAAGATTATCTGTTTCCTTTTTTTGTTCTTAATGTAATGCAACCAGTCTTCTGATCTCTCTCCAGCCACTCTTTCCCCACCTCCAGGAGAAATCTCATACACTTGAAAACCAAAAAAGAACAAGAAGCCAAAAGCTAATCATTTTTAAGAAAGGCAAATTAGAGAAAGCTTCAGAATACTTCAGTTTTCTTTCATCATTGCATAACCTCTACCAGCAAATTGATTGTGATGTAAAGATCTATTCGTGTTACGAAGATAGTTCAGGTAATATGCTATGACTTAAGTGGCTTTTACATGAGCAAGAGAACACAGATGAGCACTTCTATTTTGTAGTCAAGAAAGGCAAACTTCCTATGTTGTTTGTTAAATACCTCTACAGTGTACATAATTAGATCAGTTGTTCACTTTCAGGTTATTTCAAGCTTCAGACTAGACTAAACCAAAAAAATATGTCAGTCACTTATATTTGTTTGTTTGAAAAGGCAACAAATCCAAAGAAAATGGCAATTTTACAAATTTTGTCACCAACCAAATTATCAGTTAGCTAAAAATCACTGATATGATTGATTATAAAATTTATATTTTGCCTGGAAAATACTTTAAAGATAAATAAAATAAAAATAATTTTCGTAATTCCTTAGAACAACAAAAAAGAGAGATTTTAAGTGAAAATACAAAACTACAAATTAAGGTTTTATAAATCATATAAATAAACAGACTAGAGTTCAAATTCTATCTGAGCCTCTTCTAGCTTTGTGTGAATTTAGGCAAATTTGTTAAACTATGTGAATGTCAGTTTCTTCATCTTTAAAATGCAGGAAATATACATCTCCTGGGAAGGACACTTGCTATGATTAAATAAGATTCTTTTTATGTAAAAGGCCTAATTTGGTATCTGAGTTATCTATAAATAGTGGCACATAAATAGTACTATATAAAAAGTAAAGAACAGGAAAATTACACAGATAATTGAGATACACAATTTGTAGCTGCAAAGGCAAAGAATAGCGGCAATATGTATAAACAGCATAGAATTCTTCCTCTTCCTCCTCATCCTTCTCCTTCTCCTTCTCCTTCTCCTTCTCCTTCTCCTTCTCCTCCTCTTCCTCTTCCTCATTCCCTTACTCTTCCCATCTCTCTATCCTCCTCCTCGCTCTCTTCTTCCTTCTCCTCCTTTCTCCCTTTCTTCTTTTTCTCCTCCTCCCCCTTAATGCAGGATGGAGATGAATCTCTCCAAGTGAGAACTCAAGCCCTATGTCAGCTGAGAGAGGGTCCTTGACTTCACTCAGGAAAGAATTAAAGCAGAAACTAGAGTTGCAGACAAAAGGGAAGTTTATTAGAGAAGGAATAATGCTTCACAGACAGAGACGGGGTCACTTCTCAAACTCAAAGAATGAAACCTTGAGTATTTGAGAAATTAAATTTATATTTGTTTTTCTTTCATGGTGTGGGTATGCAGCTTTAAAGGCATGCATACCTTAGGTAATCCCAAGGAGCAATCTTCCTGTAGATTCCCCATGGTCTGACCTTCTGCTGCTCAGCCAGGTTCCCATGTCAGGCAGCCGATAGCAGGCCCTACCTCTCTTCATCTTTCTCCTCTTTATTTTCTCCTGTTCCTCCTCTTCTGCCTCCTTCCTGTCTTCCTCCTCCTTTCTTCAGATGCTTAATGTCATCAAGCTCAGCGCATTCATTATATCTAATTTGAACCTCAGGATAACCCTATGAAAATACTTATTATTATAAGAATTTGTGTACTGTACAAGGTATGCTAAAATTGGAATATGAGTGACCATATTCTTTTGGTAAGTTAAGAGAAGATTTGCACTTTTTTTCTTTTTAAATTTCTCAATCCATACGGACAACCTTCATTCTAGGTAAAAATATGTCTATTTTCTCTGGATTTTTAAAAATTGTTCTAACAATTGTTCCAATCATGTTTATTGCTTTTTCTGATGATAAAGCAATATATAGTCTTTGTATAAAATCAGAAAATATAGGAAAGCAAAATGAAATAAAATTATGACAACAATCAGGAATAATTAATGTATATTAACTCTGATTTTGAAGGTATAAATGAAGGCTAAAGAGAAAATAAGCCATTTATCTTCAAAACAGAAAGTACCAACATTGTCTGCTCACTGTGTATGTGGTCAATTCTATTCTTTTTTTATTCTTTTATTCACCATGTATGTATAGGATTACTTGTGCAGTTTCACACACTAGCCTAATCATTAAGGTTAAAAACAGGGAACAAGAAAATATGGTTTTCCCCTTCAAAGGGTCTTCATTTTAGTTACAATAGCTGAATAAAAGGCATTTTAAAGTAAAATTTTCTTAGTGGACTTATGATAGAAAGATTTAAAGACATATAAATTAAGATATTGTGAAAAGTATTCATAAACTATTATATGTTATATTATATTAAAAGTATTCATAAACTATTATCTGTCTATGTGGAGTTATGAGAGATTCTTAAGACAGTAAAATGTGGTGCTACTGTGACTCTAGGGGTCAAAATTTTTTTGGAAGAGAAAGTACTAGAAACAGGTCATAGTTATCACAAATAATAATGAAACATGAAAGATCAAAATAATTCACCAATAATTCCATATGACAAAGTCATTTCCAAGATATTTCTAAGATATTTTAATTTTTTACTTCTGTTTGATCTTTTATTATATATACCCTTGTGTGTAATAAATCTCAATTTTGTGTGTGTGTATGTGTGTGTGTGTGTGTGTGTGTGTGTGTGTGTGTGTGTGTGTGGATAGAGTAGAAATTACATATATTTAAAATCACACAAGGTCTTTTGATCTATTTTCCATAAATTACATATATTAGTAATTTAATAAATTACTAAATCTTTTAATAAATTTTTATTAAATAAAAATTTAATAAATCTTTGATTTATTACTAATATATGATTAAAATAAATTAATAAATAATATATTAATATTGTGATTTTTACATAGAGCCTGTAAAATAACTTTAAAAGTTGTGTAAGTTTAAATTAGGTTTAGTTTAAAATTTTTCACTTATTGCTTACATTTGCAAAATTTTAAAAGAAAGAATATGCTACCTAAACATATAAATTATAAGTAACCACTAAAGCACATTTTTGGTCCTGGATTACATATTTGTCTGTTCTGATAGACTAAAAGGATTTTTCCCAATTCTTCTCTTTTTCTATTTTGTAGTCACAATACAGTTATCTCTCACCTGAAAGCCTTAAGCTACAGTCATTAATAATAAAACCATAATCATAAGTAAAAACGTAAGCATGGAACTATGTTTCCATTTCTACCTTGTGTCTGATCACATCAAAACTAAATAAGGCTTTTAGAGTGTGTGCAATGGTATACCCAAAGAGTCTGTTACAGTCACTTTTCCCTTTGCTAATCTTAGCATTGTTAGTACTAACAAGACGTCCGGAGTTGTCGGACATTCTAAACAATGAAACTGAAGCCTCAGTAAGTCAACAAAATCTCCAAGTTTGTACCATGTAAAAGTTAAGTTTAATGATTACTTACTGATTACTTACTGTTAATAAACAAAATAAATTTTAAAAAAAAGGATAACTGGGAAAATTTGGATTTAGAGTCTGATTTCACATGGAAGAGTTAGTGAAAATTAAGCCTTAACTATATTCTGCTTGACTTGATTTAAAAGAAAAGAATGGGAAAAAATATTATAAAAGCTATTCAGTACTGTCTTTTTGTAGTAAAGCTTTGAGAGGTGATAAATAGCCAATGGTAATTAATTTAGTCATCATTTCCCCAAACAGCATTTAGATTGCCTTTTAAAATTTGGTTGCAACTATTTGGTTTCATTATTCTTGGAAAATACAAAGGTTCCTCCCTTCAGCACTCTTGGCTCCAGTAAAAATGTTTTAGCTCTCTAGAAAAAGCTAATTTCTAATAAAAATTGCAAATATAGCAAAGTCCATTTCATCTGCTGCTGCTTTATTTCTCCTATGTGAATAAATAAATAAATAAATAAACAAACAAACAAACAAACAAATAAAGGTAACTCTACTTAGAGTTCTAAATTTGACTTATTTTCAACTCTATAATTCTTCCAATTGGGATAATTAGAATTTAAAATATACTTTAAGTTCTCTTCCTTCTACCCCACCCCTTCACTCTTATTCTTCCTGTTATAAGAGAACATTTCTTTACATTTGTGGATGAGACTGAGGATTATTTAACAGAAATTGTTATACTCCTTTTTAACACTTAAATAGTTTCTTCTAAATATTACCAACTATCTGTTGATAAGAACGTATGGGTATTCATTTTCTTCTTGGTCTAAAATTACTTGTGCCAAATGTGTTAAATGCTTCTTTGTTTAATTGTTCCTAAGAAAGAATGTCTATTTTTATTGATAGTGAGAATAAGTTTAGCTTATCAATACCTACTGGGACACAAACATAAATATGTGATCCTTTTCATACCTACTATGATATTAACATTTCAGTAGGTTAGATACTCTTCTAGAAAGTTTTTATAGCAAGAATCAGGGAGCAAAGGAGATTTTCAAAACATATATGAGGTACTTAGTAACGGAACACCTTTGAAGATGCTATTGGTAAAAGCTGTTGTAGTTAAACGGAAAACGTTGATCCCTAAATAGGTAATATTAAAATATGCTTGAAGCATTTTCCTCTCAAGATACCTTCCTTGATGGTGCTGGTTTTGTTTTGCTTTTTTGTAGTTTTATTTTTATATGAAAATGTTGAGAATAGTAGTGGAGTCAAAGATGATTTTTATAGATCTTGGCAGCCAAACTGAAAATTTCCTATTTACAAATGAAATCATAAATATGTAATTATAAAAGTATTTTTAAATGCTGACATTTTTAATGAGAAAAAATACTTTAAATACTGTTTAGTGTAACAATGAGCATAAATTCAAAGTACACCTAATTTTTCCATTTTCTTCTTTTGTGGTAAGCCTTTTTCATCCAGGCAAAGAAACTACTATTCAATGGTGAACTCCCACCTAGAAGACAAATGGTATTCCCGGAACATTTGTACAGTGAGAAGAAAAATATGTTCTTTTGTAAAGAAAAAAGATGGCATAAAAGGGATATTAAACTGATTTTCAAAAAGTACTAGTGGAAATATGCTCTGTACAAATAGGCCTTTAACTCAAGTTCTTTTGAAGCATTTGTATCTAACTTCTGAACATTTCCAGAGACTATGGGTTTCAACATTTTCACGGGTGCTAGATAAAAACGAAGAGTAAGATGTTGCTTTTGTGATGGACAAAGTGAAAAGGTGAACATTAATGTCCTTTATGTAGAAACAAAACTCTCAGATTTCACCAAGAAAAACAATGTGGTCGCAGATAGATGTGTACTAGAGAGAGATGCATACAAAATCTTTTGTCTGAATGACCTCAGAAAAACACTAAGGTAAGCAATGTGGGTGGTATCTTTGCCACATTTCTCTAGCAGAAAGTAGGGAACAGGAACTATGAGTCGGAAATACTTTGTTATAGGATATTAGTCTTATCTCCATTCTGACAGCATCTCCTTTTACTTGTTAAAATAAAAGTAGCAATCCCCAAATTTAGTATAGTTCAAAGTAACTGTGTCAAAATGAGGATACTTCCTTGGTTTGTGTTTTCTTTTTCCTTTTGACCTATTTATGAAAACACAAAATCTCTTTATTTTATTCTTCAAGTTAGTAATTCATAAGATACATATGCATTATGGAGGAACTATTCAGTGTAAATGCCCATAATAGTAGTGTGTCATTTAAGACCACTGTTTCCTTGCTGATTTTCTGTCTGGGAGATCAATCTACTGGTAGCAATGGGGTATTAAAGACTCCTACTATGATTATATTACTCTTGATCTCTCCCTTTATGTTGGTCAATATTTGCTTTATATATTTGCCTTATATATTTAGGTGCACCTATGTTGTGTGCATAACTGTTTATTAGGGATATATCATCTTGATGAATTGATCCCTTTATCATTTATGTAATGTTCTTTTTTATCTCGTATAGCCTTTCATTTTAAAGTCTATTTTGTCTGATATAGATATTGCTACTCCAGCTTTTTTTTTTTTTTTTTACTTCTAGCTGCATGCAATATCTTTTTCCATCCTTTTACTTTAAGATTCTGTATATCTTTTGATCTGGAGTGGGTCTTTTGTAGACAGCATATGTATGGGTCTTGTTTTCTTATTCATTTGGCTACCCTATGTCTTTTGAATGGAGCATTTAATCCATTTACATTTGAAGTAATTGTTGATAAATATGTAGTTACTGACTTTATTATTCATATTTATGTTTTCCCCTCTTCTTTTTAAAGAGATTGCTTTAATATGTCTTTTAATGCTGGCTTCATGGTGATTAATTCCTTTAGTTTTATTCAGTCTGAGAAGTTCTTTATCAGTTCTTTAATTCTAAATGATAGCTTTATTATAGAATAGCATAGTCTTGGCTGTAGGTCCTTGCTTTTTATCACTTTGAATATTTTGTGCCAATCCCTTCTGGGCTGCGGAGTTTCTGGTGAGAAATCAGCTGACACTCTTATGTTCCCTTTTAGGTAACTGCTTTTCTTTTGCTGCTTTTAAGATTCTCTCTTAGTCTTTAATCTTTGGCATTTCAAGTCTGATTTGTCTCACAGTAGTGTCTTTGGGTTCATCTTGTTTGGGACTCTGTGCTTCCTGGACTTGTATGTCTATTTCTTGTTGCTGGAAAGATTGAGTGTTGTTTTCTACTTTATCTTCCAAATCACTGATTTGATTCTCTGCCTTGTCTAATCTACTGTTGATTCCTCCTAAGGTATTCTTTATTTTAGTTCTTATATTGTTTATTTCTGACTGGTTCTTTTTTATGTTTTCTAATTCCATTTTTATGTTTTCTATCTCATTGTTAAAGTTCTCAGTCAGTTCATCTACTCTTTCCCTAAGTTCATTGAGCACCCGTATCACCAGTATTTTGAACTCTGCATCTGATAGATTGCTTGCCTCTACTTAATTTTTTTTTATTTTTTCTGGAGCTTTGTTCTCTTCTTTCCTATGGGACATGTTTCTTTGTCTCCCCAATTTGGCTGCTTAACTGGGGTTGTTTCTATATATTAGGTCAGGCTTCTAAGTCTCTTGGTCTTAGTAGAGTGGCTTTATGTAGTAGGCATCCTGTTGGACCTAGTAGCACAGTCTTTCCTGGTCCCCTAAGCTGGGTGCCCAAGATGTGTCCATTGTATGGATTGTCAGTGTCTTCATATTGTAGTTGAGTTTTGGTTGCTGTTTGCAGTGTGAAGGACTGACCCTCAGTCTGACTGGTTGTGAGGATTGGCTGGTGAGGAGCTAACCCTATGGAGCAGGACTCACATTAGCAGGGCTCTGTTGCCTGGGCAGTCTGCCCTGTGGTCTGTCCTCTTCAGATGCAGCCCTAGGTGATGCTATGGCTCCTGTTGAAGTTTACTACTGGGTGTGCTGGCCTAAATACCTCTCAAGAGGGGCCTAGCTGTAGGCCACAGCTTGTGCACTGCCCGGGGCCCCCTGGCAAGAATCACCAGATAATCTGCGGATGGCCACCAACTGAACTGGGCTTAGAAGTGCCTCAAGAGGCCAAGCCAGGAACCGAGGCTGGCAGCCACTAGTGCCAGGCTTGGGGCTACTCAACAAGAGATATGGGGCATGCTGAAGTCAAATGCTGCTTCTTTGGATTTTGTGAAGCTTTGAGAGATTTTAAGAAAGTCCACAGCATTAGCCAAGACAGGGCATTTGTATGAAAAAAAAAAAAAAAAAAACACTGGAGGTGGCTTGGGTGGGCCTGCGAGTTGGGAGGGGCGGGATCACCTGGGCACAGCAACCAATGTTAGCCAGTTTGGTGGAGCTTAGAAATGGCAGCTGCCTGTATTTGCACACCAGGAATCAGGAGGGCTCAACAAAAGAACAATGGATATTTGCCAGCATGTCTGTCTGGTAGAAAGCTGCCCCTCCAGCACTCATAGTGAAGGCAGACAACTTAGTTCCTCCTTATATGTACCTGGTCTTCCTTGAGTAGCTGCCCCAGTGCTGTAGCTCAGAGCAAGTGAGTCCATCACCAAGTAAGTTTGCACTGGCCCTTTAAGAAGAATATTTGTGACTCCTAAAGCCCTCCATCTTACTCAGATATAATCTTTGCTAGTTTTCACAGCCAGAGATTGTGGGGAATTATCTTTCTGTCACTAGAACCCTAGGTTGAGGAACCCAGTGTGGGGCTAGGACCCTTGAGATATTCCTCTCAATTCTCAACCACCACATATGGTTGTTGGACTAGTTTGTTTCACATCTCTGCCCCTCCTACCAGTCTTGAGGTGGCCCCAGTTGTAGGACTTTTGTTCAGCCAGACCTCAGGCATTTCCCAATGATGATTGTTCTGTAATTTAGGTGTAATTTTGATGTGGTCATAAGAGGAGGCAACCATAGTGTCTATCTACTATGCCATCTTGACTGGAGTCTTCTTATTTGTTGATTTTCACTAGGATCATCTATTCTTCCCCTAAGTTTATTGAACATTATTATAACCAATGTTTTGAACTTCTGTATCAGGCAGATTGCTTACCTACATGTCATTTAGTCCCTTTTCTAGATTTTTCTTCTGTTCTTTCATTTGGGGTATTTTTTTTTTTGTATTCTCATCTTTGATGTCTCTCTGTGTTTGTTTCTATGTATAGATAGATCTGCTACATCTGCCAGTCTTGTCCGGACAGCTTTTTGTAGTAGCTGCTCTGTATGTCCCAATGTCACAATCTCCCTGATCACCTGGGCCATGTGCTCTAGGAGCATCCCTTCTGTGGGCTGTGTGTGCTCTTCCATTGTAGTTAAGCTTTGATTGCTGTTAGCATGTCAGTAGATGGGATTGACTCTCAGGCTGACTATCTGTGAGATTTGGCTACTATAACCGGGTATGACATGTTGTGTGGAGGCTGACCCCAGGGAGTTAAATTTGCCCCACTGGGCTCATGTGTCTATTAAGACTACTCTTTGGATGTGTCAACTGTGGGGCTAATCAGGTGCCAGCCTCTAGGAGCATTGGTCTTGGGCCCCTTGGGAGGAACTTCTGTGCAGGCCAAGGCCAGCAGTTGTCTGTAACCACCCAGGGCTACCTTGTAGGAGCCACAAAGTGTCTTAAGCTGGTTGCTACCTGTGTGGGACCTAGTGACAAGTGGGAGAGGCCACAAAGTGAACCAAGGCTGACTACCACCAGTACCAGGCCTAAGGAAGTTTAGTAAAAGATCCAGGGCACCCCAAGGTCTGAAGCTGCCTGCTGACTTCCCATAAGGCTCAGCAGCTTATAGGGCATTTGGGTGATACTAGAGTTGGGTAAGGTGAGGTCTCAGGGAGTCACTGGGTTGGAGTGAATGGATTTCTTCAAGTCAATGCAGATTCAGATTTGGCCATGTAGTGGGAGAGTTCAGCACAGACAAGACAGTGCTCACCTGAGGCTATACCAAAGAAAGGCTCAGTAAAGGGACAATGGCAACTCTGCCTCTAGCCCTCATCTTGAAGTCATACATCTCAGTTTTTCCCTGTATGTCTCTGGTACCTGCCAAGCTGCTATCCTTCCACAGAAGCACAGGGTGAGTGCCTATGAGTGAGTGAATCTGTGTGTAGTCCCTTTAAGGAGATGTCTGGATTTCTAGCTTTCTTCTCTCTCACCTAGATGGTTGGAATGCCCACTGATTTTCATAGCCAGATTTTATGAGGACTCCTCTTTCTAACACTGAAACCTTGTTTTGAGGAGATCTTGTGTGAAGCTGGGGCCCTTTACTCCTCCTGGGGTGCCTCTATAGCCAGTATATCCCTCCTGATGCTCAACCGCTGCATGTGGGTACAGAGTGAGTCCATTTCATGTCTCCACTCCTACCAGACTTGACATGACCTCTTTTTCGTATCTTTAGTTATAGAAGTTATATTTAGCTAGTCTTCAGGTGATCCTCTAGGTTGATTGTTCTATAATTTAGTTGTAAATTTAATGTGGTCATGGGAGGAGACAAGCTATAATGAGATAGACTTTTTTTTTTATACAAGGTATCATAAGGCTTTTCAACATTTGTAAATAGTCTCTTTAACCAGTATTTTTAATGATTATCCTACAGGTAGATTTATCCATGTTTTTCTAGTAATGCCATGTAGCCAATGCATGGTATCTTTACATTCTCTATATTTAGGTTGCTATTGTTAATAAAATTTTAATTTAAAGCATATTAGCAGCTGCTGAGGATCATCTCACAGATATCAGTGAGCAAATATGGAACAAAGAAAAATAAGTTGTTGTTAAACTGATATAGATGCACTTTAATTCAATACTGGAAAGGATTTCTAAAAAATAAGAGTTGTAAAACATTAAAGTATATTATCATGAAGGATAGAAGTATTACCTTTATAGAATGTCCTCTAGAAAAGAGTCATATTGGATGATTTAGTTTTTGTTCAGACCAAAGTTGGAAAAATAAACTGAATCACCTCTCAAAGGTCTTTTTAAAGTCTGTGAGTCTATGGTCATGTTTCATTTATTTATGACTATTGTTTTAAAATTATGAGTACCTTTTAGAGAAATGACTTTCTTTTATCTAAGGGTCTTTAGAAGATATGAATACTATAATTTAATACAGATTTTACGTTAAAATCATTTTGGCTTCTTTATAGTTATTTTTGAACTTTAAGTTATAGATGAAAATAAACTATCATCTTTGTCTAAGTTGATAAAGAATTCATAAAATGAGTAATGAAACATTATTAAAGAATACATATTGATATTAAACATGGTTCTTTCAAAACTATATACCAAAAGATTTCACTAGCTCAAGAGAAACAAAAGTGAAGTCATGAATATAACAACTTCATAGTATTTAAAATAATTCTCACTTTAAATAATAGTCTAGATGAAACCATCAAATGGTATTGTATGCTACCCAGTGGGAAGGTTTTCTATAATTCAGCTGTAATATTAGATATAAATAGAGCTATTACCATGGCAACTATTTTTGAGGCTAATAAAAGTGTAACAAATATGAACTAAAACTCACCTACAAAACCTTTACCCAGACAGTAAGTTTTTCCTTCTTAATAAAAAAAGTCACTGAAAAAAGTAAAATTTGCAGACATATAGATTTCTTTGTTGCATAGAGACTTGTTTTCAGCTAGTTTCTTTTTTGTGTGTGAAATGTAAAGCTTCCTTCAGGGGAAAAGTAAGATTTATCCTGATGCATAAAGGGAGAAAAAGGTTTAGTGAAAGTGAAATCTGTGGAATTCACACACTTTTAAAGTATAGTTTCCTTTCTAACCTAAGCATAAATCATAGTTTATAAAAAAGTTCTATTGTTCCCTCCTTTCTTTTAAAGCAGACATGACTGTAATGCATGATTGGTAATTTATACTGCCCATAAAAAAACCTTTTGTAGCTTTTTATTTTCTGAAAGCTTCTCTGAAAATTATTTTACATCTTTTTTACTCTTGGAATTAAATACATTTCATTTATGATGCCATTTAAAAGTTAGTGCTAATTTTCAAATACAGTTGTAAAAAGAGTATGTATAAAGATTTGCAATAGGTGGCAAATTTTATAAGAAGTCTGCAAAACATTTTAACCTCAGTCCACTGGATTAATACTTCATATCCTTTTAGAAACACTAATTAAATATTGTTTCAAAAAATGGAATGTAGTGATCTTATTAAGGCGAGGAGAATAGAGGCTAAAGATAAGATAATGTATTTCTGATTCACCAATAGACCATTTCTCAAAAATTAAGCGAAAAATTTACTGGACCATGGTAGTTTCCATCCCTCAGTACTGCTGGTTTATTGGCATGGTCATAGACATTAACACTCTGTCTCTTAGACATTTTCATCAGTACCCAGTAGTTCTCTATTTTTCTGTAAAAGTCTCCCAGCACTAAATAGGTGGTACTTGACCAGGCTGTTTAAAGCAATATGCACTATACTTCAGATTAAACAGATTCACTGAGCTGGTCCTAGTGAAAGATGGATGATCACTGGGTTATTTAAGTACAGTGGGAAGAAGAAACTAAGAATATTTACAGCACACATTTGAGCCCCATGACAATGTTACAAACTGCCTGAAAATGATCTCACTCTGGTCAGTCTGATGTATAATAAACAAAGATATAAGATTATTAATTTTTAGCCAAAAACAATGAAGCGAAAGGCCTATATAGTGGCAGAAGCTATGTAATAACAGAATTATAGAAAGGAAAAAGACTTTAGGCTGTGTGCAAAAAATGCTAGACTGCCATTAGTGGCATCACATTCATTTACAGACATTTATTAACCAGGTACTGTTGTGCATTGTGGATGTAGTGGTAATGTAAGGTCCCTGCTCTCACAGCGTATGCAATCCTGTGAAAGGAGATATTGTTAAGTGAAAATACATTATAACCTCATATATTAGGAGCTTAATAAAGAAATTATTTGCTATTACACTTAATCATAACAATCTTCCAAGATTGTCTTAGTCCATTCAGACTGCTATAACCAAGTACCATAGGCTGAGTGGATTATAAACAACAGAAATTTATTTCTCATTCTTCTGGAGGCTGGAAGTCTAAGATCAGGTGCCAGCATGGTCAAGTTCTGGTGCGGGCTTCTTCAGGTTACAGACAGCTTCTTGAATCCTCACATGGATGAAAGCGAACTCCTAACTCTTATGTGGGCATTAATGCCATTCATGAGGGCTCCACTCTCATGACCTCATCGAATCTTAATTACCTCTCAAAGGTTCTACCTCATAATACCACGTTGGGGAGCAGAATTTTAACATATGATTTTTTTGGAGGGCGACTCAAATATAGCATCAATAGTCCCATTTTACAATTGGGTAAAATGAGACTAAGCGACAATAATCACATAGTCAGAAATCTGTGTAAAATAGAGTTAGAATTTAAAGTGAATTTTATTAAGTCTATAGATTATACCATCTTTCTATCACCTATCATTTTTTAGTAGTTTTTAAATATTTTTTTTATCTTTGATGGGAAATCACTTAAACAGAGAAATTACCATGCAATTAATAAAACTTGAAGTATAAGTTGTTATGCTTCAGATATATATTTTTTTTCAGGAAGAAACACCTAAGTGGGATAGAAAAATAGAAAAAATTTTCATACAGAGATGATTGGAAAATTCTTATTATCGTCACCTCTTTAAACATCTTCACAACTTGTACTATCTCCACAATGATTCTGAAAACAAAAACAGATGGTAGACTCAATATTTCCATTGTTATCAAAACCACTGGCTCCAATTTTACATATGGAATTTTGTCACGTTATTATTTTTGTGCACTTAGTGTGGCAGGCACTAGCTTAACATTCAGTTCTCCTAATACTCAAATTAAGCCAGTATTATTATTTACTCTTTTTCATATGTGAAGAAACTTAAGCTTAAATAAGTAAGGTAACTTGTTTAAGGTTACACAGATAATTAGTACAGGAGTTGGGGTACCAACTTGGATCTGTTTACTCATATTTTAGATAACCCATGCTTTACTTATCCCACTATACTGCTTTACAATCAAAATAGTTAAGCAATTTTATTTATGACATGGATGAGAGCTAAAAATATTTTTGACTAAAATTAGGAATTATTAGTTTTGGCTAGATGCAAACTTGATGTCTTTTCTATGATAGATATCTTTTTCCTGAGGCATGAAAATGTATCCTCCCACAGTACAAAAAAAATATTTTTTCTTTCAAGTAGTGGAGACTAGTAAATATTTTCACACATACCCTCACTCCCATTACCCCATCCAGCTCCCACCCCCGATGCACATACAACAGCTACCAGACACTGGCATAAATTGGACAATGGAGGTGGGGCAGAAGGAAGAGTAATTTATATACATACATATTTTAATTATTCTGATTGGAAAGATTATAGAGTTGAAAAAAGGTCAAATACCTACTTCCCTTCTACTATGGGGAAAGACTATAACACATTTTAAATAATTGCATAGGTCAGAATAAGAATTAAATTTTTGACCAGCCTTTGAAATTAGATGTGAATTCTGCCATAGGATTGTTACATGTGTTGCGTATGCTACTTCTGGGTCTTATCCTCAGAGAAAGAGCATGCATAGCCCTGCTTTTCCTCCTTCTTTTTTCACCTCGCCAGAATGTGGTTCTGAGCTTTTTTTTTTTTTTTTTTTTTTTTTTTTTTTTTTTTTTTTTTTTTTTTTTTTTTTTTTTTTTTTTTTTTTTTTTTTTTTTTTTTTTTTTTTTTTTTTTTTTTTTTTTTTTTTTTTTTTTTTTTTTTACAGTGTGAACCGCTTATTGAGAAATAAACCAACAAAGAACATGTGATCCTGATTCTGTGGTCCTGACATTCTGGGTCTGATCTGCTTTCACCTTGACAGTTACATGAATGAAAAGTAAACTTTCATCTCTTTAAAATAACTGTTAATTGAGATTTTCTGTATAAAGCCACTCTGCCGCTCATTCCACTGATTCAATCACGTACCTCTAGCAAACCTTTTTTCTATATTGTCAAGTTTTCAATTTCCTGGAATTTCCCCATCATTATACAAACATACTGTTAGTCCTACTATCCTTAAAATTTTTTCATGACCTTCTTTCTCTTCCAGTTATTATTTAATAGGTAAACTCCTTATTACCTATACTCCAGGTCTCTACTCAAATCAGGATACTATAATTGCTCTTATCAAGGTCATCAATGACCACCATATTGCTAAATCCAAGAGTATTTTCATGAATTTTCAGTCTTTTCATGCTTCACTTGAAGATACTTTTAACTTTGCTTCTTGCTTTGGACAGTATCCCCATCTCCGGTCCCAAATATCATCAGGTAACTCTTACCTACTTCAGTCTGTTCTCCAGTGTCACCTTCCCCATTAAGTTTTTCTTAAATGTCTTAGTTAAAATCCTCAACCTGACCACAAACTCTATCCTAACTCACTGTCTTATTTTTCTCTATAGCATTTATTACTATCTATTGCATAGCATACATATTTATTTTATTTATTATTTGGCCAAATTCCCAACAAGAGAATAAGCTCCATGATGGCAAGCATTTTATCTGTTACATTTGTTGTTGTATATCTAAATTCTAGAATACTGCCTGCCACCTAGTAGGTGTTGAATGACAGAATGAATGAACAGGTGCTTATTGAGACTCTGTTAGGTGACATTCACTGTGCTAGTAAATGCAATGACAAACTAAACACGATACATAGGGATTTTCCCTTCAAAATTTCTATGACCTAGATTGGAAGGGACACATTAATTCATCCAATTTCTATACAACATTAAAAATGTTGTTTGAAATGTATAATGAGAACACACAAAAAAAACACTCATCTAAAATTGAGACATCAAGGAGGACAGTGATAATGAACTAAGAAAGAGAGTGATATCAATCCTGGGACTTAAACACAATTAGGAGTTATCCTGCAAAATGAATGAAAGGAAAGAGGTATAAGTCCAGGCAGAAGAAATAGGTTCAAGTGAGAATTGTATGTTGAAAGAACTTTATAATGTTCAGTATCCACTGGAGCATACAATATAAAATAAAAATGATGAGAGAAGAGATAGTTATACAGTTATTAAAACTTGGGGCTCAAAATGCAGACTGCTTGAATTTGAAGCTTCACTGTGCCATTTATTCATTATTCCACTGAGGCAAATTGCTTAATCTCTCTGTACTTCAGTTTATTTATCTGTGAAATGGAGAAATAGTATTTTACAAGGTATTTAGGTAGTCAATAAGGTATTAATTTAAGGAATTGAGCATAGAATCATCTGATAACAATAAGTGCTCAATAAATGTCAGTTGCTGCTGTTGTCACTGTCATTGCTGTAGTTTGACATGTGGAATGAGCAGGGACAAGATCACTATGATTCTTGCAGGGCATGTCAGGGAACTATATACACCATCCACTCTTAAACCTTTGAGACATTATGTATTGCTAGTTTAATAATTTTATTTTTATCATTAATATTACAAATAAATACTTTTACTTTTTCCCAGAATCATTTCCATGATTTTGATTAGAAAATTGATGTGCTGGCCTCAGAGAAGTGGGGGTGGGGAATTGTGCACTATCTTAATTAAAGCACTTTCTGAAGGCACAATTCATTTTATCTATAGAGATATATTTTAAGGGTATGTGTGTCATAAAACATACAACAAAATTTAATAAACCGTAGGCAATTAATACAATACAAATAATGACTGTAATCACAAGCATATTTTATTATTATATTTGAATATATATATTTAGTAACCTGATACTTGTTAAAATGAAGTCCTGGAACAGTGTTACATGTATCTCCCCACTTCCTCACTTGGTAGCCTTTACCTCTTTTAAGAAAGAGACAACCTGAGTTTCAGTATAAATGCCTAAAATATTGAAATAATTATCTTAAGTGTCTGGTAAAAAAAAAAAAAAGCTATCTTAAAGAAATCTTTGATTGACATAGGTCTGCATTTTATAAAATAGAAAAGGTATTTAGTGTAATTATTTACTTTCCCTACATGACACAATATGGAGCATTAAGGGTCCATATCCTGGAGCTATAGGATACCTTATTGCAAATTCTTTTCTGGTCACTTGGAAGGCAATCTTCACTTACTATTAATTAAATGTCAACTGCACAAGTAATCAACAGTGAAATTGAGCATCTATTTCTAAGAGGGTGAGAAGGGTTATTTTTAAGCTTCATTAAATTCTTTGTGCTTTCTCTTGTTCATTTGATGCATTGTCTGCTTTTGGCACAAAAGTGTCAACAGGTGTAACAAAGTTTAAATGGATGCATGATGCCAACTGCTTTTCTATCTCTGGCATGATAAAGGACCTCCTGTAAGAAGAGCTGCCTCCAGAAGCATTTTGTTAGCTGTCATTGGATGGAACTCATGTCATAGTACAAGAGGCCAGCCAACTTATGAGTAGGCAACCTGCCATCTAAACAGATGGGTATGAGTTTGGCAGCCAAGAGGCCAAGTATATACAACAAATATAGGTATCAAGGCTTCGTTTCCGACAGATTGCTGAGATGTCTGTTTGTTCTGATTTCATATCAGCTGCTGTGATGGGTTTGATCAGTTTTTTAAGGCACAAATGACATTCAATGTTATTCTAATAAACATTTCAATACTTTTATTAAAAACTTACTAAAAAAGTGGAAAGAAACTGGAAAACGAAGCATTTAAAACTAATAATTAAGTCTTCAAAATTAGGTTGTACACTTATATGCCAAATGTTCATGTGACAAAGGTAACTTTTATGACACCTTTATATTGCCCCCCTAAAACACAACTATACTGAGGGTGAGAAAAATTTTGAGGTTATGTTTGTGATTAACATACAATAAAACTTAATAATTATAGGCAATTAAAACAATACAAATAATGTATATTACTCTCTAAATGAATATTCTATGAAGGAAGAGGTCTTGTAAGTCTTAATCTTGATACTTTTCTCAGGGCTTAATAAGTGCTCAATAAATGCTTGTGGAATGAATGTATTGTTAATATAATTCTTTTGGTTACTAAGAAACATTTGTTTTTCATGTTTTGATAAATTCAATGTAATATAATACTTAAAACAATAGATCATGGGTCCCCAACTACCAGGCTGCAGACTGGTATCAGCCCACAGCCTGTTAGGAACTGGGCTGCACAGCAGGAGGTGAGTGGTGGGCGAGTGAGCAAAGCTTCATCTGTATTTGCAGCCGCTCTCCAGAGCTAGCATCACTGCCTCAGCTTCACCTCAGATTATTAGGCATTAGATTCTCATAGGAGCACTGGTTCCTGATGCCACAAATTTTGGGGACCACTGCATTAGTTGAGTGAACTTGATTGAATCTCTTATGATTCAGACAGTGCTAAAAAACTCGTAGTCTAAATGTACAGATATAGTAAGTCCTCAGTTAATGTCTCCAATAAATTCTGTGACTTCAAGGAAAATGACGAATAATAAAACCATTTTTATCATAGGTTAATTGATATAAATAAATTATGATATCTTATCAACATTATAACAAAATAATATTGAACAAAATGTTGAATACCTCATGTATGTGAATGAATATGCTCACATAAAATATGTACTTAGAAATTTTTTCAGTGTCAAATATATCAGATTGAACACATGTTTATTTTAAATATAGGCAGACAGATAGAGAAATAATTATATCCACAGATCGGTATACACACATATATTTCTTAGCTCTGGCTCCTGAGATGTACTTAAAGCAGTGACACCTACTAACAATAAGTACACCTAAAACCCAGATTATCATTTCTAAATAGCATTCTCTAATAAAAGAAAACAGAGTTCTTTGGAGAAATGACTAATTTTAGGGTCAGGGCAGGAGATACAAATGAACCTGGAGCAGTAAGGAAGCACTTAAAAATAAAAAAGGGTTGGGGTTATATCAAAAAGGACATTAGAACCAACCTAAAAGAGAACCCAATGGTCAAAACTGCATTTCAAGCAATAAAATGAATGATGATAGTATTGGATTATAAGGCAAGAATAAAATTAATACCCATGAATCCATACTTATATAAACAAAATATTAATAAATAAGTGGTAGAGAAAGACTACATCTTTCTCACAGAATTCCAAGTTATAAAAGTACAAGAAATGAGGAAAATAAAAAAATCACAATTAGAGTACCCCAGAAATAATTGCAGCTGGCAAACCTACTGATGAATGTTAAAATTAGTGTAAAACTTTGAGGAGAAATGGGCTATTTGCATAGCCTCAAAGTAACTCCTCTAAATATTTATTAATTGTTACAAATTGTTTGTGATGCCTTCCTTGGTGTGGGGAGTACTTAATTCACCATCCCTGAGTATAGGTTGGATTTAGTAACTTGCTTACAAAGAATTCAATATGGAAAATGAAAAATAGTGGGGAAACCTGGCAGGCACCGCCTTAACTGAGTGATAAAGATTAACATCACCAGAAATAAGTCATGTTGATATGTACACCCTGATACAGCGTAAATAAAGGACACTTCACCTCTGTGATGCTCTTCTCCAAATTTGTAGTACAGCTTAATCATGAAAAAACATAAGACAAACTCACATAGAAGGAAATTCTAAAAATACCTGATATATTTGTCAGGGTAGTGAAAAACAACAAAAGACAGAATTTTCATTGATTTGGGGTATCTTAAAAGACATGATAAGTAAATATAGCATAACATTCTGGATTAGATCTGTGAACAGACCAGGATATTAATGGAAAATCTGGCAAAGGCTGAATAAATTCTCTGGCTTTGTTAATAGTATTTTACCACCGTTAATTCTCTGGCTTTGTTGATAGTATTTTACCACTGGCTTTGTTAATAGTATTTTACCACTGTTAATTTTGAAAAATGTTCCACAGTTATATACAATGTTAACATTAGGAGAAGCTGGGAAAAGTGTATATAGGAACTTTCTTTACTATCTTTGTAGCTTTTCTGTAAATCTAAATTTATTTTAAAATTAAAAGTAAAAAAAATTTGCTTAAAAATATTAATATCAATTTACTCACCCATTGTTTGATTGGATTTAGAAACAAAGTAGAATGTAAATACAATTTTGTTTATATATTTTTTTAAAATAAGAACGCTGTACTATTATTAGTATTATGAAATAAATTTACCTTGAAATATAAAGTAACTTGGTATAAACTGTTTTTGAATTCAAGTATCGGAAGATATTATAATTAGGATTACATATTCAGATCAAACAGTAATGATACAAACATGGCTATAATATATTTTTTCATTCTTCAAAAATAATTAATTTTGCAGACTTCTGTTTTATCCATAAACTGTTACAGATGGTCATTTGAGGATCACTGTTTCTTTCCTGAATATAAGTCACACAAAAGTCTCAAATGTATATAAAAAACTGATTTAATCTTGAAAATTTCCTCCAATATTAACTGCAAACATACCTATTTAATGTGGAGTATCTTTTTACAGTTAATGAAAACAAATTTGTTTTTTTTTTAAATCATTTAAAGAAGCATAGTAAAATTCTAAAATGCTGTCCGGTTTCCTGTGAACCTTCCTGGAATAAAGCTCCTGAAGAATAATATATTTGTATTATTATGATTGTATTAGTATTATATTAATACTATTATATTATAGAACTCACAAACCTCTGAACAAACCACTTCAGAAAACTCAAGTTTCTTACATTTGTTTAGAAATATAAAGTAATACTGGGTGTCTTGAGTAGGGTTTGGTGATGATTATATTGAAATATGGATGTAGTCTTAATTTAAATTTTTCTATTTCTAATCATCTTGAAAATTGCAGGACATGCTTAATAAAATTCCCAAATTCAAAATGCACCCAGAAAGAGTAAAAATATGAAAAGAGATGTTATAATTTTTTGAACTAATTTTTTTTTATTTCACTACATTTTATCAAATTGGAAATTTAGGTCGAGAGATTTAGTATAGATTTTTGAATTATGGACAATAAATTAATTGAGGAAGAGGATCTAGAAGAAGAAAATTTAGGTCATCAAATTTGAAACATCTTAGCCTAATATTCATAGGTTTTCTTGTCTGACCCAAGCTTATTTTTTGTCATTCAAGTCAGGAAGTATTTGATTACGAAGAAAATAGGACTAATCAAATTAGCATAAACAAACAAGCAAACAATTTTGTTTTGTTTTTAAAGGATACATTAATTTAAGAGTATAAGGACCTACATGTAGGAAGCATAGGCAGGACTACAAAATGATGTGTTAATAATAATGATAATGATGATGATGATAAATAGTTGACATTGCTTATTATGTGCCTGGCACTGTTCTAAGAACTTTCTGTATGTTATCTCATTTAATTATCACAGTAATCCAAAGAAAATTGCTGTTTCTACTCCATCTTGTTTTATAAGAAGGCTTAGTAACTTTTCTAATATCAACATGCTTGTTATCGAAAGAGCTGACATTGACTTCTTGAGGTCTAGTTTCAGAAACCATAAGCTTAGATATTCTACCATATATTTCTCTGTATGTTTGGCTCTATTTCCTTCTTCATTCAAGTCTCTTTTGCTTCTCTATATCAACTACAGTTTGCATGTGCCTGAAATTTGCCATAGCACTTACTCTGCTTCCGTGAACTTGCTCTTTTGCTTCCTAGAACTAAATAATTCCATTCACAATGTTTCTATTTCAAATTTCTTGAAAAGATAATTCAATTCATCCAGCTTACATTAGGTATCTAACCCTGATCCAATCAGATGAAGGAAGGAAAGAAAAGGAAGGGAAAAGCAGGTTTGGGTTGCCTTATACAAACATACTGAATTTAGCCCTTTAGAGTCTAGATTCCCTTAGAAGGGTATAAGAAATTAGTTGCAATGGCTAGCATCTTCATCCATCTCCCTTCCTAATTTTTTATACCTGTTCTACAAATCTACTGCAGTAGTCCACCAGTTACATTCATTAGTCTCTAAACACACCTATGCATTACTACATCAGTGCTCTTGTTCTCTCTTTCTGGCCTAGAATTTATTTATTCTGTGTCATCCTCTCTGATTATTATCAAGGCCCAAACCACGTAGTATTTCCCACCTGTGAACTCCTACAGAACTTGTCTTATCAAATGCTTGGCGATTTATCAGATTCTTTCTTGCATTATTATTTATATATTTTATTAGTATGTCTTTTCTTTCTAAGTATGTCAATTAGTCCAGATAAAAGTCTCTTGAGAACATAACATATGTGTTTAAATTTATATTTCAACCATACCTTTAATGATGTTATACATATACTGAAAAAAAAAAGAAAGAAAAAAGATCCAAAAAATACAATTGGAACAGAAAGTGGAGGTTGTTGGACTTAGGGTAATATGGAGATATTTAAATTTTAGTGTTTATTTTATTTGCCTTATTTTAAAAATATAGAAAATAGAATAGAATTTAAATTCCTGGTGAATATAGGTTTTTCTCTTCACTTCTCAAGCTTCATCTAGTTTCAGATAATTGTTGGCTGATGATTAATATTTCAATGTCTGACTAACCTATGACTAAGTTAAGTACTAAGTTCTTTTAAATGTTCCAATGCCAATTATAAACCTACTAAAATTTTAATTTTTAATTTCAGGTATAATGTAAGACACAAAATATATCAATTATACATTTGAAACTGAAATTAAATTTTTATATGTGATTTTATTATGATAAAATTTAAAAATTATAACACAAAATATGATATTTACTTCATTATTTTCACTTCTGTTTCATATATTTCTTTACTTCACTAGGTTAGAAAACATTTATTAACTAATTATTTTTAAAAGTTATTTAAAATAATTTGGATTCTTTTCCCTAACTTAATTTCTTGGTGACTCTTTTCCTGGCCCACATAACACCTGCAAAGACTAGAGATGTGGGCCTGTAGACTTGTGGGGTAATTTGTCTTATGATGTTGTTGATTATGTTTAATTTGTCTTAATGGTCACATAGCTTTAGTTTTGTGTTTCATTTGAAATAACCTCAATGATTTTAGGCAAAATATAGTCTCCCAGGGTTATAACCATTCAGCTTTTTAACAAAGATTTATCGAGCACCAGCTTTGTGTCATCATTCTAGGTTTGACCCAGAACAAAATTGTCATGAAAGTGGTGCTTGGCATTTCCACCTCTCTATTACAAATCCACTCCTCAGTTCTCTAATGCCATGTCCTTATGGACCTAGGTTCCCAACAGAGTGTGTTGCCTTCATCTACCTTCCCTAGGAAGTTCTTTGTAACATTCTCCCTTGTTAGGAAAAATATTTATCTTTTCACAAGAAATTTCCAAAGATATAATATCTTATCTTAGTAAGGCTTTTCAAACTTTAAGCACTTCTACTTAGTGGAAGAACTATATTTTACATTGTGACCCAATAAATGCAGGAGTTTATCTGTAATGAATACTGTATGCAACAACACTTACTCATAAAAATGCAACAAAAATCACAGTTAATTTTGACTATAATTGACTATTAATAATGAAGTACAACATTATATTTCATTTGATTTTCTTAAACTACCAATCAAACCTACTAAATTTACCTCAAGTCTTACTGAAGAGTTACACAAATAAGAATGACTTTATTGGAGAGTGTTTCTGACATGAAAGTGGCTTTTCTGCATACCTTATACAAAGTTGGGGCCTGCTGTTACACAGAATTCACCCACATTTCCCAGGTGTTTCTACTACATTGTAGAAGAAGGCCTTCCGAGTATGAGTTTGGAGAAAAATGAAGGGCTCAGCTGAAGGAAACTTAGGTTCTTAAGCAGTCCTTTAATTCTCTTTTTATCATTTCGACACCACAGGATTCTGGAGGAAGGCTTCAATGAACAATTAACCACTGAGAAATTTACTTGTACATCAAAATTTGGAAAATTGATGAATATGCAATTTTATAGCTCCAGTTTCTTCCTTCCTCCAGTCAAATAAGTGTATGCTTATTAAGTGTCTCCCACAGTGTTTTTAAGTTTAAGTAAGCATCATGACACAAAAGTTATTTTTTCCATACTCAAGAGGGTTGTGTATGAAGTCTAATGTGATCAGACTTCTTACAGAGTAATGAATATGTAAATTAGATAATTGATCTACAGTAAAAGGTTAAAATGAACTCCAAGAATTTAAATAAATGAAGCTGAAAGATGTGGATAACATTGTGTGTCTATGAGTGAGAGTGCGTGGTAATAGTTGTTGCAAGGGACGCATTTTTTTTTGGTTCAATAATTCTTAAAACAATTGTTTAGACCTCTTAAATACCACTGCAAATAGTTCTAACATGATAATTCAAGAAATAACATGGACTAGATAAAAAATATTTCTGCAAATTACTTAGAAATTTTAAGTAGTTACATTTCTAATTCAGGGAAATGGTTTTAGGGAAATGTCTCTTAGAAGCCAGGGTATAAAATAGGAGGCCTGCCAAGGTATTGCATGTTCTATGATTAAGTTCTTTCAATTTTAAAGCCACTGAACCAATAAACCAGATTTACCCAAGCAAAGAATGAACAACATTTATTGCCCAGCTGTGAGTACTTTCTCTTGTCCTCTTTTACTAGCCTTTAAATTTCTGGGCTTCTTGATTTCTTACTATTTTGATATTGTGCATGTGATCACCTCTGATTATGGTTATGTAAGTGAAAGACAGTCAGGTCAATATGCATTATACTCACTTTTTCATTACATGGTAACTTTCTTAAGGAATATGATTAAATCTACTACTTTCTTCACAATGATCTGTAGCCTCTAGTGTTTATTTATAAATATGCTCAATAAATGCTGTTTATGTGCTGACCAGCTGCTCATAAATGGGTATTTTACAGTTTCTTCCTATAATAAGGGTTCAAGAAGTTCAAATCTGAGTTAATCTTTCTATACAATCATCCTAATAAATCCAAACTTGAATTCCAATTCAAGCAATTTATTCAGGAGTGAAGAAAAAAGTCATCTTGAAGTCATTATGCAAGACAACCAGTCAAAGCTACTGTACTTTAGGGAGCAAATATTTAAGTTTAGTATCTACATCTAGTTGATAAATATATACATAAAAAACTTAGATCAGATGATATATTGCATTTAGAAACAAATTCAGAATGTTTCAAATTGGCAGAAAGTATGACATAAAAATGTCTATACTTTGATCAGTTTAAATTTTTTATTTCTAAAAAAACAAAAATAAAATGCAAACATATATATATATATATATTTTTAACATATATAGCACATATATATGCAAATACATATAGCCTCTCACATATTCTTCTGAGGAATATAAAAGTTATCAAATAAAATACTGAGACATTCTTATTATTTAGCATCCTCTTAATGACCAGGCTAAAAATATATATTTTTTTCTTTTGGTAATTGGCTAGCTCTGAGCTAGCTTTGCTAAGTTTTAAAGAAATAAAGAAAAAAAGAGAAAAAGAAGCATACTATTTCTTTTACCTAAAAATGCAGTCATTATACCAGAAAAGTCTCATATTCCTCTGCACCCCACCTTCCCAGCATCTTCCCTTGTGGGTCATCATGCTCTATCAACCTGAGGTGGAAGAACAGGAAAATAACTCTGTCAATGCTTCTGGAGGACAAAAAGAGGTTTCTAGACAAACTCACTTCATGTGACCTCATTGGGGAAAGTGTCTCTTATTCTTTTAGCCCCAAATGAGAGAAATAGTTGTTCAGTGCATTTGGCAAAACAATAAAATCTTTTAATAAGATTAATTGAATTAGAATAATAGAATAAAAACAATGCTAATATTCTTTTTATTAATTTTACCTAGCCATGGATTTAAGCCTGGAAATTGTTCTTTTTATCCACTTCTTCCTCTATTACTATGATACATCTCTAAGCTCTATTTATTTTACCTTCATAATGAATGTGCAATCTATACTTTTCTCTCCATTGTTACTGTCATCCACCCTCTTAGTCTAAGCCATCACTATTCTTCATTTGAAATATCACCTAGTAATATGTCTTTCTTCTTCTACTCTTGCTCTCTTTTAATCCAACATTGACATAACAGTCAATGTGGTCTTTGAAGATACTTCTTCAAATTGTCCCATATTCTTGATTTCTCTTGCATTTGAAAGCAAACAAATTAAAATGCCCACATGTCTTAATAAGACCTTTCATGATTTGACTTCTGTTCTCCAAATTCATTTCATTCCCACCTGTCTTCTTCCAGCCACACCAGTAATTTTCAGTTCTATAAATTTGCCAAGTCTTTTGTTCTTGCATGATTTGGACTAACTGCCTGCATTTCTTTCCTCCTCCTACAACTCTTCATTTGCTGGGTTCTTATTTTTCAGATCTCATCTTAATTTTTGCCTTCTCAGAGAAATCTTCCTAGATCAGCCAATCTAAAATAGATCTTTCTTACACTCTCTCCCACTGAGTTTTATTATTTTCTTTCTTTCACTTATCAGAATTTACAATTACATATGTTTATTTGTTTGCCTGCCTCACCAAACTGCTAACTCCAAAAGAGTAAAGATCTGGTCCCAGCGTTGTATCAAAACTTAATGGGCACTTACACAATATATACTGAATGAATTAACTAATTAGTTGTTATTCTAATAAGTAACTTTATTTATTATGTCATATTTAGAAGTTATAGCATATAGCTCAGATATAAATTTTTAAGTCTCTTTCCTTAATGAAGCAGATAAGACCTTAAAATGTTTTCATGAGAACAACTTGGCTTATTCTTCTTCCAATTGTTTAAACAAAATATCTTGTGATCTTACTTATTAACCCTAAAATGATTTTTTATTTTTCAATCCTAGTGCTCTGCCTTGCCTGATCTGTAATGATCAGTATTCTTCACTAATCCATGTATAAATGGCATCATTTAATAACCAACTGGCAAATGAAGTTTCTTCTCTGGTTCTTGGAACAATCTTCTTCCCAGGGAGAGGAAATTTATGTTCTCTAGTCTAATGGCACAGGAGTGAGCCAAAGGTAGTTTGCTGCTAGTCTGCCTTTGATATTGGATCTACTTTCTGGATTCTATCTTCATCATTATGACCAAATCTCTGAATCCAGACCCATTCCCCAGGGATTTGGGATTTGCTTTCTGCCTTGGAATCTTGACTGAGAAAACTTTTTCTCTACCAAGGGCTCTTTTCCTGACACATCATATTTCAGAACTTTGGCTCTGGGTCCAGCCAGATCTGAATGTATATTCTCACTGCTGTGAAAAATACTGATTTTTGTTGTTGTTGCACAAATTATAAAACTAGCTTCTTTAAATCTTAATTCCTGATCTGTATAGAGAATATAATAACAAAAGTTTCCTCATAGGAATGTTGTGGGAATTGTGATTAGGCATGTGACATACTGAGGACTGCTTTGAAATTAGTGAAACTTCTATCTTTAAAAGTGGTCAAACAGTGGCTAGTGGTTCATATCTATATCTACCTTAGATTGCAGAAATCATTTCTGTGCAAAGAGGCAGAACTCTTGATTTCTCCATGTTACTGTCTTATCCATCCCATTTTTTGTTTGTTTTTTGTTTTGTTTTGATTTGTTTTGTTTTTATGTCACTTAATGAGACTATCATCTATCAAATTGCTTCAAGCCAAGTCTCATTCCCTCTTTCCCTCACTCCTTACACACAATTCATCAACAAGTCCTTTAGGCTCTATCTCAAAGCATTCCCTGAACTACATAACTTATTATAATTTTCACTCTTAATCACTCACTTTCAAGTTATTATCATCTCTTATCTGGACTATTGTAGTAGTCTTCTGATCTCCCTCATTCTCATATCTCTAATGTCCCACTTTCACAGAGAAACAAGTGAATATTTTAAAAATATAAACTCTTCCAGAGTACTCCTTTGTTTAAAACCATGCAAAGGCTTTTGATTTTGTTAGAATAAAATCAAATCTTCTTATCTTTGTTTTTAAGGCTCATTTAATCTGACCTCTAAGTGTTTGACCTTATTTGCTTTTATGTCTTGCACTTGATCAATTTCTCACCATCTTTATTCCTCACACAGGCCAAGCCTGTTATTATATCTTTGAGCCTTTACACTTTGGGCTTCTTTAAGTCTGGAATATACTCTTTCTAGACCTTTGCTTGACTAACCCATTCTCTTTATTCAGATGTCAGCCTCAATATTACTCCTTCAAAGTTGCCTTTCCTACTACCCTTTTTAAAGTAGAACTCTCTCCAATCCTTTTACTTTCTATCCCAGTCTGGTTATCTATTTTCTCCACAGCAATGGTCACTATCTGAAATAATTTTATTTTCCATCTCACCTCTTCATGCCCCCTAAATATGCACTCTACAATCTCTTGTTCACCATTGAACATTGTATACGCAATATATAGAACAATGAAGGCATATGGTAGATGCTTAAATATTTGATACATCTTACTGAATAAATGAGTATTATGAGTTTGCACTTTGCTCTGCTAATCAGTGCTAGAAACAATGTGAAAAAGAAAGCATAAAAATAAGGGTTCATTCTCCAAGACTTTTGCCACATTTTTAACAATTAGAACCACAAAAAAAATGACATGTTCTAAAGATCTGACCTTTTTAAGGTGCACCTACAGCTAAAAGGGCATACTTCATTTCATTTCTACCACATCTGCATGCTTAATAAAACAACAGTTGGCAATAAGAGCAGAACTTTAAAAACAAAAAATAAGAGTAGTTTCTTCAACATTTATTTTTTTATTTTTAGAATTCTTAATGATTTATTTTTCTTTCATTTGGAGAACACATTCTTAAAGAGAATTTAATAATGAAAGAATTTAAAATAGATATTGAATTACCTTCTAATCTCTATTTTCTCTTTTTAAAGTTTACTTTCCAAATTAACGACCTTATACGCTCAGTGAAGAAAGATTGTTTGGTTATTATCGTTTAAGTACATTTTTTTTTCCCAAGAAAAGGAAGCAGTTTCCTTTACTGTTTTATGTTACTATCATTAAACATTTTGGCATTCGCCATAGAGAAGGATGATACTATTGGTCAATGGAGAAACTGTGAACAGTAGTATATAGTTAAACCTCATCTCAAAGTACATTATCTCCAAGATCCTGAAACATTCATGTTTTACTAAGGTGCTAAGATATTATTGATCACAAACAAGACTGAAGAGTACACACAAATATAACCTTTAACTTTTATAAATATAAAACTGTAGAGTTGGATAGACAAAATAGAGAAGAAAAAAGGTATTGACTAATGAATGTGGGCAATATAGATATTACACTTTGTCTTAGAATATTTGAGGCTTTCAAAAGCAAATTTTTCAGATTTCTTTCTATATTTTTATCTCTGTATCTACAAAAATATAATAATAGTAGAGTAATAATAAAAATTCTTATCTATTTATAAAAAAGTATATTTTTACATACTTTCATGACTCTGAAGTAACAAAGCAAGGATAGATGATAAGTTTTTTAAAACAAAACTTAAAAGAAAAAAAGAAAAAATAGACGATGATGTTGAATTCATTTATTAACTTAAGATTGACTTTTTATTTATTTTTAAATGATTCCACATATAAGTAATACCATGCAGTATTTGTTTTTCTCTGTCTGGCTTACTGCTCTTCACAAAATATCCTTCAGGTTCATTCCTGTTGTTGCAAATGGCAGGACTTCTACAATTTTACTTGTTAATTATACCTCAGTAAAGCTGAAAAAAATTAAGAAAAGAGGGAAATAGACCTTGCATTACATTTTAAATAAAAAAGTTTTAGTTAATAAATAAAATTGATGCTTAGAAATGTGCCTTCTTATACATATATGTAAAAGCATGGATTTTTACATATGAATCAGAATATGCATGTAGATCTGTAGTACTCATTGTTGAGCAACACGAAAGTTTGAAGTACAAATTACCAACCAATATTCAATTCCCAGTGGTATGACTATAATGCATTGGAATGGTGAAGAGAAGTTTGTGAGTTTGACTTAAATAAGATGTTTGATATCTTTTAGTCCTTGGGCATGTGCTCAATTTCCTACCTACCTAAAATATCTTTAATGATTTCCACCTGACATAGCCTTACTCTTTGCAGAAAGCATATGAGGCAGTTTCTGAGAGGGTGAGTTGCAGCAGCAATGAGGAGACAAGTGAGTGATTCTTGAAGCTGCTCTATGATTGTGTGAAGATTGGGAAAGAAAAAATGTCTCAGAAGACTAAAGCATCTCAAATAGTGCTGTGAAGATTGATGATGAAGATAACCAATATGTATCAAATAATTAAGTTATTAGAATATGACAATAAAAATATACTTGTTGAGGAGACACTTAGCTTGTAATATTGATGTTCAGAGAAGTATTGTCAAACTGAAACATTTTTAAGTCTCCAAATTAGATGCCAAAAGAGTATGCACTATGAAAAAATTTGTCTACTATAAAAAAATTTTCTTTAAGTTCTGACAATATTTTAAAAATTATAAAAAATCTTTTAAAATATATATAAAACTTAGACAATATATACTATTGAATTTTCATTTAATATAATATTTTAGAAGATTAAAAACAATCCTACCAAAAGAGGTTAGAGGTAAGTTCAATGACCTGTGAACCATGTGACTTGAACAATAAGGGACAAATTAGAGAGATCTGAAATGCATATTAAGAAACTCAAAGGGCTCTTTGAGCTCAAAATTGAATTTTAGACCCATTTAGTAGATGATCATGCAGCCTGACATAATTCATTGCAAATAAATATAAAGACATCAGTTCTATTCAACAAATTTTAAGTTCTTTGAGGCAAGAATTGAACCTTTATTTATATCTCCATTGTGAGTGCAGTGACTGGCACACATTTGGAGCTCAATAAAATCCTTGCTGTTGAATGATTGAATTTATTTTTCAAACTCTTAAGAGAATATATATTTTTTCTATGTATATCTTTTAATCTAATTATTGACTCCTTCAGACTTAGGAGACTTGAATGAAGTCTTTATGTTGATTACCCAGTCATTTGTAATAAAAAATATTATTAAAATGATAGAACATAGCTCATTCTCTAAATAGTAAGTTCTAAAAGAAACACCATGTGGCTAGAACATATAATGTGCTGTGTGACCTTGGACAATTTATTTAACACTTGAGATAATATGTCAACACCTGAGATAATGGCATTACATCATTTAGAACTCATTAGAGAAAAGCACTATTTAATTACAATTGTTACCATTTCTTAGAATTAATGATAATAACAAAAGAAAAGATATCATCCACATTATGTTTAAATGCATCTAGAGTAGGGGCAAAAAAAAAAAAAAATTAACTCAAATTTCTGCCGAAGTAAAATCAACTGAATTATTTTTCTTTTGGATTACCAAAAATTAGAATATTTTCTACTAAAGAAAAAAATGATAAAATAAAAAAGTGAGAATAAGAAATAGTTGTTTGGTCACTGATAAGAGAAAATATTTTTTTAAAAAAGAAAAAAAAATAGCAAGAAAAAATTTTAATAAGAATTCTAGTTCACTTTCAGAGACTAGTGCCTCTTGGTTACATGTTTGTGGCTTATCTATTTTCTGTGCTATCTAGGTTAAATCAGCACCCCTGGGCAGTCTTCTTCCTTGTCTGTATGTTTCTGGGTCAGGTCTCTCTTTCTATGCCCTCTCCCTGAGGCAGTTTTTATGTCAAGGAATGCAAACCGATTTTAATATTAACCTAAGGTAAACATAATTAGAAGGGTACATTTTCTGTCAAAGAGGGAAGGCAGAGCATCATAAATTGCATTTCAAATTCAAATGTAATTTTTGTAAAAAGAAAAACTTATGTATTATGTCTTATATTTTCCAAAATATCATCATATTAAAGAAGCCCCGTGTTAGATATCATCCATAAATGATTACCACTTGTTCAATAAAAAGAGTATCTTTGAAAATAATTTTTAAAATCTCTAAGCCTGTACTTTCTTGCAAAATATTCCACAAATCTTAAACTGATTAATAAATTGCAACGTCATAGAAAAATATATAGAACTCTATAAATATTTACCATATATGATGCATTCCAGGTAATCAAAAAATTAGAAAGTAAAATAAAGGAAATATGAAAAAAAGGTAAATGGGGAGAACAATTATTACTTAATACTGGGATGATTTAATAAATAGGAATAGAAAATTGGGCCCAGAATGTAGGTATGAGCTACTTAAGTCCAGAACTTGTTTGCCTTTTTCCATCATTATGTTCACTCAGCAAATAGTAGAAGGGCTCTGTAAACCACTGAAGAATGAACAGTAGAATAGTGTAGGCAATGAACAATATGACAAAGCAAGCCTGAAATCTGAAGAAAAAAAAAAAAAGTGGTATATGGGTAATAAAAACAAATTTATTTAACTTTTTTTAAAAGCCTTTTTTTTTGGAGCACTGCAGATAAATTTTTAGGTCATTGTGATTTTCATGGTTATTCTCTAGTTTTTCTATTTTCTAGTGTTTTCTCGTCAAACTAGGAGTAAAAGGATTTTCTAGTTAGCAACAAAAGAATCAACAACCCTGAAGGCATTTGGATTCTTAATATGAGTCCTGCCAAATAAGGGAAATTAATTTTTTAACTTCAAGGCTGAAGTGCCCCCGCCCTTTGCCCAATGCCCTACTTTACCAGAGGATGCTAGATTTGTGAGCCAGGAGAAGATGGTAAGTTCAAACAGAGAACATTCACTGGACGACAAAAGTGGGTCAATTCTACCCATATCTTAAAGCGCTTCCATCTCTTATCTTTTACTATTGGTGTTGATTTTCTCTTGTAGATAAACCTCACTCATCACTGATTAGTGTTAAAGCATTAATACTACAAATTTGACTTGTTTCTTTTTGCCAAAATTTGATGTACGCTCTTCTCACTTTCTCCACTGACTTAGTACCAAAGAATTTTCTAAGGCAACCTGCGAAGAAAGTTGATAATAAAGAACAATTTTATGTTTTACTTTCAGAGTTACAATCCAGTTGTTTTCTGAGACAAACTTTAGTGATTTAGAAAGAGTGTTACATAGTGCTCTACTTAGCCAAATGCTTTGATTATTTTATTTTATTTTATTTTTATTTTTATTTCATTTTATTTTTAAATCTACCCGTGTAATAAGAGAAGAGCTCAGGTGCTTCAGTGACTTAAAGCAGCAAAGGCAGGATCAGGTAAAACAGGGTGATTAGTACCCCAGAAGCACCCTTATATTCCCTTCTAGCCCATTATTCCCTGAAGGATAACTACTATCCTGATTTCTAAGGACATCTAAATGGAATTGCAGAGTAATGGTATAGCACAGTTTCCGGAGAAATGACCCACCATGTGCAGCAAGCAACACATCTGCATCAAGGCTCTGGATCCTGTCTCTGGGTATTTCCTTGGAGGCAATGAGTAAATTGCTTAAGAAATTTCTGGGGGAAAAATGATGCTCACAACAACAACAATAAAAACTTAAAAAACAGCAACTAAAGGTAGGCAGACTCTCCTGTGTGAAATTCAGTATTGGACCCTTTGACCTCATCCTCTTATATAAAAGGATCTGTAATTTTAATAGAAATTTCATGGATATTAGGTATGGAAAGAAACAAACTTACCCAGTGAATTGAGGGAATAAGTTACACATTTCTATGATCTTTGAAGACAAGAAAAGTTTGTCAACAGGCTAATCTTGCCCATCTAAGATTATTAATGGCTTTCAAAGTTTTGGAGCTTGGCAGTATATTGTTCCCAACATTTTATATTATTCTGTCTCTGTTTATATCTGGTAGACAGACTCTCTACATGAAATGAGAAGCTCTAAGACATTTCTGCAAAGGATTCTATTTATGCACACACAAGTAGAAATAAGACAGATCCTAACCATTAATTATGAATTACTACCTAAATTTCAAGGACAATGAAAGGAGGTTGGAAAGCAATGAGAAAATCATGCAGATTTTTTTTTTAAGATAACAAAATCTTGAAGTTGATTTAACAGTGGTTGTTTGACTTTAAAAGTCGTATGCTGAAAGCTCTTGTGAAAAAAGGATTGCACAGGTCACATTGCCAAGAATAAACAATCATTCTTAAATCCTTTGTTTCAGGCCACAGTGAAACTTAATCCCCAAGGTGCTCCTATCTGTCCATGCATGCATGTGGATCTCCCCATTCCTCTAGCCCTGATGCTTGCTTTCAAGCATAGAGCTCCTGACTGCAAGGCATTTGATTTCTGGTAATTAATCAGCTCATCATACACACTGTGTTTCTCCCCCAGGCCCAGCTCAAGTGAGTGATCCAAATCTGGCTTCAGGAAAAGAAGAAGGCGTTTATGCTCTGAGTACACAGAATGAAACACTGATAAACAGTTCTTAGTAAAACATTGAATTCAGATAGCATTATTTTTCTTTTCAAGCCATAAGTCATCTTAAAAAAAAAAAATACACAAAACAGAAAACCAAAACCAAAACAAAAGCTAAACAAAAATATGTTGTATGACCTTTAAATAGAAAACATTTTGTTCTAATAAAAAAGAGTTATCAAGATTTGCTGGTGTTTGTGAGTCTGGTGCTGAAGCCTTTTAGTGTTAGCTTATAATGATAATGTTCATTTTTTAAACACCTTTTTGTCTGGACCTCTATCCACAGTACTTTATTTCAGAACTTCTTTGGTTTGTGTCTGTAATTACGCAGTTATTACTATTTTTATCAGTTGTTCTGAACAAACTGAACTTGTATTAGTAATTCTTCATGCCTAAAGTTTTGGCAACTTTCATTCTTTTCAATTACTTTACTCAACAGGCATTTGTAAAGTCAGGTTTTATTAGAACTGAGAATATCCTTGTATATTTGTCTTGCAGGTAATTTTGAGCTCTCTCATTTCTATAAAGAATATAGCCCTATAATGGGTTCCCTTTTCTTGCCAATTAGTCTGCTCAAAACTGAGATTAATCAATCAATTAGTTGTCAAAAGCATTTCTGAATTGGCTGTATTTGATTTATAGAAGCTACACATGAACGTTAGGCACTGGGAAACAGGCATATCAAAATTATAATAAACTTTAATGATTTTGAAGGCAGAATGAATTTTAAGTAATGCCAACCCACATATTTTTTTTCAAGTCTAATAATATTATTCATTGCTATGATATAATAATCTTATCTTAATGAATTATTTTTTTCTAAACATCTATAGTATTCTATAGTGATAGGTTTCATTGGAGCTTCTCAGGATTTTGTTTTCCAGGAGACATTTGGCAATTCTAGAGACATTTTTGATTGTCACAGCTGGAGAGAGGAGATATTACTGGTATCTAATAGGTAGAGGTCAGGAATGCTTCTAAACATCTTACAATGCCCAGGACAATCACCCTACCCTTGGACAAAGAATTATAAAGTCCAAAATGTCAATAGTGCTGAGATTAAGAAATCTCGGGTTACATATATGTGTATATGTTTTTTTTCTTTAAGAACAGGAATACAGAAAATGTACATATCGTAAATATACAACTTAAACAGATTCCACAACTTGAATAGAAACATGTGAATAACAGCAAGTCAAGTATTTCAAGATGATCAACACCCTACAAGGCTCCTATACTTTCTTCTAACCCTCCAAAAGAGAACCACTATGCTGATTTCTAAGGGCATCTAAGTGGAATCACAGAGTAAGTTACATATATATGTTACAGAAACTATATACATACTCTTTGTTTCCATTTGAATTCTAACAGCCCTTGAATCCTACAAATTGGATATAGGACTTATTCTTCTTCTGGGAAAATTGAGAAACTTTGAGTTTATAATACATTTCCTGAAGGTTGCTGTTTATTATTATCTTAAGCATTGAAAAAGAAGGTAGTTATTTCCAGTGCATATTGTTTACAAACCTTCACCCTGTCTGATTTCATCCTTGTTGGACCTCCTGTTGCCAGGTGATGAAAAAGTACTGGTCTCTGGTCAGAGTCAGAAGCTTTACCATGATGGAAAAGGGAGACACAGACAGGGGCTGGTCAATAAAATAACATGAAGAACTGTTCTCTGGGCTTTTGTTTGTTTTATTTCAAACAATCTAACATACAAAGAGAAAGCCTTTGAGGCCATGAGAAAATGATGCAGACTCTAGTCAAATGGGAAAAAGTGCTCTATATGTCATGTCTTGTACTCTTGTGCTGTTTCCAATTTTTCCTGCTTCTTAGTTCTAAGCATACCATCCACATAAATGAAATAAGCCACATTGGTCTAGAGCTTAAGTTAAATATCAAAATCACTGCATGCTGACCATGAAAATTCACTCATGCTGAACATTTGTGGGTTATCAGGATCAAAGAAAACTTCGATATTTATCAAAAAATTTAGTCCACCGTGGTTTAGCCTTTATTAACCTGGTATGTATTTGAAGAATTCAATAGAGTTAATGCAGGCCAAGCCTGAATTGAATTTTTTTTTTTAACTTAGGAAAACACTTATTCTCTTGAAGAGATATGTATCAGTTTTTAAATATTGAGAAAGGGCAGAATAACATAAGGTTCACACATGCTATTTGGTTGTCTGAATACAATGAGTTCTCTGCAGGACCGAATTATGCTTTGTACATGAAGAGACAGACACAAGAACAAATTTGTCTTTCATATAATGCTTCAAATACTGATTTGAGGTACTATAGGAAATTGTATTGAGTTTAGATGATACAATTTTTTCTGGTTTAAATCCAAAATTATTTGAAATAAGCCAAGCCCATTTGCAAAATCATGGTCTACTACAGATATCAGAATATCAGACTCTTGGAACAAATTCCATTTACAAATTTATCTCACTTGGAGAAGTTTGGATGATCAGGTCTCCTCTCCTGACTCAGAGACAAAGAGGTTTATCTCTAAAAAAAAAAAAAGAGCTACTTGTTTATGGTATCTTTTACTTGCTGCGAACACAGAGTTAATCTGTCATTGTTACATAGAAAGGGGTTAGTCTATCATTTAAAAGAATTCAATATTATAATCAGTGGTGTGTTTATTGCCACTTTCCCTTCCAATGTATTTCTTACTTGGAAGCAGGGATATTTTATTCATTGTAGTTGTTGAGGAGTAGTGTTGTTGGGGATGAGGGTTAGGGGAAGGGTAGGGTGAAGATCAAAAAAATTATTTGCATAAAAATAACAAAGAGATTTTCCAGATAATTTTCTGGTATAAGGAAAATGCGTTAAATCAGAGAAGGACAGACAGAAATAGAGCAAAAGACTCACAAATTTAAATCCAGAATCTAAAAACTTTCCAGGCATATATTTAGCATAGCACCTACCTGTGACTGCGTGATTTTAAATATGCCATTTTATTTAACATTTAGGTAAAGCATAATACAACATTTTTCTAAGAAAGTGTTTTAAATAATAATTTGTTTTAATAATAGACTTAGCTTTTTTTTTTTATTAAAAGTCCATTATTTATACAACAAAAATAGAGATTTGCCATTTTCCTCTTAGGTATAGTTATAATTCTGTGCTGTGTTATTTTCAAGGTCAGTTTTCTTTTTTACACCTCTAAGAAACAGTTTTGGTGATAGAGTTACCCTTGCGTAATAAGTATACAATGCTCGATTATTTTAAAATATCACTTAATTTCTGTAAATATAAAATTAATGATCAAGTCACATTTTTAATGTTATACAAGTTGCTCCTCTGTTTTTTCTATTAGTCCAAGACATTCTTTGCAAACTGAGGTGTACAAGCTACAAACATTCACAGAAGTCACTTGGTGAGAAGGTTTCACATTTATCTTAAAAGGATGTTTCTCTGAGTGTGGCCTGGGGATCACCTGCTTCAAACTCCTTTGAAAGCAGCAGATGTTTTGTAAAACATAGATCTGTGGTCCCCACTGTAATGTCATTAAATCAGAATATTTGAGGATTGTGCTAGCAAAATGTATTTGAGTATGTTTGTGAGTAATTATCAGGTAAATTTGAGACTCACTGCTTTAGAAAATACTCATATGCTTAAATCATCTTCAAAACTACAGTTTCTCCAAGGACATGAGAAGTGTATCTTTTAAATCTATTTAAAAAGCATCCAGAGAAAAACAAATAACTTTGATAGAAAATATCTGAATATGAAATAATTTCAGAAATAAAATTTTACTTCTTTTTTATATTGTTGAAGTTTTAATCTTAACACATAAATAGATATGTGAATTTAGAAAAAATTAATTTTTATTAATACAGCTAACCTGACATATTTATATAGTTAAGTTATCCTTGAAGTAAGGACTATCATTATTCATTTTACAATTGCGGAAACCTAAACTCAGAGGTATGATTTAGTCAAGGTCACATAAATAGTAAATTGTGGAGCTGTCGTTTATACCAGGCAATTTGATACTACTAGTTTTATTCCATTTAAATATTAAAAGATTTTTATCTTAAAGTCAGAACTTAAAAGAAAAAAAAATGCTAGGTAACCCTTCATTCCAAACTCAGCCTGCATTACCTTTCTCTGATTGGCAAGGACACTGATGCTTATATTTTCTTTAAGTCTGGGACACCATGGAAGGTGATTAAATTTAGGTGCATTACTAATTCTCTACTTAAGACAGGCCACTCCATAGTGAATGTGAGTAGAACTTGTTTAGGAGCTGAAGAGTTGAGCTCAAGTCTGTGTCTCAGCCCAGTGAAATTCCTTTGGGCCACTGAAGGGCATACTCAAATCTTGCAAAGATCAACATTCAGGCAGTGATGACACAGAGGATGTTGTTTATCAGTGCTAGGCGAAGCAGTTCTTTTTCCCTGTTAACAAAACAAGGCATTTGCCCTCTTCCCCTCATCTTTTTTGCCTAACTCATCTTCAAAAATGGAGGCAGAAGAAAGGTGTGTCAAGTGCCTAGGAAGCTTTTACAGCCACTCTTGCTCTTCATGCCCAGAAGAATTAATAGAACACTATATCTAATTAAACCATTCTGCTTGGAGAGAAAGTGCTCTGTGAAGTAAAAGTTTTAAACTAAAAGTTTAAAACCAACTCGAATGGATATTAATGCATCCAGAGCTTTGAGGTATCTTCTATTCTCTTTAAAGGTTGAAGTATTGACATTTAATGATTAATAGTGATTGAGGAAAAACCATCTTTTTACTACCCTTGCCCAAGTTGACTTCTCAGTGAGATGTTTATATAAATTACGTATATCAAGTACAATTTCTTCACCATAATCCCCAAATTTATATTGAGAGTTCACATTAAGTATAGTAAGATCTTGTAAGAAACTTCAGATATTTCCTAAATGCTATAAGACAGGAAAGAGATCTTGAGTATACATGTAGGAATATTCAGAGACACTGTTAAGAATCTGAAGACACTGCTTTGGTCTTAAAATCAGAACAAATATTTATGGACTTTTAAAAAATTAGAACATTTTGATGCCAGTCATCCTCTGTCACATACATATAGATTTGCAACTAATTATTTACCTCAGGAGATGGGTCCTAGAATGAAAAACCCCCTGAAAGCCTTATTTCTTTTAGCCAAGCAATATATTCTTTATACCAAGCCAATAAGGGTCAAGATTATAATCATTTTGTTGTACAGTTAGTAATCCTTATCCACTAGCAAGGTTAATGTAGAATTGACCACACAGAGGAGAGATGTGGCACCAAAACCTCTTTTATTAACCATAAGTGAGGGTACCTACCACACCTTCAGAATCATCCATTTTAAATGCTTCTCACACAATTCCTTTGTACTTTGACTACTGCTTGACTTTCTCCAAGCTTTCTCCAAAAGCGTAGGGTTGTTATTGTAAGAACATGAAGATAGATGTACATGCAGTGCCACATGAAATGGCAAAAATGAAAAGTATACAGTGAATTACTCAGGCTTGGAATGAAAACACAATTTATCTCTGTGTTAATGTTGCCACTTAATTCAGTTACTAGCAAGGAAGTTTGTAACATTCATGCCCGTTGGTAGCTGACTCAAATTTTAATACTCTAAGAAAAAAACAAAAGAGTAACTACCCCATAACTATGAAGCATGCAGAGAATAGAAATGTTTGATACAATGCTAGCTGAAGAGTCACTGATTTATGTCACCATAAATACTTCATACATGTGTATGGCTAAGCTGCAGCTTACATATCATTTACAGACAGCATAGAGCAGAGTTCTGGTAGGAAGAACCAACAGGCCACCTGTCTATTGAAAATGACACATTGTAACGTATCTGCAGTTGTTTGAATTGGGAGAGTGAGCCAAATTATTTTACCAGAAATCCTCTCTTTAGGATAGAATGTTTGCATGTGTATTTTGTTACAGCTCTCAGGGACTGATAGAACACTTCACTATTGTTAGGAACCTGTCTCATCATTCAAGGAATGTGTCTGGTCAGTCATCCGGGACATCTCATCATTTTATGGAACACTTACTCCAAATGAAACAACAGGTCTGAGTTAGACCTTGTTTATTGCCTTCACTTCTTGTTATTCCAGTTTACTCTGGTATTTTTCATCTAAGAAGTCAGTAGACACAATTGTTTACTCATAAGCTTGAATAAGAGCAAAGTTTTGACCTGCAGGTTGTTGGTCATCTATAGTGTATTATCAAGATGAAAATCAGGAGATAGAACACAATTGAGTAATGTACCATTAAAGTTCAGAATCATTTGTCTATTAATGAGAAATAAAGATGTATTAATAAAGTTTTTTGAGGGTATCATATACTTAAATTTTGTGCAGTTTTTGAATATTAGGGCAAAGATTGAACCAATTGCAAGAGGTGCATTACTATTAATGCTTTTGGTAAGTTTGGTAAGAGACTGTGATGACATTTGCAGACATTTTGGTGTAGCATATATTTCTGAACATTTTAAGAGGTAAGATGCAAAATTTTGCTTTATTATCAAATACATTTGATATTTTGCCCTATTTATAAATATTTTGTTCTATCAAGAGATCTACTAGCCTAGATTTCCATGGCCATATTCATTTAAAAGCAGTTATTATTGATCATATTATAGAAGGTCATATGTGCTATATTTGGTCAAACCGCTTAATCACTAGCCAGTCTTTTGGCCTCTGATACTCACCAAGGTATTTTTTTAAGTTTTTAGAATGCTTGACATAACACCACATTTCAAAAAAACTCCAAAGCATTTCTCTTATTCTTAAAATAACCATTACAAATTAGTTATACCAAAACTGTATTTTTAAAAGTTTTTGAACCCATTTATATATGAGCTCTTTATCTTTCAGAAGTGATAAAATTTTAAATGTCGGGGAGCCTAAAGACATTTCTAGAGCAAAGCCACAGAGTCAATCTCATACTGCGATCTTCTTTCTTCCTTTAAGCTGGCAAGATTCAGTCTGTTTCTCTCTCTCTCTATCTCTCTCTTTTTCTTTGATATAGCCACTGCCACCCACTCTATCTTTTGGGGGTTTGCTATCCACCAAGAAGGAAGGCAGAGGTTTGTGAAGTCTGGCCAGTTTGAACCTTTATTTATCTATGTTTGGCAAATTACACAGAATTCTTTTGTTTTAAGTATTTTACCATTAATTGCTCTGGGAAAAACATTGAAAAGATAAAAATAACAAACATGGGAAAGTGATGAAGGTTACAGACATTTACAAAGTTTTTACAGTCTTATTCCCTTGGTGGTGGTTCTTAACTCTCTTCTGAAAACAAGAATTCAAAATATCCCTTTGAATTATGTCCTGTGATTTTATTTCTAAGAGTCAGACTAATCCAATGTCACTTCTCCTCTGACCCATCTAAAAAGTAGGTAATGAACAATCTTTTCTCTCTGGAGGCTACTTGCTCACCATGGACAGATGCAAATTTTAAGATTTTTCCCATTAAAGTGGCCTTTATGCACCCAGAAATTACACCTTTCAGACACTTTCTCATAGTATGTTACATTCTACTGTCTAAAGTATTGATTCCTTACCGACATCAAATAATGTATGTTATTTTTTTTCAAACTTCAAAGTGTGTTTCCTTGTACTACTGTTTTGTAGTTCAATCATACCCCAACTTAGTCTTGATTATCTTCATTTTTTTCTCATATGTAAATACATCTATACTAATTTCTCTTCTTAGAGATTTTATTGTAGTGTGGCATCTAGGAATACAAATAATTCCATTTTACTACAAGGTCAGATTCCTTCATAGAAAATGTATTTATCAGCTAATAAGTGCCAGAGACTCTTATAGGCATTGAGAATACAGCTGTGAACAAAACAAAACAAAACAAAACAAAACAAAAAACAAACTTCTCCCTCATGATGGTTACATTCTAGTGGGAGCAATAAAGCACACAGTGTGTTAAATGGTGATAAATGATAAGAAAATATAAGGCAGAGAAGGAGTAGAAATTGCTGGCTTACAATTTTAAGTGGAGTGGCCGGGAAAACTTCATAGAAAAGAGGTATTAGAGTAAGGTTTGAAAATGTTTAAATGTGGATATCTAGAGGAAAAAATAAACTAAGAGCATTATCAATCTACCTGTCAACTAGATAGAAGGAAGAGCCAATGCAAAAATCTAAAGATGGGAATATGCCTGGCATATTCAAGGAAAAGGAAGTTTAATAAAGGTGAGAAGAGTAAGTGAGGGGCAGAAAAGCTGAATAAATAAGAAGAATCAGAAAAATAATACTTTCTTCCTCTTTATGGTTATTGTTCTTCCTAATATACCCAGTGTTTTTAAGGCATTTTGATAGCAGCAGATAGAGTTCAGTCTTTAAAGATATTTTTAAGTTTTCTTATTATTCAATTTTCAGTTATCAAAAGTGCTATATCTAATTAAACCATTCCAACAAGGTATCAAAATACTTAAATGTTCATTTAATTCTTGAATTTCTTCTTAGCAATCTTACCAGAAAACATAACAACCTAATAAAACAAATATAATAAAAAACAAGCAAACAAACAAAAAACAAACCAATAATGTTGGCAAATCAGCTAACTAATGGACCCTTTGTAGCTAAGTAGCTGAGTACTAATGAGATCGAAAGAATTTAAAATGTATGCCAGGAACATTTGAGACTGAAAGAAACTCATTTTTCTTGTGTATTTATATGATTCTCAAAGATAAGAACTTTAGATCACCTTCACTTTATAAACTTATAGCAATCACAAATCTGTTATTTCTAAGAAAATAAAATCCAAATCCAACTGGCTTAAATAATAAAAGCGAATTTATTGGTTCACCTATAACTGAAAGTACTGAGGGCTCAAATTTCAGGGATGGCTTAATACAGCAATTTAATGATAGCATCAGAGATTATTTTGGTTGTAGTTCTTTTTCATCTGAACACTCTGGCATCTTTGAGGTTGGTTCCATCCTAAGGTTAGCTGTCCTCATAATAGGAATTTGTCTGCTGAAAGATCTGGACTTCAAATCCACATAATACCACCTAGTATGTGAGAAACAGAATCTTTGTCCCGGAATTCTCAGCAAACTCTTGAGGTTCAATTGGATTGGTAGAATTCATGTACCATTCTTTGGACATATCATGTTAGCTAGAGTGACGCCATGTGCTGGAAGCCAGGAAATGATATCAGGTTTTCCTGAAGCTCACAAGCTAAGAGTGAGGAGCAGCACATGTCTCTCCAAATCAAATCAAGAGACTCTTGTCCCAAGAAGAAAGGAGATACCAGGACTTAAGAAGTACAAATGTTCCTGTGGAGATGCAATACAAATAAGTTGTCTTTGTATTTTTCAAGGCTTTGTACTGTCTGGTATACAGTAGGTATTTATTTCAGTTGGCTTGATGATAAGTGTTTACTGAATGAATTAATATCCCTAATTAAAAATATAGATGATTAAGAAGGTATAATCATTCTTGCTTTTATATATCATGTAGAAAATCTGTATTCTAAAATCCATGTTGAAATCTGTGTATCTCAGCTGTACTTCTTCTAAGGAATGACCTTACCTCTGATTTTACCTTCAAAACTGTCAATAGAATAATTTGGAGGATGAAACATGAATCTAGTTTGGAACAGAATTAAGTTACTCTGACAGGGAAGAAGAATTTTACATCCAGAGAGGTATTGTAAAGTTCAGGTAAATGTTCTTTATGTCTTAAAAAAAATGAAACAACTTTTCATTGACTTTTCTTATAAATCGTAAGTCAAGTCTCACTTTCAAGAAACATCTTATCTTCTGCAAATTTCTCAGTGTATTAGGGAATCAGAGAGTATTTAGAAATTGTAGCTTCATACATTGCTAGATAGCTTATATTTGTTATTTCATTTAATTCTCACAGATCTCACAAGATAGTGCAGATGCTAAGAATCCAGCTACTGGAATCAGACTGCTTGAGATCAGATCCTAGTGACTTCACTTGCTAGCTTTGGGACCTTGGACAGGCTATTTAATCCTCATGGCTCAATTTTATCATCTGTAAAATGGGGTGATAATGTGTACCTCTCAAGTTTGCTATAAGGAATAACTGAGTTAAAGTATGTAAAATACTAAAGAGCATGCCTAGACCGTGGTAAGCATTCCATAAGCATTATCTATTGTGATGCCGCTGCTACTACTTTGCATAACTGGAAAATGGAGGCTCTGGAAATCTCAGTAACCCTCTCACAGTCCCAAAACTAAAATGTCATAAAGCTAGATTCAGATGCTGGTGTGTTTAACTTCGACTCCACAGCTTTTTGTACTACATCTTGACCCCTCTAACACTTGTGTTGCTACTGACATGTACATCCAATTCTCTTAACACAAAATTGTCATCTGGGTAAAATAGGAACTTTGAGTAATTTTCATAAGTACCATAGGATCCTCACACAGGGTTTGACACCCAGTGGGAGCTCAATATATAGCGCGAATGTATTCATAGGTATCTTGCAGAGAATTGTCCTCAGGGTTGAGGTTAGAAAAGACATCTATGCTATAAGCCCCTCTTGAAAAAGCACATCCTTACCTGAGAGGGTGGGGCACATAATCCCTCTTTTTTATCTTTCTCTTATAAATATCATGCCACAAAGCTGTTTATCAGATCAATTGTTTGTTAAATTAGTGAAATTCAAAAGGCATAGAAAATCAGATTAACAAGGCTTAGAAAAAAGGAAGAAAGATTTATTGGTTCATATCAAATTAAAAGGATAGGAGCATTCAAATTTTGGGGGTGGTTTATTAAAGCAATTTATTGATAGTGTCAAGGATTGTTTTTGCTGTAATTTTTTTCCCCCCATTGGAACATTTAACAGGGCAAGACTAAAAAAGGTCTGGCAGTTTTATGTGAATGGGGACTACAGTAGTCACCGGTCTGGCGAAAGATGGTACAGAGATAAGGAATGGTTTACAAATGGGGCACCAAAAGTTCTGCTGAGAGACTCAAGATTCCTCATATGGGTGAGAATTGTTACCTTTCTATCTGTATGCTCAGAAAAGTTGTAAATAAGTTGTAAAGAAAAACTGCCTGTTTTATAATGCAATGGCTGGAAGAAAACACACCCATTAAAAGAAGTTTGTATTTAACAAATATGGTACCATTGAACTTTCTACCTAACTTGGATTGGTAGAAATAATTTTGAAAAACTACAACTGAAGAATTCAGGTTTATCTTGGTCTATAGTCAATTAATGATTAATTACTAAACTGAGAAGTTACATTGGCATAAAACTGCATGAAAAATGATGTTGTACAAGTAGAAAGAATTCTCAAGAATTATAAGATGTATATTCAATGGGGTACAGAATACACACACCATAAACACAAAACACAGCACAAACATAAAAACCAGAAATTCAACAAACTGAAATATTCATGTATTTTCCAAAGAAACTAATTATATTGATATATTGCGCTTATTATATATAAAGATTTTCAGGACAAATTGCGTTATCTAACAGATAAAATGTAGCATATTAAAAGCACTGTTATAATTTCAGCTTTAAGAGGTTTTTACCAGAAGGAAAGGTTATTCTGTGTGTGTGCGTGTGTGTGTGTATGTGTGTGTGTGTGTGTGTGTGTGTGCGCGCGCGCTTGTGTACACATTGGTGTATACCTTTCAGTGATTTATGCATTATCTGAAGTATATTTAACATGCCACAAGACTGAGAATTAATTACATTTCAGAGACAACATTTAATCTCTATGTTCATGTTTTTTCACTCTCCAATATTTAGAAGAAAATTTAAAGACAAAGGCATGTCATAAAATGCTTCTTGTCTGTGTGCAATTGTCAGAGGAATTCTAAAATTTAGTAAGATCTAGAACATTTTGCAGTAAATGATCCAAAAGGAGAAAAACAGATTAGTCTGATCTCTCACTGTGCTAAGCATGATAAAATTAACTGCATATCTAACACAAAATAGCTAACAAGGGAGATGGGCAAAAGAGTAAAAAGTTAGAAAAGAATAAAGAATTTCCACAAGAAAAAGAATAACCCTTTGTCTTTTGGAAGTAGAGCTACTGTCGAAAAGGACAATACAGTCATTTATTTAAATGAATTAACCTAAATGTTTTATGCACAAAAAAACAATGTTATAAATCTGAGAAGTTAGCCCATGTTTATCATAATTTTAAAACCCCTTTATGCTCTGCAAAATATTTTTATCTAAACTATGGTCATGATATTTCATTTAAAGTAAAATGAAAGCTCTAAAAAATCCTCACAATTTCTTTATTTATAATCCAGAATACTGATTAACACAAGTTCAGTTTTCCATTACGTGTTAATACAGTGATAAGATAAAGCTTCAATTTCAAGGTTTAAATAATACTGCTTAATTCTACTGTGTGTTTTCACCTTGAATAGTTTGTTTTTAACTGGAGTAGTTATGCTCCAAGTAATTAAGATGCCACAACTCTCTTTGAAGCCCCAAGAATCTAACCGCTTATACAAAAAAAGGTTTTATTCCCATAAGTTAACTACTGGCAATTGCACAAGTTTTTGAGCAATCCTACATTCCAGAGTTCTGCCACACCTCCTGAATAAAAAATAGGATAAACTTTGCTTCTTAGTGTCATCCGTAATTTTGTAAAAAAAAACTAATTCACATTTAACTTCACCCAGATTTCAGCTCCTTTTACCAAAGCAATATATAATAAAATTATTTTTATGGATTTTCCATAGAAAGGCAAAGCTCTCTAAATATTAAGCTCTATTTTCTTTGCCAGAAAACAATCAGGATTTGTAGCTATCCCTACTCAGACCTACTTAACTATCCATTTACACCTTTCTTTCAAATCTTTCAACAGACAAGTTACAAAGCAAAAATCCATGAGCAATCTTTTCTTTAACATTTTGCAATGCCTTCTTGATATTTTTATTTAACCAAATAAAGTTTCTCTACTTTATTTATTTGTGGCAGAAAGTCACATTTTAGCCTCATAAAATTTATACAATAAAAGGATTTTCACCTGTGACAAATGGATAGTACCCATTAACAACCAAAAAGAACAGAGAATGATAAAAAAAGCAGTTGACAACTGAGGTGACTTGAGAGTAAGATGGCAGTCAAATTTTATAATGCATGTGAATTTTTCTCACACATTCCAGAAATAACTGAGGGATAGTTTGATGTAGACCTTGAAGATCATCTGACATCATGCAGGAGGGAATTGCCCAAGTCAACAGATTATGAAATATAATCTTATATCAAAACTGGTTTTGCTCTTATAAGCAAGGTCTACAGTATCTTTATGGTCATGTTGTGATATTTGATCTTTGGCCAAAACTTGACACTAGAGAGTTTGGAAAAACTTTTGCTATTGTGATTCTCCTGGTGCATAGTAGGTTTGTATTTGACAGCTAAAGCAAATGGGAGAAATTCTAAAATCAAAGCATCTGCCTTATATATCATGTGAGAGGGGAACGATTTTTTTCTCTACCTTTCTAGGCTCTTAGTTAAGACACCCTTGTAACAAAAAGACAAATTAATAGAAACAAATATAGAAGTTTAATAACCTGTATACCTCTGTACACATGGAAGATTCTCAGAAAAATAGAAAAACTTCCTGGAATGGTCCAAGTCATCACTTAAAATACCATTTCCAGCTAAAGACAAAAGAAGGTGTTGGCAGTGGGAGGAGCCAGTTATAGGAGGCTGCTGGAAAAAGCATAGTAAAGAAAGGTTAGGTTGCTATGCAGACTTAGATCTCGACTTCTCCACTGATAGATTTCTGGAGAGTTAGTTATTTTCCTTGATACAGAGAGGAAGACACACTTACAAAAAAGATTTATATTATACATGTGATTGTTTCTTACAACAGGGTAATGTCTACTCTGTTTTTAGAGTTTCTCCTGTGACTGTTGTTTCTTAAAAGTAGTCTAAAATGATTTTTATGACCAAGAGGTATATTTTGGGGTGATAAATTTTCCTTCCCTTCAGTGAACATATTTAATGTTCTATTGCAATAAATACATTACCAAATACAATAATTTGTTGATCTGAAAAACACTGATGAGTTCAAAAGTGAAATAGTATGTTTTTAATGATATTCATTCACAATAGTCCTCTGATATGTCATTATAGTGACAAAAACAAATAGTCAAGTCAAATTCAAAGCAATTTTTTTTTATAAAAATAAGATTTATAATTTCTAAGCACTTGAAAAATTATAAAATTTTCTGAAATTACAATATTTTTATAGGTTAGCTTTGATGATCTACAATCTGAAATAGTGGACAAAAGAAGAAACATGCTTGCAATAAAATTCAATCTCTTGTTGGAACAAAAGCCTTTTCTGTACCAGAATAGCTGAATATGTAATGTATTTGTTGAAAGCAAGTATGTGTTGATTGAGTGCATGAATGACTGAATGACTGAGTTAGATACTTTACTTGTATTTCTATGAACATTATCTACACTATTCAGTCAAGGACATTCTATTATTCTCAAAAAGAAATCAGAACAATGATGCCCAAAACTTTAAGTGACTAAGCTTTCATGAAAAGACTACTTACATAATATTATGTTTACATTTATAGCCATGCCACCCTGAATAAGCCCGATCCCATATGATCTTGGAAGCTAAGCAGGGTGGGGCCTGGTTAGTACATATGGGAGATCACCTACAAAGACAAGGTGCTGTAGACATAAAAACATAAAATTAATAATAATAATAATAATAATAATAATAATAATAATAAATTTATTTAACTTGATAGAACCCCACAGAAGCTTGTGAAAGCTTTCCTGACTTCTACATAAAGAGTGTTAAAAATTAAATTTGAGAAATATTTTTATTACTTCTGTAACAATGACCTAGTTGAAAGTGAACCTCAGATTTCACTGACCCCGAATCTACTACATTTGACCTGTCATTTTGTCATTTGACCTTTGTTCTTATATACATAGCTCAATTGCCGGCATGTTCTTCAGTGAATTTGCAGGGTAGAAAGCAAAAGAGACAACAGCTCACCACTAGAACACTGTCTTGGAGACTTTTAATAAATATCTTACAAAAGCAAAAGTGGCACAAATGTAATGCAAGAGGGGAAATAGGAGAGGTAGGCTGGGAGTTTTCCACTTTCAAATTCTAAATATTTCAGATATCATAGCAATACAAAATTCACATTTTATCAGAAGGCTTGAGAAAAACAAAGGGAAGAAATTCTATATGTTCAATATTAATCTGTGCAAATTTTTGAAAATAATATTTCAAAATTTATTAGAACTATTAATTAATTACTCACCACACTATTGATTATGTAATCATGATTGGGGGCTTGTTGGCAGGAAAGATAAGCTGGCTATCTTGAATATGGGTCTGCTTTAGATAATGATCTTCATGAGAAGTTGAAGTGGAAGTATGTAATTTGCTTTGGCTATTATCTCCATGAATCGCTCTGCTTTGACACTGGAAAGTTAAAGAACAATCCTCAAATTATTATTCTGCATAATTAGAAATATCTGCCAGACTTGAACATCATGACCATTAAGTTGTTGAGAAAAGCTGAGTCGTCAAATGTCGTCAAATGTCACCTGGGTTGGAAAAGATTTACCCAAAGCGAAGGTAAAATATGCATGAAAATTTAGCTTTTAAAATTTTGTACTGATTTTCTCTAAGCTTCAGGGTACATTATAGATATTGTGTCATAAATCCTAATATACCCCCAAAACTGCTCTAGCCAAGTACAGACAGGGGAAACTTTCTTTTCTTCGTTTATTATGTTGAAATTCTAATATTTCTGTCAGCTCACCAGATAACTTAGATCACAGGTGCCATAAAAATAATTAGATGAATAAATGAAAAAATAGATTGAGTTAAGGTTTCACTAAGTTGCATGTCCGCTATTGTCGAGGATCCATTAACCACCAGTTTTCTACTTAAGCTTTTTCATTAAGCTAAAAGCCTTCACATTTTTTCATGAATGACTATCATTTTCCAGGCCCAAGACATTACTATTTCAACCAGAAGACAGTAAGACATTTCAGAACAACAAGAACAAGAACAAGAATAAGAAAAGAACAACAAAACCAGGAGAGACTCCCATGTAATAGATTCCTATTTATTTTTAAAGTAATCAATAGTTGTTTGCAAGTAATTGCACAGTATAATCTGTAAGTAATATAAGACTATAAACACACATCTGAGTTATGAGATTGTCTAATCTTTCCAAATTAGGGGACAATTTGCAGATAATCCTGAGACATCTAGTGTTGGTAAATGATCATTGTGACTTGCAAAGTTGGCTTTATACTGTATTTTCCTTGTTTATTTTAAGGAAGAGTGAACTTCCTTGAACTACTGAACTACTATACTGATTGAACTTAAGTACTATATTTCTATAGAAATCAATGAAGCTAATCACACAAACATAGTTTGTTTCCCATTCAGCAGTCTTGAAAATACTTGAATATCATAATTGGTCTGCAGCTGAGCACATTCTGGTCTTCAGATCCAAGGGGGATGAAGTATTCCTCTCAATTCATTATGCACAAGTGAATAATGAAAGATTTAAACCACAGAGTGTTGCTGTTGTTGTTGCTGTTAAAAAGACTACTCTTGAAATGTTTGCAGAGGGCTAAAGTCTCTTGTTCCCACTCCTAAAATGAGTGGTACTGAACACTGCAAACATGCTAATTATTTCCAAGAAAACAATGCATCTAAAACTAAAGCTTATCTTTCAGGAAAAAAGAAATGTCATTTATCAGTAAAAAGGAATTTAAGAATTATAATTAATGTGTTATACACTTAACCTAGAATGCACTTTGATAACAATAGTTATGAAGAAGGCATTATCGTTGTCTCTATTATGTAGATGAGAAACTGAGACTCTTGCTATCTATCAAAGTGTACAGTCAGGTCTGTCTGGATCCTACAGACTTGAGTTTAGTTGTGTAATAGCTACTCTAAACTGACAAATGAAATTATCAGTTCGGCAAGCATTTTGTTTGCAAGAGAACAGGAAAGGCATATCCTTTCTTCATTGCTGCTTATGGGCAGAGCGTGTGCATAAGTGTGGAGAGCAAAGAAGAAAATATTGATTTTAGTCAGGAGCCAGATTTCATTTATGTCTTGAATCACAGTAATCCTGCTAAATGTGAGCAAGTCTCTTAACCTTCTTTCCAGTTTTGGTTTTTAATATTTATCTTCTGTGTATGGTACAAGAATATCTAGAATATTTCTTACACTTAAAGAACAAATTAATTTAATTTAGGGTATTAATTTTTGAAACACTTTCTTCTCGAACGAAGTGTCCAGCACTTCTCCCTGGACAGTTTTGCAATGACGACATCAGGATGTCCAGATTTGTGAAAAGTGGCCATTCATACATGTTTTGAGAGGAAGAAAAAGGAGGCACAGTGTGATACTTCTTATAGAATGCAATGTAATTCCCTGATCCTCGTAGCTCAAATCAGTGTTCCAATTATAGCTGCAAAAAATGGAATATTTGGGAGTTCCTCTATACCAAAGGTAAAATCAGTTCCACTTGCTGTTTGTATACTTAGGGATAGAAATGCTCCACCACTCTACTCAGGACACTGGGCTTTCCACAACTGAAGTTCAGTGAGGAACTTCACTTGAAAAATGAGTTTCACATTTTTCATAGTTTGTAAAGACTACCACAAGGCAACTAAATTGCCCTCTAGCTTTTTTTGTATAACAAGTGCATGTAGTTACAAGCACAAGAAGTGTCTGTTCTAATACACTATCTGTCAATTCCTATTATCTCTATCAATCAACTCTTTCCTGACTTGCCCAAAGCTTCTAGTGGCATTTCCACCTTCCATTCACCAAGGCTCAGTAAACTAATTCATTTCTCAACACATATTCATTGAATATCATTGTTATGTCTTCCTTCTCATTTGCCCCACAGATCCAATCAATTTCCAGGTCAGCCACTTCGAATCCTTTTTGGAACAAAATCAGGTATAAATAAATTCCCAAAGAAACAGACATCGGATCACTATAACTTATTGAATCACTCTCTCCAACTGTTCTGAGACCCTATTCCTTTTAATTTCTGTGTACTGTATAAAAATAGCAATCATAAAAAAATTATTATAGTTCTTAAAAAAATTCTTGTTTATATAGTTCTCAATAAACTTCTCAGTGAATTCTTCCTCTCACCTTATTTATCACAAACCTATGTTGACCTCTTCTATCTCCATGAACTCGATCCAATTAGCATGTGAGTTTTCATTAAGACATCATTGTTTTCATCAATTTTCCCAACTGAGGTAATTCTTTCTTCTTCTGAGTGTCATTATTTTTACTTATGAAAGCTTTGTTTTTCTACTTGTAATAAATTATGCAATTGCCTACTATTGATTTATAAGATTCTTAAGGGCAATTTTTCTACAGACTCCCAGAGAGTATAGCCTACAGCATAGTAGAAATTAAATAAATATTTTTAAATTAATACTTTACATTTAATAATTCTCTTTTAAAATGGAAAATAAATCCCCACTAATATGTAAATGACTTAAAAATTATAATCATACCAGATGTGCTTACATTTAAAAAAAATGTAGTGGCATTCGTTGTTTGGTTTTAAAGCATGTGTTTTCCCTCTTGTAGCAAAGGCATCTAAATTTCCTTTTGGAAATCCCACTTCTCCAAAATTATTCCTTTTTAGTGGTGCTCATTCCTACTACTTCAGTTCCAGGGGCAGAGCATAATGCTCAAATCTGGTAAAAGTAGGCTTTTTTAAATTTCTTAGGCCTTAATAATTGGGTCACAGACAGGCATGTGACCAAATTGGAACCGATAGTACTCACTGAGGTTTTTGCTAGGGTTGCTAAAGAAAGAGTCAGGTGGTCTTTACCACAGGACTCAAATCTGGGAAGATGAGAAGCTGGGCTGCTACAACCATTTTCTAGTGTACTAGAAAATTCATCCAAGATAACAAATGGCAAAGCAGAAAGTTGCACTGGGTCAGGTTGATGTCTATGAGCTCCTGGATCTACCCTGTTTAAGTCACACTTATGCCTGTGTGTTTCAGTTATGTTAGCCAATAAATTCTCTTTACTGCTCAGTATAGCTTAAGTCAATATATTTATTAATGTTCATTGAAGGGAATGAAAACCACAAATATTTTAAGCAGAAAAAAAAATAAAAGAGTGAATTAAATGCTTACAAAATGATTGAAAAGCTCAGAGGATTAGGCCTCTAGAATAGACTTCTAGAACACTGCAGAATTACCCCGCCAGTGAATCTATAACTTTGGTTACATTCAGTGTATGGAGTAAGATAAACTGTTAGCTTAAGAACACAATGCAGGACCAACAAATCTGGGAGCAGGAACAAAAATCGGTAAGCCTCTTATTCCAGAATCTTCTTTTGATTCTATCCACACAGGTGCCTGCCTGCACAATGGAATATGGTACCTGGCTGCCCATCCTATCACAACTGCCACTCAACACCATAGGGCTGAAAGTGATATGATAGAATGCTAATGCAGAAAAATTTTTCTTCTTCATGACCTTGCTGGTCAGCAAAAATTATAAATATTAACAGTACATGGCTTTTGCATCCTTTCTATCTTCTCATTGTATTTTTAGTGAGTCTAATGGGAAGAAGCTCTTTTTCATATAGAAAACAAGGTGCAAAAATGTCTGGGAAATTTTTAGCTTTCAAGTAAAGAAGAAAGTGCACTAGAAAGAGGTGGGAATAAAAGATGAGTGCTGATTTTACAGGAGATTTCTAAGGTTTCATTTACTTGAAATCAAAATATGCTCATTTAAAATAGAAAGGTCTGCCTGCTTAACTTAGGTGGATTTCTAAGTGATGAAAATTTAAGCTATATAACCTGGTGCAAGCAGTTCTGCAAAACAGAAAAAAATATCAAAAAATATCTGACATTAACTTTCTAAAATACAGTATCAGGCATATCATAAGCCCTTGGACAAATATTGTTGAGAATTGTCAACAAATGAGAGTGTTCTTATTTTTTTTCAGTGGCATCTCCTTTACTTCTAGTTATAAATTTACAATTTTTTCAAATTTTTTATTTTTCACCAAGTCTCTCAAGGCAAGAAAGGTGATGTGTAATTTAAACATTTAATATCATTGTTAAAGGTATTAAATCTGTTTATACCTCTTGTGTCATACTTGTCCAACATAACACCTTTTAAACTTGGAAAAAAAATAGACTTACAAATGACTGCATCATACATTAAGTATTTTTATATTGAGAATGTACACATTAAGTACAAAGGAAGGTGCAATAACATTTTTATTAAATTAAAAAAAAAATCAAACACAATAGATCCTTTGCAGATAGAAACACACACAGAGAAAAAAGGTGTAAGAGAGAAAGATTGTTCAAGACATTTTTGCTCAATGTAGAGACATTATCTGGTACACACATCATGAAGAACAGAAATCACTACTAGTATAAAAATTATTACATCTATACTAGATCAAAATACTGATTACTATAAAGGTGTCTTTCTGATATCTTAGTTAATTGGATGTGTTAATAATGTTTTTTAAGGTATTGAGAAAATTGGATGGGATCTAAATATTTGGTAATTGACTCAGGAAATTTCAAAGGATTTAGGACAATATCTTGTAGAGCTATAACCCAATATATATTGGTAATTCTATATGCTCTACATTTACAAATATTTCATCATTTGCAAAATAATCTAGATTTAAGAAAAACATATAATTTGTACATGAAGTGTTTATAACTGTAAAAACTTTGAACAAAGAGTTTGCATAAGTGAAAAATATTCAGTTGAATACAAATAGATGACTAAAAAAATTAGTAATAATATACCAATATGATTGAAATGCCAAAAAAAATCTATATGAGTATATAAATTGCCAACCAGACGGGCACCTTGATCTCAGATTTTCCAGTTTCCAGAACTGTGACCAATAATTTTCTCTTGTTTCTAAGCTCTTCCCCGCAAAAAGAAAATATAAACTGTCAAATAAAGTTGATATCATGGGATATTTCCTTAGCACAATCTTAGAATTGTAATTATACAATGATGAGAAGTTATTTTCTCTACTCTTTCTGAAAAAATATTTTAATATGACTGTAATTTGTTTAATTTCTTGTTCTTATGTTTTGTAGATTACAATGTTATAAAATGAAAATGCAAACAACTTCTGTTACTTATAATGATTTTTGATTAGCAAATAGACACAATCTGATATGACATTTCAACTTAAAAGTGCCCTTCACCATGTTAATATTTTAGTTAATAATAGAAAAACATCATTTTATTCATTAGAGACTTATTGTCAACGGAAAGTGAAATTAGTGGATCAATGAAACATGCATAAATACAAAATTCATACTAGAAAAAAGCATGTTAGAATATGTGAAAATAAAATTTGGAGAATCTGAAGATTCCAATAAGGTACAATGCAGATGACATTTTTTTTACTTCCTCTCTCCTATAAATTATTAGACTACTACCACAGTGATTTTTATTGAGGGCGGGGAGACCATGTTTTACTTTGGTATCACAGTAGACTCAAAAGTTTATTTCTTTTTATTCAAAATCAGAGTGGACATTTGTGTGTGTGTGTGTGTGTGTGTGTGTGAGCACATACATGCAGATTCTTCAATGCACTCAAGATGTCTTTATATACATGGATTCAATTTTACAGACATGAGAACAGTGCTGGGTAATATATTTTCATTTATGTTTTAGTGCAAGCATAATTAAATTATAAATGGTTTGGGGTTCCAAGAGTCTGGTAATGAGCCTCATTTTCCAACATTTGAATTCTAAACAAATTGAAAAATAGGACAAAAGAGCAAGGCAAATGAGAAACAAAAATGCCAGCTTTATTATTGATATTGTTTTCATTGGCCAATGTGGCTTATAACTGAAGATAAAGCAGCTTTCTGATTTTAAAACTCAAAATTAGGTAGAACTTCAAGCAGTCAAAAGCTTCCAGTATGAGGACAGGATTTTCATATCTAATGTGACTATTTGACCATAGCAGTTGAGACCCTGTCCTCTTTGTGGGTAGGTCCAATCTTTAAAGAGAAGAAAAAGGACTTGGTCTAGCAGTTTTTATTCTAAGCTCTCCTAGCTGAATAAGAACTGATACCTGATGAGGATTAAAGGAGAAAGTGGGAATGCCAGGAGTTTGCACAAGTAGAGTCTGCTTCACAAAGAAAAGCAAAACAAAATAGAAAATACCAGGGTGGGGGGAAAAGTGTTTCCTTCTAAGAAACAATACTGAATAAATTTTACACCAAAAGTCTAAATAATCATTTGATTTTAAAATAGGGTACAAATAGATGTATTTCCATGGTTGACGCTCATTTATAAACATACAAATGAAGACTCAAGTCATTCATTTATGTAGTCAATATATCTTATTGAGTGCTACCTATGTGTTAGGCACCAAAGATACAAAAATTAAATGTATATTTTCTTCCTTCAAGGTATTTATAATCCAATAATAAGACAGAGTTTTGAGAAAACCAATGAAGCATAATTTTGTTAAAGTAAGAATATGCACAATGTGAAGTTGGGACTTCAGAGGGAGTGATTCTTTAGTTTGAATTGCAAAGTAAATGAAACTGTCAAAGAAAGCAGCATTGGAGTTGAGATGTGAAAAGTAAAAAGGAATTTGCCAGTTGGATAGGTTAGATAGGTTAGAGGAAAGTGTTTTACTAGAATAATCTGATGTTCAGGGCACAAATGCATGAGAGGGAGGTTAGGGAAGTTAGGAAAACTATAATCAGTTGAATTATAAACTGAACTTAATAAAAATAACAATAACCCAACATTTACTTTATGCTGAGAAGTTTGCTTAGTGTTTTGTGTGGATAATTTTATTTCTTTCTATTACAACTCTAGGATTTAGTTAATATTACTATCCCCATTTTACTGACAGAGAATTCGATGCTTAAAGAAATTAAATGTGTCCATGGTTGGTGGTGAGCTTGATATTCAATCCCAGGTACCTTGTCTCCAGAGCTTATGGTGTAGCTACTGTGTTATTTTGTGTCTGAAACAGGGACTGATAAGAAATGAACGTAGACATGCAGAGGAGATGATTTCCTAAAATGACTTGCAGCTCATGATTAGGCATTTAGAGTTTATCCTGTGATCAACATGGATATATATGCCATTATGATGGACAAAATCTTTACAGGACATAGAAGCTTATCCTATAAAGATATTTTTCTCATTAAAAATACTTTTTTTGTAGATTAAGAAAACCTAATAAAATAAAAACTGGTTCACCTTTAAAAATAAACTACAATTTGTACAAGTCTAACAATTCAAAGTATGTTTATTGCATCTCTTAATGCAAGGGACACTATTCAAGAATCTATTTAAAAAGAATGCCATAGTGTTAGATACTGCCTATATTTTAATTATACACAGCTGAATAAAAATGTTAATGGCCTTCAGTTGAGAAATCCTGAATCATGTGATCAGAATCATGCTCAGCTAAATCATTAATTTATTATCAAATATTTATTCAGTAGCTGGTATGTTTCAGGCACTGTTTTAAGCAGTGTGAATACAATAGTAAGTAAAACAAAAATTTCTGTCTTTGTGAAGCTTACATTCTAATGGAATAAGGCAATAGAAACACAAAAATGTATAAAACATGTAGGATTTGAAATAATAAGTGATATGGAGAAAATAGAGTAGGTTAGGTGGATAGAAAAGGGTAGAAGGCTATAATTTTAAATATGGTAGTCAAAGAAGATCTCACAGAGAAGATGTCATTTGACAAAGTTCTTCTGAAGGAGATGAGGGAGTAAGCAATGTGAGCCATGTGATGAGCATTCTAGATAAAGGGAACAGCAAGTGTTAAGTTTATATGGAAGATACGAAGGAGACGAGCTGTGGTTTTTGGCCTCAAACTTCGTAAGACTAATAATACATGCTAATAAGTATAAGACAGAATGAAAGGCAGTGAAATGTATAATGAAAGCAGGCTCTGGTGGCCAGTTACCTTGGCTTAAATCCCAGTTCTTTTTCTTACTAATTTTTCTAAAAACTTCGACAAGTCATTTATTATCTATTAAATGTGAATAATAATAGTACCGACCATAATGTTGTTATAGGTTAGGCAGAACAGTGTCTGGCATATTATAAGTACACAGAAAATGCTAGTTGCTTAGAAAAAAATTATCATCATATGTTATACTCAAAGAGTACTTTATTATTTTCAAAGTACTTTTTCAGACATGTTTTTATCTGATTTTGAAATTGAGATATGAACAATAGTTATTATTAGGCCCATTTTACAAATGAAGAAATGGAGGGCTAAGAGGGTTATGTAACTTATTCAAATAATGTTACTGATATGTATTATGGCCAGGACTAACACCCAGTCCTTCTTCCTAGTCTCTAGACTTTATTTTCCAACACATTTAGCAGTGGACTCTACTATTTCTAAGAGCTATGTATATGAGGAAAAATCCTTCCAGAGCAAGTGAAAACTGCAAAATGGCGGATGGAAAGGAGAGGGGTGGTCTTTTCAAGCAAAGAGAAGAAATAATTGGTATTCAGAAAACTCATGGGATTTTTTATTTGGGATTTTTCACTGGGAATTTTTTATTGGGGACTGTGGAAATTTTGAATAAGGTAACAGCAATTAGACCACTTCCAAGCAGAATTATATTTAGATGTACCGGGAACTAGACAGAAACCATAGGCAAGTTGAGGCCAGATGGTAGAGAACTTTAAATGTCAAACAAAGGCATTTGAGCTTAATTTTTGGCATTAAGGAAACCTTTGATGGATTTTAAGTAAGGGTGTAATATGGAAAAAATGTGCATTTTTTAGGAAGAAAATCTGATAAGATAGGAGCTAGAGAAGAAACAGGTCCATGGAGATAAATTCAAAGAATATTAGAAGTAATCCACAGGAAAAACAAATATTCTGAAGATCCATATTAGGATAAATTAATCCAGTTAAAATTAAATTAATTTCAACACAGAACCTTTCTATTTTGTTAAAGCAAAGTACCCCTGTGTGTGGAAATTTAGTTATTTCCAGGTGCCTCAGGTGGGACACGTGCATACAATAGAACCTTACTGAAACATTTGCTTGTGTGCTGCTCTGTGTTTCAGATGGTGACAGTTTGAGTATGATATGGTGCACATGCTGCTTTGGAAACATACGAAGAAACATCAAATGCACGTGTCATGCAATACATAACTTAGAATAAGACTTTCTTTTTTCTTCTGCTTGGCAGCTGCAGTTAACACTTTTTGAAGTTTAAAATGCCCTTAGCATCTCTGCTATTGAGTACAGTAGCAGCAGCTCCAGGAAAGTATCAAAGTAGCTGGATGTTTAATTCCCAAGGTGCATTTAAGGAATGCAAAGCTTTTTACTGGAATGGGAGTGGTCCATCAGAAAACAAAGCATAGGTAAGGACAGAACTAATAACCAAAGGCAATATGACCCATGATGTCCAAGACGAATTATTTATAAATAAGGTGGAACACACAAGTTGAACGAAATTCTGCAATATTTACTTTCATTCTTATAAAAAAAAATCTCTTCAGTGATTTTATGGGTATATAAGACCTCATTGAAATTTCTCTGACTCTTCAAGTCATCAAAACAACACATCAGGGTGCCTGTAAAGAGCTATGGAGGTCAAATTGTACTTCAGTCCATTCTAGTCATTCATGGAGTTGTCACGGTCAATGAAACTGTCCTCAGAATGACAGCTAGGGAACTTGCCTAGGCCAAGATAAATGCATTAGAAAGCAAAAGAGGAGTTCAACTCAGTGGGCAGTGAAAATCAATGGGAGCAAACTGGCCCATTTTTGCCTCACTGACTTGTACTATCCATTAAACCTTATTTGCTGGTTCATGGTTGTTCACTCCATTTACTCTCTAATCCTTCTTTTGCCTGCTTGGCACGTCTCCAGGTTAGTGCAATCCTGTTAATTGCCATCGCCTGCTACTGACTAAGAGTGACACAGGCCTTATCACCTCATTACAGGGAATGGACATGAAAGTCTACACATGGAACCCAGCATGAGGCCTGCTTTGTTTAGGATTGGGACTTAAATCAGACATGATCTCACAGCTTCCTGGGAATGGAGAGTTTCCATGTCCTCATATTTCCAAAGGAGCTGGGAATTGCTTCAGCTAACTTGACTTTTATGGTCTTGTTGCCACTGCAATTGCTGCAGTGACCTTAGACAAGGAAGTTGGAAAAGTGGAATATTCTATGATGAAACAAAGTTTTTTAAATTTTCTTTCCGAGTACAATCCAGGCCCCCTAAGTACTAGGTATAAGGCTGTGTTAGAGGTTTATTACCCTGTGTTGTAACTGCAGGTTTGTCTGTTTTTTTCATTACACAGTGAGCTTCTCAAGGGCAAGGAAGTTACATATTTTTAGATTTTGGTTCTAGCTCCTAGTCCAGTGCTGGCCAGTAATAATTTATTAATTGTGTACAGTATTCAAAGCTAGAATGCAAGCTCAGAGCTCCTGACTCTAAAGCCACTATTCTTCTTTCTTTTTTTATATTAAAGAATCTTAATAGATTTTATTTTATAATGAGATTATTAGAAGTGAATCATATGTCTTCTGGTAACCTAAAAACAAATGATAAAGTTTTGTCTTCATAAAATTGCTAAATATATTGCAATTTTGAAAAATACATATAAATTTTGTTTTATAATATATCTCATTTTGACTGAAATATCTAACAATATAAAATAGAAAAAATAAATCTACTCTTTTGAGAACATTTTATTTTAATTTTTCTTTTTTCCCCTGATATAGTATGTCTGGTTGTTCAAAAAGAAATGAGCTTAGGGTTGAACTTAATATTCAGTAAGAAAATTTGATATCTCAAAAAAATATCTAATGACTTTATTTCATGACTAGCACTTGCTATAGGATTACTTTTATTTATTTATGGATAGTGATAGGGACTCTATAGCTATGCGCTGCATAAGAATATTTTGGCAATGACAGACCACATATACAACAGTGGTCCCATAAGATTATAATGAAGCTGAAAAATTTCTCTTGCCTAGTGACATCGGAACTTGTAACATCATAAGACAATACATTATTCACATGTTTGTGGAGATGCTGGCTTAAACAAATCTACCGCTCTGCCAGTCGAATAAAACTATAACATATACAATTATGTATAGTACATATTACTTGATAATAATAATAAATGATTATTACTAGTTTATACATTTACTATACTATACTTCATATTATTTTAGAGTTCACTCTTTCTACTTATATAAAAAAGGGATCCTTTAAGACAGTATTCCTTGTTACAGCAGAAGAAGCTTATACATCTCATGTTTACAGTGTCTGTTGATTACACCATTTTTTTCCTGTGTTTTATTTAATCCTGTGTTACTTTGTACAATAACATGCTGTAGAAGCTTGTAACCTAGGGTCAATAGGCTATACCATATAGCCTAAGCTATACCATTTAGATCTGTGTAAATTCACTCTATGATGCCCTCACAATGAGAAATGGCTTAATGATGCATTTCTCAGAACATATTACCATCATTAAATGGTACATGACTGTAATCATTTATTTTCTGAGTTAAAATAGAACACAGAATCATCTTTTCATATGGAATCACACAAGTGTGTTGATCTTCCATAATCCCTTATACATGCATATGATCCTATGATTCCACATAAAGGTTATGTTATTTCTTCAAACTCCAAGTGATGAATTCCATGTAGATTCTGTTCCAGCCTCTGTATTCTGGATAGACTCCAATTTGAGCAATTATTTTCAATCACTTTAGTTACCCCTACATTTTCAATTGGATACATTCCTTTTCTTCACTTTGTGTTTCAAACTTTTGCATATTGTTATTTTACAGTGTTTAATGAATATTATTTCTCAGATTAATCAAAATACTTACTTTTTCATCCCATAATAAGTGAGCTTTGAACTTAAAAAAATTAACTGGTACTACATTTTTTTTTTATACTTGTACAAAGTTTGTGAGCCAAATTTATATGTTTACAAGTATCTTTCATTTTTTTTCACCTTCCCGCAAACTCACTCTTAATATAGTATCTTATTTATCATTCAATCCACACCAAAGTCCAAACTGTAAGAAAATTCTCGTTACTTTAAAGAATGCAATTATTCTTCATTTTAATTATTTCTAGCTGCCTTTAAGCCAGTTGTTCAAAGTTGTATAACATGTTTCTACTTTTTTTTTTCTTTTCTTTTTTCTTCTTTTTTTTTTGGTCTCAGTGGTAAATACCAAACTTCCCAGGGGCAAGACAACTGTTGGCAATGTTTATCCTGCAATCCACTTTTTTCTATCAAACTTCCACAATTAATTTTATTTTTGTAGCACAGAATTCTATTGAGAATTTTTGAACAACTATCTTTTGCTTTAAAAAAATCAGTGTTTTGTACTACAGTGCACATAATCTTCTCATGTAATTTTTAGCAACTCTGCCTTGGCACAATCGGGAGCTGAGTGAGCCTGTAGTTACAACAGTGAGGGTATGAAAAAAGAGCAGTGACAAACCTTGTATCAATAGTACTTTATTTGCTTTGACCTTGAGTGTTTACTTGTCCATTTATTCAACAAATGTTTATTGAGCATCTACTGATGCCAGCTGGTCCCCTGGGTTTTCTTGGTAAATGGTACTTTTCAGATCAGTGATACCTGATTTTGAATTAGTAATTCATTATTTGGTTTAGCCTCAGATAAATTCTGAGCCAAACCTGAATTACAGAAGGCTCTCTTGCTGAAAACTCTTTTGACTTTTCCTAAAGACTCCAGTTCTTATGTTCAGATGGTAGAAAGATTTTTTTCTAAACATAACACAAAGGAATGTTTTAACAGTGTCTATACTATCTGATACAGTGGTCTGAGCTCAGAAAGACTGGTTTTACAAGCATTCTTGCAATTTGAAATCATACATCTGTAATAACTTCACAGCCTGTGTGTGGGTTTGTGTGTGTGTGTGTGTCTAAAATGTTTCAATTAGAACAGACCTTCTAAAATAAAACAGAACAAAGTTTTGTTCCTAAGCAAATACTGTACTATCAACCATGGAAAGAGCTCTTCAATTAAAACCAAATAAAAATTTTGATTTCTACTATTTAAACTGTGCATTGAGTTATAGAATTCTAAGCTTAAGTTCTAAATATATGATTTTATGTGGTTTTAAACAAAACTCTTCTAGTTAAGGGAGCAACTAATAAACTGTGATATTAATATACAAATACTGTATATGTATATTTACATGGCATAAGAAGAGATACAAATGTGGCTTAAATCTTTAACATTTAATGTTTGTAAGCAAATGCTTATAATCCTTATAAGCATTATGTTCTCTAGATGTATATATATATGTATATATATATATATAATTATGAAAAACAGATGCAGTGAAGATCCTCAAGTGAAATATTATTCATACTGTATTTTAGCTCTCAAATGTGTTAAAATAAAAATAATATTCTTGGAATATATTTCAAAATAATTTATAAATCAATATTTTACTTTGATTTTGTAGCCATAGGAACATTTACTACTTATTTGATTTCATTTCAGGTAACTTAGACACACACAATATTAGAAAGAGAAATAGAAAGTAAAGGACTCTAATAAGTTATTTTTCCTTATTGTTTCTGAGCAAAATTAAGAAAATGGTGTTGGTATGACCAGACTTGGATACTCTCACATATAATTTCCACTGTTACATTATTGTTAATGACAATCTCAGAATTCTAACAGTTTATTTAAGAGTTTGACACCTCAACTTAGGGACTAAGAAAAGTCATACCCATATGGAAGTTCATACAATAAGAAAACACCTGATATCACCAACCAGGGAAATCCTTACATAAATATTATAAAGAAAGAAAGGATAAATTAAAGATATAAAGACATGGTATTTTCAGGAGTCTTTAACTTATTTTGCAACTTCATGGTTAACAAAATCAACAATTCTAAACACATGCCATTATAATTTTTATAAATGTGCTTATGAATACATTTACTGCTTTAATTACAACATATAACACATAAACAGATTGCTAAATTCTTTCTTAAGGTCAATGAATCCAAGAATTAAAATTAAATTAAAGCTGTTTATAATAATTTGCTTGAATTTAGAGATTTACACATTGTAATGGTCGAGTAAGATTTTTTCCAGAGCTTTTAGATAGTTTAAAACTATTTTTTCTATAATTATTAATTGTATTTAGTGAATTTAATGTTTTTGGTTTTAAAAGTGGCATAAAAGAAACCATTTATTTAAAAATCCATAGTTCAGTAGGTATCAGGAAGTTAGGACTAATGAACCATGATATTTTGTGACATTTCATTAATAAGATTTTTTCTCTGTTTTTAAATAATTTTTGTATATTTAGCCATTTTCTGCCAAGTTATAATACACTAGCAACTAATTTCACCTATCATCTCTTTATTTAATAAATGTGAAATGTCTTTGTGTTATAACTAGAAATGGTAACTTTTTTCTGATTTAAAAAATAGCTTTATTGAGATATAATTCACATATAATAAGATTCACCCATTCAAAAATGTACAATTCAGTGTTTGTTGATACATATGTGTCATGTGCTGTTGAGTTGATGCCTACTCTTGGTGACCGTATAAATAAGTTACATCTTCGATATCCTATTCTCAACAGCTCATCTCAGCTCCTGGGGACTCACGCCTATGGCTTTTTTTAATGGAGTCACTCAGAAATGGTAAGTCTTTTACAATGCTTTCAGTTCTTACATTTTTGGAGGGAGAAGCAGGACAAAACTATCCTGGATAAATTGGTCAAATATTTGTGAAACAATATTCTGTAGGATGACACTAAAACCTAAAGGGCCACATATAGACAATCTCCAAGAAACCAAAACTCATAGACACAGACAACTGTTTAGTGATCACCAGAGGGAAAGGGGATGAGGAAGGTAGATAAGGATAAGGCTAGTCAAAAATATGGTGATGAAAGGAAATTTAACTTCGGGTGGTGAACACATAATGCAATATACATATGATGTATTATTGAAGTGTACACTTGAAACCTATATAATTTTATGAACCAGTGTCTCCCCAATAAATTAGAAAAAAAGATGATTATATTTCACAATGTTTAAGACTCTCTTTGACAATATTGTGGCTAAAAAATTTATTTTAAAAACTTAAATAAATCATGCTTCAGATTTTAGAGCTGTTGGTAAAAAACCTGAGTAATATATATGTAAATGTTTTTAGAAACCATTCACAGCTACTTAAAATTTCTTGAAATTAAACATTTATCTTAATTAGATGCTAATATTTCTCATTTTGTTATACTGGCATCAAGCTACAGATTTTGAATATTCTTTTTGTGGCTTGGTTTCATGTCTGCTAGTAGTTTTTTATAATGGCTTATATGATATGAACATTTGATAAATATAAGCATTCTATAACTGTTCAACTAGTTTACCATAGCTGCATTGAAAAATTTTTTTCCTGATTCTTTTTCTTTTCAGTTTTCCAAGGAGAATAAATATTTTAAAAGTTAATGTTTGAGGAAAGTGTCAAAGTAAGTAGATGAATCCAAATTAAATAAGAGGTTGGCGCACTTCTGATTGTGAAGCTCAAATAATTTGCATTAGGGCTAATAATCCATCAGAACATACCCATCTAAGCCCTGCATGTTGTGTAGAGATCCCTAATGATAAAGTGGGGCCTTGTTTTGAATGGTTAGTTTTGGTGCTCTATTAAGTGTTAAATATGTTTTGAAGACCTGTTTTGTACCTAAGAGATTATATGGACAAGACATTAAATATCTGTAGATAGGAAGAGAAATGATCAGAGGCAAAGGTAAATGAAAATGACATTTGTCTAATACTTACTACTACTGTTCATTACTGGCTAGGACTTTTTATATCTTCATAGACTCTTCACTGTAAAGATGGGAAATTGAGCTCAGGGTTTAAGAGGAAATAAAATAACAGAAGTAAAATGCCCACATTAATTCTTATGCTATTTATACCCTTTAAAATGTTTAACAGATTGATAAACAGATTCCTAAATTGAAATCTGTTATTATTTGCAAATCTTTTAAATTGATTTTTGGCTAAAACCAGTGAATATCAGTGATTTATGCATACAAACTATGTAGTGCTATGAAGCATTGACTTTCTTAGAGGGAAGTGACATTTTTAGAATGGCAAGTTAGCTTTTTAATTATATAATGCAAACTGTGGCTTTCAGGAAGCCATGAAGTCATGCAACAGAAAAATTATATGGCTTTCCTAACCCTGGTATTGGCAAAATCAGAATTACAATTTTGAATCTACCAAACCCTATCCTTATACCTTTACACTACTCCATATTGCTACTAAACTGGAATATTGTAAGCTACTTAAAATTGAGACCATGTCTTTTATTTTCTTGTCATTAACTTTTAAGCATCAATATATTTTCAATACAAATATAAAATTTGATTACTATTTGGTTCACTAATTTATTCATTCAACAAATATTTTAAAATTCTTATTATATTATAAATATTATATTGGAGAAATGGAAATAAAAATATGCTTGTTTTTAAAGCCACATCATATTAGGTGAGAAAGACCAGGAGAGAAGTACTTATTAGACTGTGTACACAGTATAGCAGTGGAAGGGGACACGTGAGCTAACATCAGAAAGACTGGGTTTAAATTTTGGTTTAGTGCATGATAAATATGTGCCTTGAACAAGTTATTCTGTCTCACTGAATGTCTATTTTCTCATTTGTAACACATAGATACTCTCTAATAAGCTTGTTGATAAAATTTGGTCCTTATTAGGTACATAGGGCCTCATGTAATATTCAAGTGCATTGCCTTTTTGTTATTGTTGCTGTAATTTTGCCTAAACGGATCAGGAATAATACTATTAAAGTGAAGATATCAGAAGGGATATTGAAGTATAAACAGGAATATATCAAATGAACAAGAAAGTATGATAAGCACAGTGAATGGTCAGTGCAAATATAGGCTCATTTATTAAGTTTAAAATGGTTAAATTACACATTTGGGTGGATGTAAACTGATTCAGATCTGTGAAAATTCAGAGGCATGCAACATAGAACATGAGTGAGTCAGTAGATTCAGAGAAATTAAAAACAAGAGACATAGGTAGATTAGAAAAGACATGTCACAGTATGGGGAAGGCACTCTAATCATCCCTATTTTACAGAGTAAGAAAATGAGGCAGAGACATTAAGTAACTTGTCCAAGGTCACAGCAATAACTAAAAGAATTAGACTCCAGTGGGCATGCTTAACCACCTCTTAGTTCAGATAAGATGAGTTTGGAGGACATTGCATTTAATATCTAGATTTAAGTATCTATATAAATGGAGATACAGAGGGTTGGAAATCTAGCTCTTAAGGTCAGGAGAGAGATATTCGCTAGATATAGATTTGAAAACATGAATATGAGTGAGATCATTCAAAAAAGAGTCTAGAAATCTTCACTTTTGACCAAGATAAGACACACCAGAGAAGAAACATGTTGTCATTAGCATATATTCGGTACCTGTGGTGGGAAATAGAATATTCAGGGAGATAACCAAATGCAGAAGATTAAAAATTAGTGCCCAGGCTGAGAAGAAGATTTTGAGCTATAGCCAAAAGCAATGAGATCTAAAAAGAGGCCATTGAGATTTAATAATTAATTGTCATTGGTAAGATTCAGTGAAGTGGAAAACACTGAAGATTACGATGGGTTGAAGAGTGAAATGAAGTGAGTAAAGATATTAAATAAAAACAGACTTTATTCACCTGTCTGGCACTTATAATACCACTCAGACATATGTCCATTGCTTATTTCAACATTGAGACAAAGATTTCATGTAAGCCTGATAGGTTTAAGAGCCATCGAAGCAAGTTTAGAATAGAAATCAAGATGTTCCACAATTCTCATTCTCTCATCACAGTCCATGTAAAGATCCAAAACATGTCAAAGGGGACTGCTTTACTGGAAAGATGGAATAGGAAACTCTGAGTTTGAATCTACTCTTGTGATGTAAACATAGATACACGCACACACACACACACACACACACACACACACACACACACGTGTGCGCGCATGCATGTTGTATTTATGGAAAAAGATTGAGATTTGGAGTGAGATGATAAATCTTTCAGTCTGGTTACATGACTTTCTAGCTGTTTCCTCCCTGGAAAATGTCTTATTCTCCCTAGTTTGTAATTTTCTCATTTGTATAATTGGAAAAATAAAAGTTTCTTATAGAACCATTGTAAAAATTGGATGAAACAACGTTTATTTAGAGTTTTATACCAGCATTTATTAAGTTTAATACAAATATTTTATTCATCTATACTCAGGATTAAACATGAAAAATGGAGTCTTAGGTAAATTATTATTATTTTCAGTTGACACTATTTGCTTTTTCTATTTTTTTCCCCCTGTGGAAAGCGTCCTGCTAGGGTCAGTATCTCTTAGTGCCAGGCTGTCTTATAAAAACACACAATCTCAATCAAAATCACTTTCAAGAAAATTTTATTTGTACATAGGAAAAGTTAATAGCTCTAAATTGATAAGCCGTGTGCTCACCATCAGGGTTGGCACTGCCAACGGGATCTCATGATTCTGGTGTATTCAATATGTTACATTTTGCTCTTATTCTTACATTCTTTAATCCAGAACCAAATTTCCACTTCAATCTATTGATAATCTCATTTACCTAGTGGAATGACTGATGTACACTCATGTAGCTAGGTTCTCTTCAATAGTCCCCCTTTAATTTCTCTGATATTTGCTAGACTTTCACTTTTAAATAAAGTGGTTAACAATTCCTCTGATGTATTTGAGATTTTTTAAAGTATTTTTTTCAATCTAGTTTAATCTATGATTAATTTAATATATTAAATCTTAATTTAATATTTTATAATTTAAGCTAATATATTTTAAATGCATTACATCTTAATTTTATATATTCAATCACAGTTTAATAAAGTTCCCTTTTAACATCTTGATTAAAAAGATTGTTGCATAGTAGTTATGCCTTTCAATTAAACTCCAAGCACTGTTGTCTCAGTGGACTTCAGTTTTCCATCAAGAGCTAGAAGCCTGAAGTCCGAACAAGAAGGAAGAATACCAGTAGAAAAATGTAGAAATTTTACTATTGACATACTTTTCTGACCATAATGCCTTCTGTATGAGTAAGAACAATGCTGGTTGTTGTAATAGGCTTAAAACAATGGTAACTATTCACATAATCTATGAAACTAATGTTCCTGGTCTATGTTCCTGGTCTATTCCCTTTAGAGATTCCTATACCAAGTCTCGTTCTATCTTGTTTATCTATCATCTTCAACACTTGTCACAAGATCATCTAGAAAGATGAATGTTGAGGCTTTCATGGAATAGGTTTTTATGAGCCAAATCTGGAAGCAGTACATGTTGTGTTTATTCCTATTCAGTTGGTCAGAACTCAGTGACATGGTCATATCTAACTCCAGGGGATGATTGGGCTAATACTGAGCTATATGCAAAAGAGAGAGAAAAAACAGGCTTTTTCACACTTAAGATGTTATAATTTGTACCCCAAAGTACATTAAACATTAGTTAGAAATTTTATTTCTAAAATCAGTTTACACCTAGCATAAAATTTATAACTGAGGAAATAAAAATCTCTAACTAAAAAACAAAACAAAAAGAAGTAAAAACAAAAACTATTTGAGAAAGCCAAAAAAATACATGGAAAATATTATCATTACTTCTATAGGTCTGAGGACAATAGCCTGCTTTCAATCAGTAAGTTAAGTACCAAAGGAAACAAACAAGCAACCATTAGCAAGCCTTAACAACCACCAAAACTACTTTGAAGGAAACACCCAAGAATTTCCATGTTTGAATACCTACTTTTAAAGAAATCAAACAGACGACTGTACCAGGTTTTAACCATTTAATTCAGTAGCAAGTACTGATGATTAGAAACAGAATATAGAGCTGTCTTTACCCCTTTCCCACTAAAAATAATAGAGAAATAGAGCCACAGATTTTCATTATGAATATAGTATTGAAATATTTCTAACAAGCTTATTTTGAGTGATTCATTAAAAGCTCATAATATATGGATATCAAATAAGTAATATGAACAAACTCTCAACATTATTAGTCCTTAGAGAAATGTAAACTGAAATCACAATGAAATACTATTACACACATTTTAGAATGGCTAAAGTTAAAAAGTCTGACCCTACCAAGTGCTGGGGAGAAAGTGAAAAGACTGGATCTCTCATTCAGTGCTGGTGAATATAAAATTGCATGACCACATTAAAAAATATTTGACAATTTCTTAAAGAGTTAAACATATACTTACCATATGATCCAGCTATTTCATGCCAAAGTATTTTCCTAAGAGAAATAAAAGCATATGTCCACACAAAGAAATGTGCATGAATGTTCATAGCAGCTTATCTGTAACAGTCAAAAACTGGAAACCACTCAAATGTTGATCAGCAAATGCCAACAACTGTGGTAATACCAAGTAACAGAATATTCCTTAAAAATAAAGAGAAATAAATATTGATACATGCTACAACATGGATGGATCTCAAAATAATTATGCCAAGTGAAAGAAGCCAGACAAAAATAGTGCATATTGTATGATTTCATTTATATAAAATTTTAGAAAACACAAGCTAATTCTACAGTGACAGAAAGCAGGTAACTTATTGTCTAGAATGGGAGAGAAGAGTTGGAGGAAGGTATAACAAAGGGCTTTAGGAGACTTTCAGGAGAGTTATAGATATGCTCATTATCTTAACTGTAATAACTGTGTTTATATAGACTAAATTTTATCAAATTGTATACTTCAAATAGAGCAGTTATTACTAGTCAAATATACCTCAATAAATTTTTTTGTTTAAAAAACTATTCAGTGAGAAAAATTTAGCATCACTTCTGAATATTTTTTTTCAAAAATATATAACCAGAATTAAACATGGAACTGAAGGACATTCTACAAAATAACTTACCTGTGATCCTTAAAAATGTCAGGTGCTAAAAGTCTAAGAAATGTTGCAGACTAAAGGAAACTAAAGATATATGACTATTAGATGCAAAATGTGATTCTGAACTGATTTTTATGATTTTATGATTTTATGGTTTATAAGACACTATTGAAACAATTGGCAAAAGTTTACTGGGGTTCTGATTATTAAATGGTAATAATGTACAAATGTTTTCTTTTTTTTAATTTGATGGTTGTATTGTGGTTATGTGGAATAATCCCAAGTTTGTGGGAAATACACATTAATGTAGTAGTATGTGATATGGCATCAGGTTAACAACTTACTCTCCAATGGTTGAAGACAATTATGTCTTTGTTTACTACTTCCAAGTTGTTTGGGTTTGTAATTATTTCAAAATTTTTTTTTAAATTTTTTACTAATAATATAACCAAAAATTCTTATAAAAAAGGGCAATATATTTTAACATAAAAATGATATATAGTTGGGAAGTAAGTATTAGAAATGATGCTTAACTTCATTTGTCATCAGGGAAATGCAAAGTAAAACCACATGGAAATATCAGAAAACATGTTAAAATTAGAAAAGTTGACCATATCAAGTGCTGTGTGAAAAAGTGTAGAAACTGGAACTCTCATACTTTACTTTGAAAATATGATATGGTACAATGACTTTAGAAAATACTGAAAATTTCTTCATAAGCTAAATATATACTGATCATATGATCTAGTCATTGCAATTATAGGTATTCACCTGGGAAATGAAAACATATCTTTATACAAAAACGTATACACAAGTAGCCATAGAAGATTTATCAGTAATATTAAAAAACCGGAAACAACTAACTTATTCATCGACAGATGATGTATAAACAAATCGTGACATATCTGTGCAATGGAATACTACTCAGCAATAAAAAATGAATTAACCACTCATACATACAATGGCATGGAAAAGCTCAAAGTAATTATGCTGAGTTTTAAAAAGTCAGATAAAAAAAGAGTATGTACTCTATGATTTTTTCTATATATATTTCTGGAAAATGCAAACTAATCTTTAGTGACAGAAAGCAAATAATACATTGCTCAAGTAAGAAAGTTAAAGAGAGTCAGCAGGAGAGATAGAAAAAGGGCATCAGGAAACTTTTTTGAATGATGAATATGTTCATTCTGTGGTAGTGTTGATGGTTTCATTGATATTTATATAAGTCGAATCACATCAGATTGAACATTTTAAATGTGTGTGATTTACTATATGTAACTCATACTTCAGCAAAACCGTTATGAAAAAAAAAAAAAGATATCAGAAAGAAAAAGGCTTAGCTCAGTTCTTAATAATTTTAAGTAGCAATGAGTGCAAGCTCGTTTCCCTGGTAACTGCCTGGACTGCTCAGTATTACCAGTTGAAGGTAGACATGTCTGCCTAATAGACAGTGAAGTTGAGATTCTGGTTAACATTTTATGTGCGTGTGAAATCTGAAGATGCTAAGAGAATGTTTGGGAGTGAGCCAAGGGAAATCCCTTGAGCAAAGCCAAGGCACGACTCAGAAAATTTTTTTCTATTTGCTTCACCTTCCAAAAGAACAATTATTAATAGTTTTTGATTTCCTGGTGTGGAAGTATTTCACAGAGAAGCAGAAGTCCACAGATGCCAGGAAAATGCCAGATACACTCAATTCTCCCTCAGGAAATCTCAGAGACATAGTGCAACTAAATGCTTTGTCTCTACCAACGTGAGGCTGTGTTGGAGTAAGTCAGGTCATGGAGTTGCTATTGCACAAGTGTCAGAAAGGAGACTTAATACCAAAACCACCTGGTATTTTCTAACTAATCAGAATCCAAGACAGAAGAGGAAATGTGATTTTCTTATCTTTCGTCTTCTAGCCTTCCTTCAAGGACTGATTCCTCAGGCTGTTACTAAAAAGAAACCACATATTTGAAGCTCGAGGAAGCAGTTCACAAAAAGAGTTAGGGAAAGACGACAGTGGAGTGCTATGGTAATCATTAAGGTGTTTATCAAAATACTTCTGGTTTCTCTTCCTCTAGGACATGTAGATAATTGTACATGGTACACAACCTCTATTCCCACACCCCTGTCCCTTGAGGCCATGTGACTACTTTTGACCAATGAGTGTGTTATTTCTTGGCTAAAACACTTAAATTGCTTCCTGCAGAGTGTTTTTTCCTTTTACTCAGAAACTTGCAATATTGGAAATAGTGGCTTCACATTTAACCTGATCCAATATTGAGTATAATGAGCAAGATACTGAGCAAGATACCCTCAGCTTGTTTTCAATAGCCATGAAGTGTGAGCGATAAAGAAGCTTTTATTGTTTGAAGACACTGAGATTGTAGAGTTTTTTGTGTTTGTTTGTTTTACCATATCACAATTCTAGTTATTCTTGTTCACTGTTTTAAAATAACTTATATTTGATATGTTAGAGATACTGACTTTCTTCCTGTAAGGTCATTTATAGTAAGATATGGACTGAAATAGAATGGTTAATAGAAGCAAATTGATTCCAAGTCTAAAGTCGACATCCAGGATTTCCCACTGCATTAGTTAGTTTGGGTAATGGAAAATTATTTAATTAATACATAATATAGTCCACTTCTATTCTGTTAGAGTATTTGAATTATGTGTTTAGCAATAGAAGCCATAGATCACATGTAACAGGTAGTAAATGTGCAAAGTTTACATCTGTTTCACAGATTGACATGTACTGAATTACCTGTGGTTAAATTTAAAACAAGGGTAGTACCTCCTAGAAAAGATAAAGTGAATGCTTGTTTATCTGGACTCAATCTTATAAATAAGGTCTTAAGAAAGGAAGAAAACTACTATCACAGAAGCCCAAGAAAATCTTGACACATTTTTTAAATTGTGCCGTTTATTGCATTGGCCCACCCAAGTGTAATAGTTAATTCTAAATACACAGAATCTTTCAGAAAGATAGCCTGGGACTGTGTTTTCTTTTCTACTGCTCACTGAGATATGCTCCTTTCAATAATCTGACAGACTCAAGCTTTGAGCCAGAGAGAGCATCTGTTGGAAAACATGGCAATATTCTTTCTATTTATGGCTCTTTTTGGTCTAAAGCACAACCTCATTTCTCTTGTGAATACCCATCCCCTGAAAGCACAGAAATCAAATAATGAGATTTTGAAAGAAAGGGATGGTGGAAATCACCCAACACCTCCCATCAATGGGCAATACTTCCCTCTATCCACTAAACTCAAAGACTTTTTAATAAAAAGTTCTATGGAGTTGCTCCCTATAATGGTGTCACTAAAGAGGGAGACTGGGACACTTAGCCAGAAATGAAATTAAAAAGCACACTTGAGTCACTGCATTTAGAAGGCATTTTAATACCAGAAAAGTTATTGACTGAACCAAAACCACTAAGTGTTCCACATCAGAGAGATTAGTAACTGACAACATAAGTGATATTCCAGAAATTAGAATGGACATTTTTGATAAGGGCAGAAAACAAAATAGAAGACCATGCATGTTTCTAATCCTCTTAATGTTACTTGGTTGCCAACATCCAATAACTTGTGGGGAGAAATCTGAAAAAAAAAAATGATCATTTTGCTTTTTTATAGCTGAAAGCAATTTTCATGTTTACAATGTTTTCTGATTAATTATAGTTTAAGAATTTATACAGATTAAGCCAGAAAGAGGTAAAAATAAAATGCACCTGCCTATTACCTGAAATAACTGGATCATAGATATTCATAAATATTTAGCAAATTCTGGAAATTAGTGGGTAGCTTCTGTAAATACTGTCATCCACATGCACATCAGTATCTGGTGACTCTAAGGGTAACTATGTGCTATGTGCTATGTGCTATGTGCTATGTGCTATGTGCTATGTGCTATGTGCTATGGCATCTTTACCAGAAGAAGAAATCTTCACATCTGCCCAGGGGATCAGTGGAGAATCTCTGATGTTTGCAGGAAATTTAAGTGTCTCATGACATATCTTAGATGAAGGGAGAAAGAGACAAAAAAGGGGGCCACAAATTACGAACCCAAGTTAAGGGCCAAGAAGAAGAGTGAGTGAATACGGAGATTCAATAATGACATATTTTTCTATATGGAGAGACCTAAAGTCAGAAAGAGGCCCAGCTGTAGGCCATAATGATGTCCTAATTCCTTGCTTACCCTATCACCCATGGGATCACACCCTCCACCTAAATTCATTTTACACTCATCAACCAAAGTAAAAATATGTATCTCCTAAAAGTATATATTATATCACATTATACCTCAGCTGAAAATCCTCAGTGACTTCTTACTAAAAATGCAGTGGAATTTACCTTATAATACCCTAGAATACTGTAATTAATTAATTTGTCAACTCCCTCTCCACCGCTCCCCTTATTGGGCCTCTCTTATTCCTCCTTTAATCTTTATGCTCCTATTAAAATGATTTTCTTTTCAATCCTAGAATATACCCAATTGTTCTTTTTCTTGGAATATTGTCCTTGATGTTTACTCCGGTAACTGAGCATCCCTCCAGATATTTACATGTACTGCTTCCTCTTTCACATTAGTAAGTTCTCAGCTCAAATCTTATCTCTTCACAGAGGGTTCTCTATAGGTATGTGTCCCACCCCACCATCCCACCAATCCAGTCATTCTGTCACATAAACCTTTTTCTTTTAATTTTCTTGATAATAATTATCACTATGTTTAATTCTTATTTATTTATTTTGCCTGTTTTAATCTGTCCTTACTCCAGCTCTAAAATAAAAGTTCCATGACAGTAGAAATGTAAATTGCCTTTTACCATTACCCAACTCATAGACAAGTGCTTCCAACACTACAGATACACAATAATTTTTAAAATTAATCTAAACATCTTTTGTTCAAGTTGTATTCAGGGAAAACTACTAAAATCCAAATCAGCATAAAATGAAGTTGGGAAATTAATGAAACAGCAAACTAAGAAAATAGAAAATTTCATTAGGGAAAAGCAATTGTCTTGTTTCAGCTTGGTTACATGTGAGATATTCTGTTTCATGTTTTCCCCATTTGAGAATCAAAAAATTAAATACATATAAGATAAAACAAATTGGCATTAAAAAATCTTGGTAGTGAATGACAAGCTGAAAAAGAAAAACAACAGATATTCTTAAACCAAGCAGAATTCTAACTCACATACCTTAACTCCCATTTGTGAAGTGTTTCCATGCTGTTTTTTTCCTAAGAAATACTTGCCAGCCTACTCAGAAATGCCAATTAGTTATTTGTGCAAATGATATGTGGTGATATTATTGTGATCAGAGAACTTGCAGTTTGAGGTCTATCAAGGCCACAGTTGGACTCTCATTTAATTTTACTCAGCAAAGACTCTCTGTCTTGGCCACAGGCACAACCCTTGCATCTTGGCCAGCATTGGACAAAAGGCATCACCACTCTCACAGAACAGGCACCATGCAGAGAAAGGGATAAGTCTCCAGTGAAACATCACTCTGATGCAGACAGTCTACTGATAAATTAGCATCATGTCCTTAGACAAAAGTCAGAATTTGTATTGAGTTATTTGTAAAGACAAATAAGTATTACTTTACATAATAGATATAGAGGCTCAAAAGAGTAACTACTTTTGTAAATAACGCTATCTTTTAAAGTATTACAGAAAATAATTATAAGAAATTTTCAGGGAATTCTTTTCCAAAAGAATTAGATATTTTGAAAAATAGATATTTTGTAAAATTTTCTCTAACTGGGTCAGTTTTGCTCAGAAATTATGTGCGACTAATCATACTAGAATCAGTGCCTAGAGCTGAATAGAAATGAGAAGAGCATATAGCCTTAAAACATGATCTTTTAGAATCTTTTTATGACTAAATTCTATTACTGACATGCACAAATACATGAAAATATAATTTGATAAACCTGTGACTTATATGCTGTAAAGGCTATTCTGAGTCAGCACCCTTAGATTGCAGTTGGGAGTATCCCTATCCTATGCCATATGTTTAAAGGACCTTGTTTAGGACATCATCTGGATACACCCCTTCCTATAGGTGAAGGCTCCTAGAATACTTGCTTCTAGGTTACTCTACAGGTTCCAGAGCCCTTAAATTTCCAACCCAAATGTCACTGAGATAGTTTCTAATGCCTGTGTGGGTCTTTTTTCCCATGCCTGCCTTCGTGAAGGCACTGCAAGCTGTTGCTGGTCTTCTGTCCTAATGCATGGACACAAGACCTCTCTGAGTATGGCAGAGAACTAGAGATAAAAGGAGAAAGCCCATCAAAGTAGGCCTGGTTCTGGGATTAGGCAGTATCTCTCCTCTCCATCATGTTCAGATGACGAATTAGCTTTCCCAGTCTTAATGAAGATGTATTTGTCAAAGTAAAAAGTATGTAATAGTTTCATAGCATGTTATAATTTTAAATATTTAGACATATGAAAAGGGAGCTTTCATTTTGTTTTTCCCTCAGGCCTTGCAATCGTTAGGAGGTGGCCTATTGAGCATGTGTTATCTTTGCACCTGTATTGGACACTGAGCTTTAAAAAGTGTTTGGAGACCTGACATTAGGAGGCTGTGTATCTTCCCACGAATAGTGTTTAGGCAGATGTAATGGTGAGCAGACTCAGTGTCTGCTCACCTCACTTGGGTGAGGTGGCACCTATGAAAAGTGCATGTGGTTGCTTGAGAGGGATATGTTTATGCCAGGGAATGATCTGAAGGACCCCAAAAATGTGTGTTGGGGTAGAGTACATTATTTAAAAAAGTTTTTTTGCTATATCTCCCTGGGAGAAGATTATACTTACCTTCCCAGCCCCACTAAAATCAGACTTAGACTTGTGACTTCCTCTGGTCAGTGTTATATAAATGGAAGTGATATGAGCACTTTCTAATTGAAGCTTTATAATCCAACTTGTGGATCCACCGTCTCTCTTTTCCTTCTACTACAAGATTGGCCAAGTCTATGATAAGAGTCACCACTTAACACTGCATTCTGAAATAAAGGCTGACAGTGAGTGGAACTGCTTCTGACCTTCTTTTGACTATGTAGCCTGAACAAGAAATAAATCTTTGTTCTTATAAGTCACTATAATTTGTGGGTTATTTTTCATTGTAGCATTTCTAAGCCAATCAATAGAGGTGAGTACAGTGAGGACATACATATAAACTACTCAACCAAAGGCCACAAAGTTCTTGGATATCAGCAGTAGATGTGAGGGCACAATGATGAGTACCAGGACTAACATATTATACAACAGTGGAAAACGGCAAAGACAGAGGGTAGTGTGTGGACATTTGGACCAGAAATCCCTGCTGATGACCAGATGATAATTATGCACTAGAGATGAGAGCATGCCGAGGGAGCAGATGTGAAAATCTTAATTAACTGAGTCAAAATTCTGAATCAAACTTATTTAAAAACCAGAAGTGACTGTTACCTTAAAAGAAATTTGTCAATAGCTGAAATAAAGTCTGCAGAGCTATGTTAACTTTACTTTTTCAAGGGAACAATATTACATTTTTGTTCATTCAACTTGGAGACTGAAAATTTGAACTCATTACAAAAGTAGTCTATAGCTAATATTTCTGAGCACTTAGTAGTCACAACAGACTAATACAGAGGTACTATCATCAACTCAGTCTCATAGAGGAGTAAATAGAGGTGCATTGTGAGGGTTACTTTGCCCAGTCTCATAGCTTATGCCCACAAGCAAAACATCATGCCTCATACCTATACTTCAAGTCTGACCTACCAAACCCTGAGCATAGTTCATGTGAGGCCTGGCAATTGGCGTATAATGTCCCCACTGTACAGCTGGCTAAATATTTCACATTGGAATGAGAGATAGAGATGGAGGGAGAACATAATCAGCCCTTACATCTCAATAGTGCTTTAGTCTTACGTCACTCAGTAATCATGTACATTTATAAGGGAGGCAAAGTAGAGATTACTATTCACACTTTATAAATGAAGAAAGAGGTTAAGTAACCTACTCAGAACTGTGCTGCCTATGCTGCTGGGGGTGAGGACTGGAGTACAGAATGTGTTAAAAATAATCTAATCCCTTTAAGTGGCTTAAGAAAGGACAGTATTTTCTCTATTTTACGAACACAAAGATATTACATTATTCACCAAGCTAAGAGAGATTATGTAATTTCTATTTTAAATTATAATTAAAACCTATTAAAAAATGTGTGGGCAGCTTTGTAATAAATTTGTTGACCAAAGGCATTTTATGAAATACTAAATATAGGCTTGGTAGTAAGTAGGTAGCAATAGACTGAACAGGATCATTGTGAAATGACTCCTGAATCTAACTGCTTGTTCTCATCTCTACCTAGAGCTTCAGATCTGCACAGCCAAATTTTCTCTGGAACTTCAACTGAAAACTTTGTCATCCCTTAAAATCAAAGTGACCTATCTTCTTCCCACAATTTCCCCCTGCTCCTGACTTTCTAGATTTGTAATATTAGCAGAATTCTCTAAGCTGTACACTATAAGTGGCTAAGGTTTATCTTTAAGTCTTCATTTTATATCGCCTCAGAACATTTTGATACTTGTCTTTAGATTCTATTTCTTTTTGAAAAAAATTCAACCCTTTTTTTCCAATCCTACTCACACAAGACCAAGTCAACCCTTCATTATTTCTCTTCTGGATCATTAAAATAATCTTTTGGCAGATCCTGACATCTATACCTCCTCACTCTAGAAAAGCACATTTACTATTTATTGGACTAATTTTGTTTCTAACTACAACTTTAACTCTACTATGCTCTTTTCAACTCTAATCCAATTCTCATTGTCTATGGAATTAAATACCAATTTTTGTTTCCAAATTTGAATTCAAGAATGTGAATAATATTACTTTCATGCAATGTTAAAATCTCCTTTTTCTAATTGCTACATTGCATATACTATCATCTCTAGTAAATTTGAACTTATTTTATATGTTCTTAGTTTATAAGTACTTATTTTATAAGATGCCCTGTACTTTCCCACTTCTATTCCTTTTGTTCTTACTATTCTTTCTAGATTAAGAAATCCTTTTTCTGTGTCCACCCAAAATAACTTCTATTGCATGACGGCTTTCTTGCTCCTCTCAGGAAGATTAAATATTACCTTTGTGTAATCACGAAAGACTATATCTTCATAAATCATCATTGACATAATCACAATTGATATTATCTTCATCTAATCGTAGTTGTATAATAACAAGTTTAATTTTAAATCAAGCATGTGAAATTTAGCTATAAATATAGACTGCATACATTCTGACTTTGTTTTACGTATCTAGGTATAAAGTCCACAGAATATTGTGAAGTCTTAGAGAAGAGAGATTGTTTTTATTCACCAATGTAATGTATTATACCTAGATTGCATATGAGAGACATATAAAAACTATTTATTGAGATAAATTTAAAAACATTAACTTAAATTTTTGTATACTTTCCAATCACCCTGAAGATATAGAAAACTTTTGTTATGTTACCTAGTGGACTCCCCCCACCCCGCAAAAAAAAAAAAAAAAAAAAATTAAAGAGACTGGAACTATTGAGGAATAAAACTGTACTACTTTATTATTTTTAAAATATCTATTCTGCATTAATAATGAAAGACAATGTTGATTTGGATATAATCATATAAGGAGAATGATTAAAAATTGTAGAAACCTTTTATTCTTGTTGGTTTCCTATGACTCTCATGAAAATTTAAAACTGTGTTTTATTATCCTCAAATCATTTATAGAAGCCTACATAAATTTTACCATTGGAGCCCTGCCCAGCATAGCACCAGGATCAAAAGATTATTTTCTAGTAAATTAGAATCCAGATTTTTATATCACAACTTTACAATTTATAGACATATTAGTCATGAAATAATCTGTCATCTGGTCTTTACATTTCAACACTGGAAAGTTTAAATTGGGTAAAAAAGTTAATTAGGATATCAGAAAATAGACCTATGAGAGACATTCAAAAAACATTTAGACTTTGGATATGTTTATAGAGTGAACTTATCCACAAAACTCTGTTTAAAAAAGCAGCATATTACTTAGGTTACATCTTAGTTCAAAGGCCACAGTATTTAATGACTATGTTGTCAAAATCAATCAATGTTTAAAATGAACTTATAACTACAACTAAAAATAAAGAGTATTATAGATATAAACCAGCAACCATAGAAAGGGGGTGTAATTAAGAGGTTATGAGGGTTGTGTAACATTGAGCCACTATAGAAAGAAAGATCAAAATTCAGTGACTGCCTCACGATGACATAAAAGAACAGGCAGGTAAATAACAGTTTAAACAAGAACCTGAAGCTGAAGCTCAGCCTGGGGGAGAATGGTACTCTAGTTGACACAGCTTCAGGTACTGTTTAGAGATTGTGGTACACTGCCTTATACTCATGATGCAGCAACAGCTACAACACTCAGTTCTTCATCCTCCGGGCTCTGCTTCCCAGGCAGCAGCTGTCAGTGTTCAGACAACCCCTCAAAATGTGCCCAGCTGGTCAGGCCTGCCTCACATGCACTCTCAGCTGGAGCACCGCCCTACCCAAAGGAGCACCTCCCTAGTGGCCCTTGCCAAATGGTTTGGCTCAGTTGCTACAGCAACTCCTGCCCTCCATGCCGCCCAAGTCATCAATGTAGATGAATTAGAATACCGACAGGAAGCAGAGAAGGTAGGCTCACCTAAGCTTGGGCCTATGGTAGCACCCTGGCCAGGACTGTTTCCTCATCTCGGGTTGGTTTATGAGCTTTTACTTTGGAACACTTTGCAAAGCTATTTATGGAGGGCCTAGGCATCGAGTGTGGTCTGCATGATGGAAAGATCTTAACCAATCAAGTAAAGTCTACAGGGTCTAAATACAGAATGCACAGTGTCAGTCCTGGAAACAGTCTTTCTTTTTTTGTAAGATATGTGAATGAAATGTTGGCATCTTCCCCAAGAGATGGCAACTAAGGGTTCTAAAGAAATAAATGTATAGAACCTTATGTACAGACCTGTGTATAAACAACTTTTGTACATACATATAGGATAGCTTTTTTGAACTTATACAACTCTATATAAAAGTCACTAATATTAGTTAAGCCTGTTTCAACAGTTTGGATTTTTTTCACTTTTACATTTTTCTTTTGGATGATGAAAGTTGCATATGCTGTGTATGAATGAAATGAAAAAGCAAAACAAAACAAAAACAACACACACGTTTCTTTTAGCTAAAGTGCCCAATTCAAGTAGGCCTCTCTTTGTGGGGTCCTGAACCCTCCCTTAGGCTGCCCAACTACACCAAATGCATGTTCTAGCAGAGTTTCCCAAACATCATTCAGTTCACAATTTTCACGATACCTGAAAAATATAGCATCATGATATTTTGTATACTGCCTATAATCCTATTTATCCAAGATTTTTCCTTAAATGAACTCACTTTTGTATATAATTTTTTTTAAATACAAACAACACATTTTTTTTTAGAAAAATAAACTGGAAATGCTGTTTGTCTCGTACATTTTCCCATGAAGCAGACAAATGGCTATAAAAAACTGTTATATGTCAAATACAAATTACAAATGATTTTTTTAAGAGAACAAATAGATGTTCAACACAAATGTTTGGTATACGGTTTACTATATTCTTGGCTGTTAACGTTATAAAATGATCTTCATTAAAAAATTTTGATCCCTTTTTCATTCATTTGACCACATTGATGCTTTTTCATTATTATTCTGTAGTTATTTCTTAATCTGAGGCAAAACCACTTTTTTTTTTTTACATAACTGATTTTTATAGAAGAGTAATCAATGTCTGCAGAATTGTTAAATGTTTCCTTTTTGGACTCTTGCAAGACACTGCTTGTTGTGATCTCAAAACTCATGGGACCATCTGTGCAAATAATAGCACACATCATTACCTTGAATGGAAGTGACAGTGCAAATATTAGAAGTGCATTCAGAAGTAATCAGTAAGAACTTACATCTCCCCTCTTAACTAATATGAATGGAAGGAATGAATATGGAAACTTTTCAAGCAATTGACAACAATGTTGTTATTCCATTATGGCTTTAAGAGTGTACGCGAGATGGCAAACATCCTCTCTGCAAATAGCAACATTCTATCCTAATATTGTTCATTGCTACAATGCTCTTTTTATTCACTTTCTTTTGTTCTATGTGTTTGAAATGCTGAGTAATTCTGGCTAGAGATACTTCATATAGTTTTACCTTCCCAATTTATAATTTACTAGCTTGACTGTTGAATATAAATTTTCGTGGGTTCACATCTGGAAATATTTTCATGGCAAAATATGGGTTTTTGTTGTTGTTGTTGTTGTTGTTGGCTTTCTTGTTTAGTTCTTTTCATCTATTTATTTATTTAGTTAATTTTAAACTCTTCTTGGGAACTTCTGAGTGAAGAGATTTAAGGCAGTGGCTTTTTTCACCCCTAGGGTTCTGCTCATGGCTGTCAGTCTAGAGGCAGATGATTTTATGCAGACCATATTCGTGATCATTTGTGCTCCAAAGTTGAGAGATTTGCTGCTCTAAGTTGGACAGGCTTCTGGTTATTTCTAAATTAGATCTGGCCTCAAGAAGTCATAATGATGAATCTGAAATGAGAAAAATGAGCTGACATGCCTCCAAATAAAGATTTTCCTTCTGATCTGAAGTAGCAGGTGATTTTTACACCACTTTGCTGAAAGCAGAGTTAATATATCTGAGCTTTTTATTGCTTGAATAGAAAGTGCTCATTATTTATAATTTTATGTTTATAATATAAAAATCAAAATAAAACAAAAAGTGTTTTTAAATGGCATACATCACACTTGTAGTTGTTGATTTCCTCAAGATCGTCATCTGTAGTTTTGGTGTGGTTGGAAGAGGCACACACAGTTGCAGGTCTGAGCCAGAGTGAAGCTGTTATTGTGGCTTACTCCCAGTTCCCCATTTTTGAGTGGAGGAGGGAGGAGAGAGCCTCGGTACGGAAGCTTTCCAGGTGAGTCGATGGGTTTGCTGTGTAAATGGATCTCTTCGTTTTTTATGTTATACTGGGTGTCACAGTCAGGACAATAGCCATGGTACTGCACTTTTTCCTTAAACCGAACCCGTTCCCAAATCTTTGACCAGAGGCACCTGTCTTTGTCAGGTCTGTGCATCAGAGGCTGCACTGGAGCCTTGTCCGCGTTACTACTGGGTATGCAGCAGATATCTCCATTTAGAATTTGTTTGGTGCGCGTGGTCAGCCTCCATTTCGTAAAAGGGTGCCATTGGTCTTTACAGGATTGACAGTGGGCACCACCCTTGGGGGTCTTCACATTTCACAGGCGTCGATCCCAGTAGAGGTGTTGGTGGAGAATTTGGCTTTCTCAGGATCTTGAGGATAGCAGATGCGTGTGCTGGGGCTTAATGAGAGAGGCGTTGGCCTGCACTTTGATCTTCTCTATGCTGGAGGCTGTTGTGCTGCTTGAGCTACTATTTAGTTGCTTGTTTAGTATTCTTTAAATCTTTTATTTTTTTTTTCAAAAAATTCACTGAAAATTCTATTATTGAAAAAGTTTCCATTAACAAAAATCTATTATGAAACACTGCCTTAGACACTAATGTAAATATCAATAGATTTTTTTATAATCAGATTTCAAATTTTTTCAAAAAGAAGAGACTGTAGACTTTCATCGGTTGATTTTTTAGATTTGGCTTTGAACATAGTCTGCTAAATATGCTTAAAGAAAAGCTTGGTATAAACATAAAATCTCTAGATGTGCTTTTCTACTTGCTGTATTCAACATTCAAAATATTTTCTTTCATTAGAAAGTGATTTTTTCCTATAATTATCAAATGCCTATTTTGTAATAGAAAATAAATGTTTTATTTAGCATCAAGACTGTTTTTTAAATTATTTATGTGTGTGTATGTATATGTGTATACACACTACACATATATATAATTTTTAAAAAAAGAATAAAGAATCTGAAGTTATGAGTGAGCTAGGAGTTGAATATCACCTACAACGTTTATTCATTAGAGTTGCAGCCTGATGAAAGTCATTATGTGTTTCATGGTAAAAAGAGGCTTAGAAACTGATGGTATAATGGTTTTTGTGAAGGAAAGCTATCTATTTTTCAATTAGACTGTCAATTAATTCAGGAAAAGATTCAGGCCTTTGATTTATTGAAATAGTAAGTATAGTATTGTGACAGCCTGCTGAAATGTGAGAAGGAAAGAGTTAATTAAAAAACCTGAAAACTAGACAAAGGAAGTCTATACCTTAGTAATGTTTAACTAAAGCAAAAAGGCCTAGTTCCAGGAACCCTTAACCGCCTCCCGTTAATCATGAAGTTTGTAACAATGTAACAATGAGCTTATACGCTAACTGCCAATTTTAGCTTGTGTCGCCCTGCTTGCTTGCCTGGCATGAGAAACAATCAATTGTATATAAGCTGGATATGATTCTTGTTTGGGGCTGCTCCTAGCAAGGACAGCTACTGGCTAATCAACAGCCTTTGAGAGCATACTTGGTTTGGTCTATTCAATATTGGCCACAACAGTATTAGGCACATAGTAATCTCTTCAGAAACAATAGATCCGGGTCAGCTCATGTAGTGACTACTAGAAAAGCTGAATTACAAATAATCTTTCTTCAATCCTGAGGAGGAAAATCATGGTTATATAAATACTGGAAAGAAACGGGACATGCTAACATCTAAAGAAAGTTTTTGGTATCTTATGAAAAAAATCAGAAATGTAAATTGGTTGAATAATTGTAAAATGTAATTGGTAAATATAAGTTGCCTGAAAAAAAGTTCACAGAGAACATTTAGGTTAAAATCTAAATTTTTAAATTAAGAGTGATCATGATTATTTGCAATTATATATACTTATTTAATATACTTAAAAACAGCTATTTATGTGAAAAAAGTAGAAATTGATGGGCCGAGCCCAATAATTCTAGAACCCAATGGTCAGGGTGTGAAACTCAATGTCACTTTCTATTTGTGTGACAAGGATTAGCCAGGGTAAGACACTCCATATCTCTGTGACTCATTTCTCCTCATTAGTAAAGCGGTGATTATAATAGTACTTAGCTCACTGAGGTGCTGTGAGGTGCACGTTAGTTGATAAATAAGTAAGCACATAGAACAGTGTTAGGCACATATTAAGCTCCAGATAAAATTTGCTGTTTTTAGTATTATGTCATTCTTCACTTACCATTTACAGTGACTGAAAGATGTACTAAATAGTTGAATACATATACACATATACATACACATATTAATCATTACATTTTAATTAGATGAAATGACTATTATTAATACAAAGTATACATTTTAAGATCTTATAAAAAGTTGATGCTGTAAGACATGAAATACTGAATTTTATTTCACTTGATACGTAGTAGGTATGCCAAAAATTTTGTAAGAAAGCAAAATATGTAATGACTATTATTTTGATCAGATATTATTTTCATAATCACCTTCTTTTGATTTTAGAAATTTTTAATTTTAGAGATGTACTATCCCTCACGATATGTTTCTGAAAATAACATTGTTTTAGAATGATTATTTTTACCTTAATTGTCACCTTTTGCATCAATATGTGGTCTAAACATATAAATCTTCCTTTCCTTCAAAATTATCTCTGAAGGAAATGAGTAAATGTTAATATAAGTATGTGTGTTTTTACATTTATTCCAAAATATTTATTTTATACCTGTTATTTTAGGAAAAGCACCCTGAAAGATGGTTAATCCTGAGAGAAGGGATTAAAAATTATTTTTTGTTTTGAAATTCTTTGTATTTTGTTAGTTTTCAAATATTTATTATAACGTTAGGGTTATTCCATAATATAAATAGAATATTATGTTTAGAAGACACAGTTGTCGCAGTTCATTCACTCTAAGGCCTTCAGAAAGCTTGATCAACATCAAAGGAAGGAATATTTTCTCAATATCTTAATTTCACTTATTACATTTCTCTCACATCATGCATTTATTTAAAGATTTTGGGAAATAATATATTTTTTGAACCATACTTCAATTTATTGGCACTATCAATCTACAAACAAATAGGTGTTTTATTTTGTTTTCCCATAAAGTGAGATCATTTTCAATTTGCCATAACATGTGCCTACACACCTTCACTTTGAGAATGTAGCATTCAAGTGCTAGTCAGGGCAGTTTATCCCTTTTTCACTTTCACAATTTTTGTGTTGCCATAAGTCTTCTTGGCAGTTGCTTTGAATTCTGTCTTCAGTTGCATTTCTCACTGCTTTTGCTCATACTTGGCAAGCAAGTACGACCTGTCACCAGGAGGCCCCCATGATGTGGTAAGAGTGGAGCCTATTCAGCTGAATCGCCAGAACATCTCAATCCTTCTAGTGTTTTTTTTGTTTTGTTTTGTTTTGTTTTGGTGGGGATGGGGGTGTGGGGGGGCATGGCAGTTAAAATCTGTGGATTTATCCTTAACCATGATCTTTCCCTCACACCCCACATACTATTCATTATGAAATACTATCATCTCTACCCCCCAAATACATCCAGAATCCAGCTCCTTATTATTATATTCACTGTGGTCTATACCTTATCCACTTTTATTTGTATTACAGTAAACTCCTAACTTCCTACTTCAGTTTCTGTCCCCTTCCATTCTCTTAAAATGGAAATTAGTTCAGGGTCTCTTTTTTCCAAAACCATTAACAACTCCTGTTTCACTCAGAATAAAAAGCCAATGGTACAAAGGTCTCCTCAATCTTGTCCCAAACCCCTTTGATTTTTCCATCTACTACTCTCAACACCCTTCTCTTTGTATACCCTGTCTCCTGTTCTCCTGAATGCTACAATAGCCCGAGGGCCTTTGCACTCTGTCTGAATATCCCTATGGCTAAATCTTTCACTTCCTTCAAGATTTTATTCACATGACACCTTCTCAATGTGGTTTACTTTACTACCCTATTCAAAATTTCAACATCCACCTCCTTGTTTGCACTTTTAGTTCCCTTTTTCTGTTCTTTTTTTTCTATGGAATTTTTTACTTCCTAGAATATTATATATATTATATATAATTTATATATGCATGTATATATGTTATATTTATATTATATTAGTTTATATTATATATATAAATGTAAGCTCCAAATCAGGAACTTTTTTTTCCTACCAATTTATTCCAAGTGACTAGTGTGGAGCCTGGAAAATATTTATTGAATGGATGACTGACTGGCTGACCAAATGAATGAATGAATGAATTATATTCTCTTAATTGTGTAAAGTGTTCTTTTCTCTATCACTAGAATGTTTTTATTAAGGTGTTATTGCCACCTTACTTCATATAGGTCTGTATTTTATTTCCATTTTAGTGCAAGGTGTCATTGACCTTATTTATTTATTGACTATTTATGCAGCACTGACTGTATCTTTGCTTCATAATAAGGAATACATGGATTAAGAGAGTGAAAAGGATATAAGTGTTGAGGCAAAGCCCAGGCTGGAAGCAATCTTTGAATATGTTCTAAAAGTACTTCTGATAGCAATGTGTTTAATGATCTAATGACTATCTAATTGATAAAATGAGATTCTAGGTTCTTAGCACTTCATCAAAAGAACTTGCTTTTAAGATTAACTAATCAGACAAGAATTACAGAAACTGTTTTAAATTCACTTTTGTGCATGATAAAGAGCCCTCAAACATATAATCTATCACAAACAAAGAATTTTACTATCACAATTAATTATAATTTAGTAAATATTACCCTAAACATGATAAATATTTATAATGGTTAACATGTATAAACAATTAAACAAATATAAAATAGCAAATAAATGTTTTATATACAGAGCACATTCATGTTAGATGGTGATAATACTTGCTTTTCAATATTATAATGTAACAGAGATGTTATATATCTAAGTTAACTAATTTTAACAATAGGTATAGTGTTGGTATTAATGCATTTTCAGGTAAGGATATTAAGGATTTTGTTATTTCTCTAACTAACTAATAAGTGAAATCTGAATGCATTTTCCCCCTTTATTCTTACAATTTTTCAATATCTTTTAACAACTCTTTTTAAATGTCATACTTTTCTCATAAAATCATCTGTTTTTATTTTTAATATTTTCTAATTTCTGTTATTATTTCACTTCACCTGATGACTTTAGTCTTCATGGTAATTAAATATATTTCTCTTACCCAGTCCCGAACTTGTCATACATACTCTGTACAATTATAGTCTTTAAGTTAATAATCAATAACATTCTGAATAAAGTTTTTTTTCTTATTATAGCTGTATTGAAGTACAACTGACACACATTAGAATGTACATATATAAAGGGTATTATCTGATGCATTTTAACATATCTATATACCTGTGAAACCATCACCACAATCAAGATAATGAACACATTCATCAACCTCAGGTCTCCTTGTACCTCTTTGTAATCCTACTCTCTTCTTTCCTCCTGCCTCCCTCATCCAAAACAACCATTGATATGTATCTATAGGATCATTTGCATTTTCTAGAATTTTACATAAATTAAATCGTGTGATATATACTCTTTTTTTGCATAGTTCTTTTCATTCAACATAATTATTTTGAGATTCATCTATTCTGTGGCATATATCAATAGTTCATTTCATTTATTGCTGAGAATTATTTCAGTGTACAGATCCAGGAAAATTTGCTTTCCATTTACCTGTTGATGGATATTTGGTTGTTTTCAATTTTTGGCTATTGCAAATGAAGCTGTTATGAGCATTTTTTTTGTGTGTAAATATATGCTTTTGTTTCCTTGGATAAACACAGCCTCAGGTATGTTTCATGTTTTAGGAAACTGCTGAACTGCTTTTCCAAGTGTTTGCGTTATTTTACATTCTAACTAGCAATTTATAAGAGTTCCAGTTGCACAGTTTTGAAAGGTCAGGCTTTTTGGAGTTAGCCATGTTAACAAATATATAATGGCATCTAATCATGGTTTACATTTGCATTTCTCTGATAAAAATAGTATTGCATATCTTTCCAAGTATTATTTGCCATTTGTGAATATTTTTGGTAAAAATTTATGCTCCACGATGTTGCTCATTTCTTATTGTGTTGGCTTGTTATTGAAATGTAAAAATTCTTCATATATTCTAGTTGCAGATCTGTTAAGTATATATATTTCAAATGTTTTCTCCTCTTTGTCTTGTCTTTTTCGTAACAATTTTAAAAAGTGAAAGTGTTTCGATGAAGTCCTATTTATTGATATTTTTTCTTTTATAAATGTTTGGTATTAGATTTAAGAAGTCTTTACCAAATCCACATGACTAAGATTTTCTTTTCTGTTTCCTTCTAGAATTTTTATAGCTTTAGCTTTTATATGCTGTCTGTGATCACTCAATGTTAATATTCTGTATGTGGTATAAAGCCATGGTCAATGTATTTTGGTTTTTGTTTTTACATACAACTCCCCAATTGTTCCGGCATTATTTCTGGCAAAGATTATCTTTCACACTGAATTGCTTTGACACTTTTGTCAAAAATCAATTGAATATATATGTTTGTCAATTTCTGGACTTTTTATTCTGTTCCATTGACCTACATATCTATTTATATGCCAATACCATACTATCTTGATTATGGTAGAGTTTTAAAAGGACTTGGAATCAAATATTGACTATTTTCCAACTCTGGAAACTAATTTTTTTGAAGCTCACTTTAACTTAGGATGGTTAAAATGTAGTAACCTTTAATATATAACTATTTTTGGCAAATTTCTGGGGCTATCATGAATTATGATGTTTTTCCCCATGAATGAGGAGGACACAAATTATTATCAGCCCTTTGTGACAGCTACACATTATTTCCTCTCCTTTTTAGGGAGTAGTTCTTTATATGCCTATGCTGATCATTACTCAATTGAAGACTCAAGAGGAATGAATGAACTGTAGATCTACAGAATTTACAGTTCTTTTTTTGGGCAGTGCAGTAATCTCCTCTCTACTACTTTGTCTCATGAACCTAGTTGCTATGGACTCTCAGCCTTCTAGTTTTGTCTCCTTAACACAGGTTGGCTGCTGGGCTACAAATGCGTTCTCCATCTGTGCCCTGCAACCAGAATGCTCTCTCTAATGACAATCATGGAGCTTATTTCAATGGTTTTTCTCCTTCTTAGAGATCATAGTTCTACATGGCCTACTGACAAATATCTGAAAACCTTGGTTTCATATACTCAGACCAGTACTGTTTTTCCCCTATTCATTATAAATAATAGGGTAAATCTGGTTCCAATTGCTCCATCTGGACTGTAAATGGTAGACCTTCATAGAGTTTTCCAAGGTCTCAAATCCAATGAACTTTAATTATACCTTTGTTTCATGAGCTGAAAAGAACTTAGTCTCACTTGGAATCATCCTGTCCCTTGTATCTTATCTCATACATTACCTCTCCTTAATGCTACCCTAATTTTTTTTACCTTTTAGTTTTCTTCTCTTTCAGTCTTATTCATGTCTGTGTATTTATGCCTGGATATCATTCAGCTAATCCCCCAAAACAGCAAGATTCCATTACATTTTTTGGTTGGTCATTTTCTGGTTCCACAGACTAAAAATTGCTGCATAATTCTTGAGATTAGATAGTTGATGTATGTAAAATGAAGCTATGTAAGTTTTGAAAAGATTGAAACAATTCAAAATATCTTCAATCACAATGGAATAAAGATAGAAATCAATAAAAGAAATAAAACTGAAAAAAATATAAATATGTGGAAATTAAACATGTTAACTAAAGAGGAAATCTAAAGGAAATTAGAAAATAGTTTAGGATGAATTTTTCCCAATAATTATTCCCTCGAAGATTTTAATGGCCTGCCAAGGTCCCTTGTATATTTGGTTCTGTTTCTTGATTCTTAATTTTCTTTCATTTATCATTTTTCTCTTTCTATGTAAACATGACATTGTCATATAGCTTTATAAAAAGCTTTATAGAAAATACAATACTCAAAATCCTCTTTCATATATGTTTAACACATTTTGCATGTCTATTCTTGACATATTACTTTTTTATATGAGTTTTAGGATCCATTTCTCAAATTCCACAAAAAGTCCTTAGTAGATTTCTGTTGGAACTGCGGGAAATTTTTGGATTAATTTTGTAAAATTTGACAATTTTGATGTCATGTTTTTCTTTCATAAATATGATATACTTCTCCATGTATTGAAATATCCCTTTGCTTCCATCAAAAATATGTAAATGTTTGTCCTTAGTTTTTTGTATGTCTTGCATTATATTTATACACAGGTACCATAGTTTTTTGCTGTTATTTGAACATCTTTTCTATTAAATATTTTGGGTAGTTAATATAAATAAATAAAAATGTTCTAATATTTCTACTTTAATTTTATTTTCAAAAGCTAGGATACAACTCTCTTGTTAGTTATAAAATTTTCTTACTCTGTTAGATTTTATATATAAATAATTACTTATTTTCACACATTCATGAAGATAATGACTATATTTTTTGTATATAATTCTGGTTAACTTAGCATTAATTTTTTGCCTTAATTTTCTGACTATGATTTCTAAAAAAATATTAAGTTAACGAATCAATATTTGGCATTCTTCTGTTTTTGCAGATCTTAAAAGAAATTCTAGTGGTTAAAATAATATTATTTTATTCCTGGTTTTCTAACAGTTATTCCTCCTCTTCCCTTAATCAGTTAATTTTAAAATTTTGTATTAAAAAAATGCTAAGCTCTATTTCTTTAAGGTAAATTTAGTGAATACATTCATGAGGTTTAAATGTTCTTTTATTTCTGGGATAAACTATTTTGTCAAGATTCAGTATTGTTATTCCTTTCAATTTACAATTTTATTTGCCAAATTTTATTTAGTATTTTAGAACTGTCTACATACATGATTGGTTTATAATTTTAATATTATTTCACAGTCCCGTTTCAAGTTTATTCTTACTTTATTGAACGGATTGGTTAATTTTTCTATTTTTCTTTCTTTTGAAACACTTTACAAGCTAAGAGACTCTATTCCTTGGATTTAGCAACTTTTTCAAGGCAATTTAAGTTTTATTGTTGTTCAGAATAAGATTAGAAATGTTTGATGACTAGTATCTTTGATGGTTACTGATTTATACGAGTTCTCTATCCAGTCTCTGTCAATTTCAAATTCAAAACCTCTACAAAATTATCCAGTTCATCCTCATTTTCCTTTTTAGCATAGGTTTAAATGCATCCTTTTTGATATTATAGTTGTGTTTCTTTCTATATTCCAATAGTGCTATTTGTGCTTTCTTTCTGTTTTGTGAAACCAGTTTTTCTGGAAGTTTATCTATTTTATAGTTCTGGGAATCAGCTTTTGGTTCTACTGATTATCTCTTTTCCTTCTGTTTTCTATTTTAATTTCTGATATAACCTTTATTATTTTATTCTTTCACTTTTCCATGGGTCTACTTTGTTGTAATTTTTTAGATTTTGAAGTTAAATACTTAACTTATTTATTTTTATGCTACTTTTAGGTGGAGGATAATAAATAAAAGCTCCAACTTTCTTATATCATTTTAACTTCATCATACAAGTTTTAATATAGAATACATTCGGTGTTGACTAGATATAAATATTTTACAAATTCAGCCATATGGTTTATTTAGACTATCTTTTAATTATTGATTTTAAATGTAATATTATTGTGGTTATAAGTGTTATGTTTATAATATTGATCCTTGTATTTTTTTGAGACTTTTTTTGTGACCTACTAAGTGGTCAAATTTTGTAACTATTTTTTAGTGCTTTATCTGCTTGATGTGTTAATTTTTGATAAAGATTTGTTAAAATCTCAAAGTTCAAATCAATATTTATTTTTAAATCACTAAGTTTTTGAATTGCTTCTTTATCCTTTTATGAGTATTGAAGTCCGTGACTGTTATTTCTTGATGATAAATTACTGCAGTTTTCAATATTTAGCAACTCGTTTTCTGTCAGCACTTTTACATTTTGTTTCATCTAATGGTAACCCTGTGGTATAAACCAGCTTTTTTTTTTTTTGATTAATAGTCCCATAAAGAATTTTTCCATTCTTTATTTTCTGTATTGTTTTAACTTGATTCAGCGCGCGCACGCACACACACACACACACACACACACACACACACACACACAGTAACCTCTCTGAATTTTCATATGCAAATTTAATCTATATAAATTTACTGTGGTTACTTAGTTCTATCATCTTATTTAGTACTTCATAATTTGCTTCTGTGGGCTTTGCTCTTTTCTTTTTATTCTTGAATTCTATTGTTAACAATTATTTAATTCTCATTTCCCTCTACTTGTTTAGAAAAATAATTACTCTTATTATTAACATATATTTATCTGTATATAATTTTAATAAACTTGAAAGAAGTTATTATTCTCTTATCTTCCCTGTTAGTATAATCAGTGAATCAACAAAAATTAATTTTTTTCTGTAAAATGAGTTCATTTAACAAAATATTTTGCTGAAAACTTATCTTGTACGCTCCAATTTTTTTACATATAGATTTACCCATTTTTTCTTATTGTTTAAATACAATGAAGTAGCATATTTGTCTTGCTATTAGAAGTTTGCCATTGGTAAAATTATTATTTGTAGGAAATATGTAATATTTTTTGATAGCTTTAAATTTACTTTCATTTACTAGTCAAAATTTGCAATGCCCTTTAATTTGAATCTATTTATGTCTATAGTTTTAAGAATATCTTAGCTTTCATATTTCATATATTACTGGTGTGTCATTTTATTTATTGTCTACTTTAAAATTAACAGAATAAAATCTGCTGTTTATTGCATGCTTAATATTTATCAATAATTTCCCTAAGAATTTTATGTTTCCACTAATCAAATTTAACAATAACAGTTTGAAATAGGATTTATTATTATCACCATTTTACACATAAAGGAACTTGTGTAGATATGCCCAAAGTAACCTAGATAACAGAAGCAGAACTTGGTTCCAGACATGTACCCTATTTGACTTACTGTAGAATCTGTCAGTCTATCTTCTGTTTATTTATACTTTCTTTTCATATTTTTATCTCAGTGTTACATTCTGTGCTTAGTCCTTCATATTACATTCTATCTTACTCATTGTCTCTTTATAGACATCTGTATAAACTTTACTCTGTTGAATTTTCTCTTACATATTATTTGATTTTGTTTCTCACTTCTTGGATTTTAATTGGTTCCTTTGTACAACCATCTATTTTTGATTTATTTAATTGTGTTTATTATTTTATTATTATTTGGTCTACTTTTATGGATATAGTTCTTACTTTGAGAATCTTAAGTATATTTTTTGCTTTTTAGCAACTGTAGTGTATTTTACATGTGATAAAATGCAAATATCTTAAATGAACAGATTGGTTTTGCTCACATACACGTAACTCACATGCCCTTTTAAGACACAGATTGTTTTGATCACTTCTAAGAATTCCCTTTCCAGTTAATACTCTCTGCAAGTGACTGTTATCCTAATTTCTGTTATTACAAATTAGTTTTCCCTGGTATTAAGTTTATATAAGTTTATAGTATGTGTTCCTTTATGTTACTTTATTTTAATCAAAGTAATATTTTTGAATTACGTAATGTTGTTGCATATATTAGTAGTTTATTATCCTTTACCGTATTAACTGAATATACCACACCACAGTTATCTGTTTTCTTTACTGATGAATATTTTTGTTGTTTCTAGTTTTTTACTTCATAAATAAAGATGCTATAAATAACTTGTGAAAATATTTTTTTAGACATATACTTTCATTTCTCTTGGGTATGTACTTCAGAGTAAAAATACTAAGTTAATGATATACATGTGCTTATAGTTAGTAGAAAATATTAGTTTTTTTCCAAGTGGTTATACTATTTTACCATCAGAAACAGAGGAGTTTAAAATGTTCTATGTCTGTACAAATGTAATATTGTCAGTTTTTAAAATTACAGCCACTTCAGTAGATATGTAGTATATCTTATTGTGGTTTTAATTTGCATTTCTCTAGTTTATGTGCTTGTGTTATAAACCACACATTTTTAGCATATTTACATTTTCTTTCTCCTTCAATGCTCTACCCATATCCACTGTTTTCAGGCTTCCATCATTTCTATTGAGAAGTCAATTGCTTTTTTTGTAGTTCCCTTGAAAGTAATGTGTGTTTTTGTTTGAATGCTTGCTTTTAAGATTTTCTCTTTAACTTTTGTTTTTACAGTTTAACTATCATATGTCTACAGGATCTTCTTTGTATTTCAGGTTCCCTGAATTTCTAGGAAGTTTGGTTTGATATCTTTCAAAAAATTTTTTAAAAATTTAGCCATTCACTATTCAAATATTTTTTTCTGCATCATTCTCCCTCTCCTCTTATTCTGAAGCATAAATCACATGAATGTTCAATTATGTTATATTATTTCAGAATTCTTAACCGTGTCCATTTTATTTATTTATTTATTATTTTTTTCCTCTAGCTTTTGAATGTATGTATAATTTTCTGCTATAACATGCATGATGCCACAGTAGAAGCAAATTTCTTTCTATTCTCACTGCACTTCTATTTTCTGTGTATCTCTGTTATATTTCAGCTCAACCGTAAATATTAACTTCTACCTGACCTCAGTTCTCCACTAACCATGCAAAACATTAACACATTACTCTTTCTGATGAACAGTTCACTTTATGCCTTTTCCTTGACCAAAACTTTTCACTGAGATCCTATTGCCCACTAAATTACGTATCAACTTCTTAGCCTTTTGTTGAACATTCTTCACAACCTAGTCCTAATTTTTAATATTCTGGATTACATCCTATTATTTATTTATTAACTCAACACTTATTTGTTGAGTGCCTACTAAATATCAAGTACTGTGCTAGGCACAAAGGAGGAAATAATAAGCAAAACAGATATAGTCTCTCCTCAAAAATAGCATAAACTCTGGTGGTTAAACCACACATTAATATAATGATCACACTAAAAAAATCACAACGTGACAAATGTGATTTCAGCAGAAGTTTTATGATGCAATGGAATAATATATTAGTAGATTCTGACCGGATTAAGAGGGCTGAAAATTTTCTCATAAAGTCATAATTTATGATGGGAAATAAAGCTGAGCATAAGGTGAACTAGATGAAGATTGGGAAAAACCATGCCAAAGGGAAAAAGGAACATTAAACAAATCTCTGTGGCAGGCTATAAAATGAAAAATTTAAGAAATGAAAACAAGAAGAGAATGAAGGGTTCTAATGCTGATATGAAGTTAGATCAGAAGATTGGGAACCAGGTATGCAGTGCTTTGTAGGATTTCACTGAAAGTTTTTAAGTAAAGGGGTGGCATGATCAGAATTGTATTTAGACAAAAATATCATTATGCCTGCTATGTAAAATAGATTTGCAAGAAACAAGATTTGCAAGAATGGATATGTGTAGAGTGGCAGTTAGGAGGCCATTGTAGCTCAAGCTAGAGATGATGAGTTTGCACTACAGTAGTTGCTATGGTTATGTAGTTGCTATGGTTATAACGAGAAATAAATAGATGAGAAATATATAGATAAAATCACATCTTGTTAGTACATTTGATATGGTAGGTGGGTTATACAAAATCAAAATTGATTTCTAAGGTTTTCATTTATTTAATTTAATGGAAGGTAAAGTCATCAATTGCAGTAATATTGGGGGCGGGAGTCCATATTTGGCTTTGTTTTGAGAATATAGATTTTAAGATGCCTTTGGTTTCTCTAAATTGAGATTGTAAGAATACAATTGAAGTACAGGTCCACAGTTTAAAGTGGAGGTCTATGTTGGAGGTATACATTTCAAAGTCACCTAAATATAAGTGGTAAATAAATATGAGATCATGTAAGAAAAATATATAGAATGATGAAATAATGGAACTAAGAAAAACTCTTGAGTTTTGTTAGAGTCCATCATTAGATAGAAAAATATCAACCTGAAAATGTAGAGAGAGAGAGACAAGCCAGATAGGTCAGAAAAAAAGCTTTAAAAAATGCATTATTCAGAAAACCAAAAGAAAGATATTAGTTCTCAAAAGTGATAAAAATGCTGATCAAATTAGGTGAAAACCAAACATTTTTCATTAAATTTGGTGATGTTAAATTTATTGTAATCTTATTTAAAGCTATCTCAGTGGAATAACTGTGGTATGTGTCAGATTGGAGAAGGTTGTATGTTTAAAAGAATTAAAAATAACTAGAAAAAATGAGAGCATAAAGAACAACATAGAAATTTTTAAAATCTCTGAAGAAGAAATTCAATAAGAAATAAACAGTTACATATTTATATATGCAGTTCATGAAAGATTTTTTTAAATAAAAGTAGAATTTTATTTACATAATACACACAAAGTATCTACCAATGTATTAACCTCAGCTAACAAATATGTGTGGTGAGCATAGAATACATTTAATTGTAGAACTGAGATTAAAACAAATATAGACATTAGAATGAAAATTAAGTTAAGGCTATATATTATTTCAAGGTAAAAACAATGTAACTTATTAAAAAATTAAGCATTAATGGGAAAAATGGTGGGCAAGATGATAGTTACATTAATGACATTATTTGTAAAGCTCAGTAGCCAAAGGACATCATTTTAGACTGATGAATCATATTAAAAAGCATAGGTACATTTCATTGCACAAAAATAAACAATTGGAGAGTTAATAGTTTTAAGGGAGTGCTATAAATTGATTAACATTTTACTATTTATTGTATGCTGACTTGAGAGATCAAAGACTATGTTAGGACTTGGAATGCAGAGATTGCTAGAAAGAAAGAAAAACTATGTAAGTATTTAGAATAAATAATGATGAAATGACATTTAGCATATTAAATTGATTTGGTAGTAAAGCAGAGTAGGATAAGAAAATAATTTTGAATACTTTCTTGGAAGGTTGATAGAAGAATGTTGATGCTTTCTGAGTTAAGATTAGCATAAGAGAAGAGTTGAAAGAAAAGGTGAACATTTCTGTTTCTCTTTGTTTAATGTAGATTTAGCTGGATTGTTGCCCTACCAGCTACATCTATTCCCATTGCAGAGTGAGTGAAAAGATTCAACTGAAAGGACAAATTCCAGGGACAGATATTGAGCATTTGTCTTTTGTTTACTCACAGAAAGAAACAATGTAGATAAGTCTCCAGAAAATGGAGACGACTACAAGAAATCCAGGACAGCGTGGTGCATGGTAGGTATAGGGAGAATTATCAGATGTCAGATGGGTGAAGGAAGGGTAAATAGGCAGAACTCAGTTGTGATGATTCTATTTCTGAAAAACTAGAAGAGTTTGGAGCTATAAGGGAACTTCATTTGTCTTATTAAGAAACATAGATGCTCCCTTTTGTTAACACTAAAATAAAGAATATAGTCCAAAACATATATCACAACACATCAAGAAATATTTTTAAGCTATGAGAATACAATAAAGCTAATAATACGTTGTAAAATAAATCTGAAATGATATAAGAAAACATAGCTGAGGAACATAGCAATAAAATAAGAGTTGCTATTAACATCTACTCAAAATAAAGTGTGTGATACAATATTAAGCATGAATATGTATAAATATAATTTTCAATGTCTAACAGCAACTAGTTAGTTACACATAATGAAAAAAAACAAGGATATTTTCTGCTTACAGCATTCTTATTAAATAAGAAAAGTGCATCCAAATGTACATATGTATTATTAGAGCTATTATGAAGATAGGCAAATTTAAAGAAGGCAAACAGATCTTTTATAAGACTAAGATAAAAGAATATTGAGAAAAGAAAAATAACTTACAGAAGGACAAAAACTACTGGCAAAACAATGAGTAGCTGTTCTAAAACGAGAAAACAGGCTTACCTTGTAGATAAAGGGATTCAAATTTTGTGTAAGTTAAAACTTGGGAAAGAAGAGTTTTGAGATACTGGTTGCATATTTTTTTTTGTTTGTTCTGTTTTGAAAATTATAAAGGCAGACTCTCCTTTGCATTTTTAACAAAGCCTGAATTACTTAAGACTAAACTCTGCATAAAATAGCTGTCACATTTTTTTAGTAATGGCATTTAAGAATATAAAGACTTCTTATGCCAAGAATGCTGACCAGTTTATCTACATCAGTCTTAAACAAGAGAATGAATGATCTTTAATTGTATCAGAAGAATTTGGTTAACTACAGAGAAGAATTTCCTGCTGGAGAGAGGAATTTTAAGCATAGAAATAAAATCTCTCAGGGCCAGATAATGATAAAACACGAGATGCTGTGTAGCTGGACTACGAGTGAATAGGAGTTTTACTGCTGAGCTTGCCAGCCAAGTGTGCCCAGAGAGTCTGGTTCAAACACCAATTGGGTGTGGAGGGCCAGTGAGAGAACAAAGACTTGTAGTATTAAGACCATGAAATGGTTTGGGGATCACTTCAAATCTTTTAAGTCCACACTAGACTACCTTGAACCAGTCAAGTGCTAATGCCGTTATGTTCACTTTGCATAAATCTCTCTTTAAAGCAGACTTCTAAGGCAGGTAAGTATGGAATGAAAACTATTCACCATCAACCTCACAGTTACATGATAAGTGCTAGGTGTTTTTCTAACAACTTTACATGCATCATCTTATTTAACCATTACAAAGAATCCTATGAAGAAAATGAAGAAGATCTAATTTTTATTTTACAGAAGATATTAAGATATTAAATATTAGAACTTTATTCAAATTCTCTACCAAGTAAAAGCAAGTTAGTCTTACTCCAGAGATTATTTTTTCAATTATTATTCTATATACTGACTCAGTTGTAATTTTGAAAATGCAGCAGATTTCAGTAAGTATGAATTAAAGAAAACTAAACTATTAGACTATGTTAATTTGTTTACTAACATTATTTACTTAGAAAATTATAAATGTTTAGAAAAATGTAATTTTTTATTAATAATTTATTATGTTATGCTAATTTCAAATGTTTAAAAACCTTATCAAAATGCATTCATTATTTGCTAGAGTTAAAAGATTAGTCATTCTCTCTTACGCATGAGAAAATGGAATAATCCTCATTTCTGACAACTTTTGAAGAAACTGCTCTGGAGGAAAAACAAATTTCAATCATATAAGATTTGCTTTTCAATAACACAGTCATGTCCTTTATTTGACCTCCAGTAAAATATGATTATGTTGGATCACATTTCTTTAGATATATACAAATTAGGCATATTGCACAATGGTTAGGAATTACTTTCTTAATGTTTCACAATAGCTAGAATTAATTGAAATCCTTTAGGGTATACGAGGCCGGAAGTGTGTGGTGTTCATGGTATAGTAGAAAATAATTAGATTTGTAGTAAAGAGACACTCCCAATTAAATCTTTATGGGAAAATGATTCTGAAATTAGCTTTAAGGAAATTGAATGGAAGCAGATCACAGGCAAAATGTAATACTCATGCATAGTATTAACAAGTATATTTTATATCTGTACATGGAACTATGTTATCAACCTTAAAGTCAGGATATAATTTCTGTGACTTATTAGAGAATTTTAGATATATACAAGGTGAACTAAAAAGAGCATGAGAAACATTTTTATGACAATAAGTAATGTTTATAGTAACAGTCAATGACTTAGTTATAGTCATCAAATTCATATATAAACCTTAATAGGATTAATTATAAATATAACTTACTATTTTAGAGTTTATATAAGACAGATACAGACTGATACAAAACCATTTTTATTTCAGCTTTATTGAAATGTAGCTGACATACAGCATTATATAATTTTAAGGTGTACAGCATAATGAGTTGACTTACATTGTGAAATAATTACCACAATAAGTTTACTTAACTCAGAAAAATCGCTATTCGATTCATTGTTTCCAAATCTCTCTGTAATTTATTTAATTAATACATTATTTACTAGGCCATGTGAAAAATATATTTTAAGATCTTATCTTTTAAAGTTGATTGACGGGATTTATAAAACTGTCTCAAATTCACAGGAAAGAGTATAAATTTTAAAATGTATAAAGTAAATTTATGTGTGTGAATGCCTCAATTTTTGTTTTATTGCCTTGTTTAGAAGTTCTAATATAGCTCTTCTTTCCTTTTAAATATCTCCAACATTTAAATGATATAGTTTCAAAGTATGAAATGTTTATATAACCCTTGATTTAATTCAAGCATTTTAGATTTGTAAAGGACTTTCCAATTTTATAAATTAGAAAATTTAGATTCAGAGAGGTTAAATAACTGGCCAAATTCAGAAATTCTGTTTGCTAGTTAGTGACACCTTTTAAACTATAATTGAATTCAATACTTCTAATCTTAAATTTCTAGTTTGTACATGGAACTAAAATGCTTCTAGTGGGTAGCTACTTGCTTGTATTTATTTATCCTTAGATAAAAGTTCAGGGCACAATAAATATAAACATGTTTTAAAAGTTAAATTAGAGAGCTTTTGTACTGAGTTGCAGCTTTAAATGTTTTCCTGGATCATTATTGACATTCAACTATCTTGTAAAAAGATTGTGGCCTCCAGGTTTTTTGTCATAATTTTCGGATTATAATTTACATAGTGCTTCTAGTGATTGGCAAGAAAGAGACTACTGTGTAATTCATATGCAGAATTCCAGTCCTCCATGAGTATGTTATTATGTATAAAAAGAATCATTTTAAGCAAATTGATTTTCTGTGTAGAACTTTAGCCTAAAAGGACTTCTCTGTACAAAAATTAAGATCAATAATTCTAATCAAAGCTAAGTTGAATCATGTCATTTCTTCAATTTTACAATAGTTTTAATGTAAGATAAATAGTAAAGTTACTTGGGAATCATTCTTGTTGGTTGTCCCAATTTCAATAACAATTAGTGTGTGTTTCATTATGCCACTTGCTGTTGACATAACCATAAGTAGAATTTACAGTGAGGGAGGTATATGTCATGCTTGCTTACCAAAGGAAATATTTCTGTCACTCCTTATCATCTGTTTAACCAAAACACTAGTAAAACTCAATTCTATTATAATAATTAAACTCCGAATTTATGAATGTTATATGAAAAAGTGAAAATAAAAAAATTCCCTCTAGTAAGGGGGAGTTGGTGACAATATTTGTGTAGCTTTATGTTAGTGCATTAAATTATGACTAATGATAATATTTTTAATGTAGGAGCTGTAGTATCTCCAAAAAGAAAGGACAATTTAGATGATTATTCTGACAGTACAGGCTTAAAATGAAAATTTGTTCCAATAACAGAAACATATGAGAAGAAACTGACTGATGCTAATAATTAGCTGGGAAAGGAAAGGGATGTAGCTTTTGTTGGGTCCCCTCTGTGTGGGAGGCAGAATATACATGTTATTCTACATATTCACCAAACTAATAAAACAAGTATTTTTAAACTTCTACGAGATTGGGAGTATAATGTTGGACAAGAAAGATACAGTCTTTGCCACCATAGAGCTTATAATAACCTTGCCATGGGTGTCGAAGTAGGAGCAATTTAAGATTAAGATAACAAGAACTCTGAGAAGTGAAATAACTTATTCAAAGTCTATTAGGAAGTGGCAAGAGAAGGTCCAAATACAGTTTATTCTGTCTTCAAAGCCTGACATATTCCATTCCATAGTACCATGAACCAAGTCCGGTGAACAGTGAATATGTGATCAAGTATATAATAATAAACATGCCTATATCTATTCATTTGGCAAACTCTTGGTCTCCTGAATTTCTTTGGGTTAAAAAAGGAATTCATTTTGCAGTTCTTGGCAGGTATTATTTCTGGGCCTGAGTACATTTCACTACATTTTACTGTCACACATAAAAGCTTTTTAAAATGTAATTTGCACACATTTTAAAAAATTAATTTAATAAAAGATTCAATAGAAACAAAGATTAATTACTCTAGGTTTGTTGGCCAACACAATCAATTACTGGTTGTGGTTTTCTTTTTTAAAACAGTTGTTACTAAGACACAAATGATGCAATTTTAGAAGTGGATAATTCCTAAATTCATATTAACTGCTTCATAAATCATAGGACAACTGAAAAAATCATGAAAACACTCTAACATGTAGGTGTGTTAAAGTAGGCAAATCTAAGGCTAAACATTAATCTTGAGCCTTTACACCTTCAGAAATTATTTAACTTCACCATTGATCTCATTAGGAAATACATTTTAGTAAGAAATTTCTGAAATATTTACTATATTTTTGTCATAAGTTATATAATTATCTCCTTTTTGAAATACTGGTCTGAAAAGATTTAAGCATGTATGCATACTTGAAATATTTAGTGTTTTCTAGTCATAGAATATTGTATATTAACTCTCCCTTTTTAAAACTACTTTGAAAAAAAATTAAGTATGCAGATTATGTTGAAATTTGGTTTGGGAAATGAGAGTTTAAGAATATTTGAGTGACACTTTCTATATATTGTCCCTGAGCATTTCAAGTACAAAGACCAACTTCCTCCCTGCAACATTTGATCCTTGATCATATTTGTACAATTTACTCACCTTTACTATGCACCAGCTATTATTTCAGGTACTTTGGACACATTAGTGAACAAACAAAACATTTTTTATAAGCACTGCTTTCATGATGCTTGCAATGTTCCTCTTCACAGGTTCTGCAAATTTACTCCTTCTTGATTCCTTTCACTTACTCCCCTTCCTGCAAACATCCCTTACATGCTATTATTCTCTGAGGCTTTATTAACTTTCTTCTCTCTTACATTATTTTCCTATGTAACATTCTTGGCTTCAACCATTTCCTGTATGTTGATGTTGCTCTGAAATCTATGTCTTCCTATCTTTGACCTCCCTCTTGCATTCTGTTTCCATGTGTCCTGGTGCTTACACAGTCTCTCTGGAAATCTCACCCTCACCTCACACATAACATGTCCTGAATTAAGTACTATTACTTTTTACTTTCCTTCCAAAAAACCTTTTCTTTCCGCAGTGCCCCTTTTTCCTCCCTTTTAACATCATCACTGGCCAAGAAGTCACCCACAATAATTGTCTATAGTCTAAGTGATTAATTGCTCAGATTTCTAGGCTCAGGCAGCCTCTGTTTCTATTTCAACTTTGCCAATAATTAGCTTGGTAATATTGGCAACTGATTTAACCTATTGGAGTCATAATTTGCTTATCTGTAACTTGAGGATTAAAGGTGCTGAAAAGATTGACAGAGGTGAGGTTATTAAGGCTTCAGCACTTCGTAAAATATAAACAAAAGTAGGTTTTAGTATTAGCTTCCCTTTATTATCATATTTTATAACCACCATTACCCATTTCAAAGTGTGCTTGGCAATGCCCTTGGATATCGCAAAGCAATGGGGTGCTTCTCTGGCTTTGAGTAGGTCTGAGCACCATGACTTCCAATTGCCCTCCAAAGTTACTTCATTCACTCAGAGTATCTCTAATGTCAGGTTTATTTTACTTGAGTTCAGTTTTGAATTTTGATTGAAATGGATTCTACTATCAAATACAATTTTACAAGCCAATGATGTTCTCTTAAGGATTTTCCTTTGTTTTTCTATTCAAATCTTTTTTCAAACACTACACTTGGAGAGCCAAACTTTCCACTTGGCACTGAATTTTTTTTAGTTGAATCCTTTAAGTGTGTTCATTTGGCTCAGAACCCCTATCTTGCAGATGAATACTCCTGAGAAAATTTTGTGAAAGGTAGACATGCTGTGAAATGTAAGGAAGGGTGACATTACTGAGTCTTTCTGAAACTGTTTTAGTTAGATCAAGTTAGAGCTATGCCATTAATTAAAAGGAGGTTTCTTTCGTCTTTAATGCATTATACACATTTGCAAGGCTACTAGCCTCCAACTGCAAAGTACACTCCAAAAAGAAAAAAAAAAAAAACTGCCTATGTGAAGAGCCAGCCAGAATAATAATTAGCTTTTTGACATATCAGTTTCTAATGAATGCGTTATTTATTTTGAGATACTAGTGGCATGTAATATCTGTTCATGCAAAAATAATGTATACAGAGCCAAAACTTACATGCTATATTAAATATCAATTCATAGACAGATAAGTTTAATAGTTGAAATGAGTTATAGGCAAAGAGTAACTGATGTTCATGGATATATATATTAAGTACAAATTTTAATCAAAATTCAGATGTGCATAATTGAACTTTCATTGTTTTTTTATTACCAAATGTAATTTATAACTTAAGTTCCTATTTCCAATTCACCCAAGTTTCCACCAAGTAAACGCAGAAATGTTAGTCATTTCTGACTTAGTTTTTGAAAAAAGATGTCCATTCCTCACTTGTCCTCAGATTACATTCCAATTAGAAAATCTAGATATAATTTGCATGATTTGGATGGGGCATGGATACTGAGAATGCAGGCACTTTTTTGACCATAGCAACCTTTGGCTTCTTCTAGACTCTGCAGAGATGTAAATCATCATGTCAGGTCTTTGATCATTGGTCTTATTTCCTATAGCATCAAATACTAAATCCATAGTTAACCTTGGCCCTAGCTACTATGATCCATGCCACATACACTGACAGTGTCCCCAGTTACCAAAAGAGACTTTGTTTTATCTGGCATCTCTCTCTGCTGTTTTGGTCTTATCTGGCTAACTAGAATGCCTGGAAAACATTCCAAAAGAATACAGATTTTTTTTGGAACTATGAGAGACTTGGGAAATTGTTTCGGTACAGGGGCCTTTCTTCTGCCCCCTCTCTTCTTGGCTTTCTGGCTCAACTGCTCTTATTATTTCTCAGGTGCAGAGAATTGTGTTTATTGCTCCCAGCCCATAACACATTATCCTCAACAGTCCATGCAAAGCATTTCTGTGTATAACTGATTTTTCATTTTTATCCCAGTTTCATATTCCTATTTCCTTCCCTTAATAGGAGCCCCATTAACTGTATTTGACAAGTATCATTATAAATGCATCTATCCTGGTAAGATTATGTATAGTATTCTTGTGTATGTATTTTTAATTTATATAAATGACATGCTACAAATTTTGTCTTACTTTTATATATGTAGTTTTAAATATTTTTTTATTTTTCAGTTATAGTTGAAATGAAATATTATATTAGTTATAGGTGTACAACATAGTGATTACATATTTATAAACTTACAAAGTGACCACCCTGATAAATCTAGTTCCTACCTGACACCTTTATTGACTATATACCTTATGCTATACTTTACATGCCATGACTATTTTGTAACTACTGATATGTATTTCTTAAATCCTTCCCCTTTTTCATTCATCCCCCAACTCCCTTTCTATCTGGTAGCCATCAAAATTCTCTGTCTATGAGTTTCTTTGTTTTGTTTGTTCATTTATTTTATTGTATTTTATTTTATTTTATTTATTTTATTTTATTATTTGATTTGATTTGATTCCACATGTAAATGAAATCATATGGCATTTGTTTTTCTCTGTCTAAATTATCTCAGCATAATACCCTCTAGGTTCATTCATGTTGTTGCAGATGTTATGGTTTCATTCTTTTTTATGGCTGAATAATATTTCATTGTATATATGTACCACATCCTCTTCATTTATTCATCTGTTGATTGCCACTTAGGTATTGTAAATAATGTTGCAATGAACATATGGATGCATTTGTCTTTTTGAATTAGTGTTTTAGATTTTTTTCATTTAAATGCCCAGAAGTGGAATTATTGGGTTCTTCTTTGTTTCTTGTTATATAGCCTTTGTTTTAAAGTTTATTTTGTCTGGTATAAATATTGCTACCCCAAGTTTTTTGTTTGTTTTCATTTTTATGAAATATCTTTTTCCATTACTTTATTTTCAGTTTGTGTGTGTCTTTTGACTTGAGATGAATCTCCTGTAGGCAGCATATGTAAGGGTCATGTTTTCTTATCCATTCAACCACCTTATGTCCTTTGATTAAAATATTAAATTTATTTGTACTTAAAGTAATTGTTGATAAATATATAGTTATTGCCATTTTATTTATTCTTCATGGTTTTGATTTTTTTTAAACAAAAGTTCCTCTAATGTTTCTTTAATACTTTTTGGTGGTGATAAACTCCTTTAGCTTTTTCTTATCTGAAAAGCTCTTTATCTGTCCTTCAATTCTAAATAAATAACTTGCTGTGTAGAGTAATATTGTTTGTAGGTCTCTGGTTTTCAGCATTTTGAATTTTCATTCAGTCCCTTTTGGCCTGTAAAGTTTTTGTTGAGAAATCAACTGAGAATCTTATGAGAATTCCCTTGTAGGTAACTAACTGCTTTTTTTCTTGCTGCTTTTAAGATTCTCTTTTTATCTTTAACCTTTGGCACTTTAATTATGATGTGCCTTGGTGTGGGCCTCTTTAGGTTCACCTTGTTTGGGACTATCTGCTCTTCCTGGACTTGTATATCTATTTCTCTCTCTAGGTTGGGAAAGTTTCCATGATTATTTCTTCAAACAGGTTTTCAATTCCTTGCTCTCTCTCTTCTCCTTCTGATACTCCCATGATGCAAATGTTGGTGTACTTGATGTTGTCCCAGAGTCTCCTTAAACTATCTTCATTTTTTAGATTATTTTTTCTTGTTGATGTTATGATTGGGCATTTTCTGCTAGTTTATCTGACAAATCACTGATTGGATTCTGTGCTTCACCTAATCTACTGTTAATTCCCTCTAATGTATTCTTCATTTCAGTTACTGTATTCTTCATTTCTAACTGTTTTTTTTCTGTTTTCTATCTTCATTCTTATGTTTCTTATCTCTTTGTTGAAGTTTTTACTGAGATCATTGAGCATCCTTATCACCAGCAGTGTTTTAAACTCTGCTCTGGTAGACTTCTTGTCTCCATTTTGTTTAGTTGTTTTTCTGGAGCTTTATCCTGTTCTCTCATTTAGGACATGTTTTTTTGTCTCCTCTTTTTTTTTTTTTTTTTGCTGCCTCCTGTGTTTATTTCTATGTATGAGGTAGGCCTCCTAAGTCTCTTGGTCTTAGTAGAGTGGCCATATGTAGTAGATGTCCTGTTGGGCTCTGTAGCACAGTCTTCTTGGTCTCCTGAACCAAATGCTGCAGGTATATCCCTTATATAGATTGTATGTGCCCTCCTGTTGTAGTTAAGCCTCAGTTGTTACTTGGACATCAGTGGGAGGGATTGACTCTCAGGCTGATTGGTGGTAGAAACTGGCCATGACTTCATTGGAGGAGCTATTGTGCAGGGGCTGACCCTATGGAGCAGGATTCACTTTAGCAGGGCTCTGGTGCCTACTCAGTATGCCCTTTGGGTATGTCTTTTGAGGAGATAGCTAGGGGGTTCTCTAGTATAGTCTGAAACTAGCCTCCAAGTGTGTTAGCTTTGGTTCTTAGGAAGGGCTATTGTGTAGGCCAAGGACAGCCACTGCCTGTGCCCTGCCCAGGGCCACTTGATATGAGCAACAAAGTGATATGCAGATAGTTGCTACTTGTTCTGGTCTTAGAGGTACCTGGGAGATGCTATGCTGTGAACTGAAGTCATCTGTCATTAGTGCCCCCGAACCAGAGCTTAGAGCAAGTTTCTCAGTAAGTCTGTGTGGCCCCTTTAAGAGGAGTGCCTGGGAATCTAGAAGCCCTCTGTTTTACTCAACTACAATCTCTGCTGGTTTTCATAGCCAGAAGTTACGGGGACTTTTCTCCCTGGCACTGTAACCCTAGCCTGGAACCTTTTGCTACTCAAAGGGAATCCCTGTAGTCGAAATATCCTCCTGATTTTTAATCGCCACACGAGTGTGAGAACAGTGTCTCTACTCTTCCTACCAGTCTCACCATGGCTTCTTCTGTATATCCTTGATTATAAAACTGTTTAGCTAAATTTCAGGTGATTCTCACTGATGATTGTTCTGTAGTTTTTTTGTAATTTTGATTTGGTGCACATTCATATACTTTTAACTTTAAGTTTTAAGGTATGTCCATGTTACTGTAGACAAATCTAGTTTGCTTTTGTTTCTGTCTATCTCATGGTATAAATCTACCACATTGTATTAGGTTGAACTGTATGAAATTGATACTTTTTTATAGTAAAGAAGGTCAAATATTAGCACTTCCATATGTTTCTACTTAAACTTACACCATTCCTCTAGTGTCAGATAACTAGACTGTAGCCAGTTTCCTAAAAGCACAAGGAATGTATTAATTAGCATAGTTGGGTATCTGGTACATATGCCCAGGAATGAGTCTGTTGGATAGTAGTAACTTAACTTCGCTAAGGATTCCAGCTTATTTTCCAGAATTGCTATACTACCAGGTGCCTTCTCTGGAAGTCGTAGTATCATCTCAAACATAATCAGCAGCAAGGAGTAAATCCCTATTGCTCTTGGACCTCTCCAAACCCATTTGGTATATTTCCCTTTCCCCCTAAACCAGGTCTCAGCCATAAAGGAAAATGCTCTGTTCTCTTTTTGTGGTAGGAGGCATGTGGTCTGGCAACAACAACAAAAGAACCTTGATTAATATTCTCAAGTTATATCTCATTATATCTGCCTTCATTTAGAAGTCTTATAGTTTCAGTGTCAAAATTCTAACTTGAATTATTTTAGTCAAAAAGAAAGGTTAGGTGTTCAAACCAAAGAAATCATAGATACATTTGGAACCAAAATGTAAGGGCTCAATGGGTAACATGACTTTTCTTTTTCTAGTCCTTGTTACTTTCTGCCTGTCACCTTAATTCTCTTTTACTATAGACCGTCTTTTTCCATATAGTAGAAAACACAGTGGTTGATAGTTTCTGAGTTTTATCCCATAAATTTTTTGCCACCCGAGAGAAATCACTTCTGTCATTCAGATTCATTTTGAAACATCCTATGGGAGTTCCCTGATATTCATGCTCACTCTCATTTCTGGATCACTCAACTTTAGTCAGATTAGGTGTATGCTTATTATGAATATGTTGGTTTTGAGGAGGTCATGTGCATGTGAAAAGAAGTTCCAGTAGAGAAGAAAGGCTATTGGACCACTTAGATGCTGAGGAGTAAGCAGAAGTGTAAGGTGTATATCATGTGGCCCCACATTACTGGAGAAACACTCACTAGGCCATTTCTCCTAGAATGACAATTCTGGCAATATGTTACTCTTGATCTATGTTCCTCTTATTTCACCTTACACAACTGTGGAGCTTCTGGGAGAAAGTTTTCCGGAATGTCTCTTAATATACAGTGACTAAGTAAAACCAAATCCAGCCAAAATGTTTCTTTTGACCTTGATGTTGCCCAAACCATTGTTAAAAAGGAGATCCATGGGCACAGTTTATAGCCCTGAGCTTTCTGGAATTGTTAAAAACAGTATCTCTGTATGTTAGAAATTGCTTCAGGATGTTAGAGGAGTATCAATTTTCTAATCAACAGATAAATTTAAACTGGATAAATCCTATTTATGCTGATAATAAGATGTACTAATCCTTAAGACTGATTTGAGAGGGAAGGTGACTAGGATGGTAAGGCAGGCATCAACCATCAATGATTATACAGGTTTAGTCTCCATCTATTGTTAATAGCACAGGTGTATAAAATAATTGTATTTTTTTCTGTATGCCTTTTCTCAGGTTCTCTTTTTCTGTGGCTCAGAATAACCTCCTGTGGCCAATTGTAGGTTGAAGATAATTAGCCTTTAATTATCACCAGTTACATTTTCACCTGTTCCACTTGCAAATCCCCAGAACTTTTAGTTTTCTAATTAGTGTATTCATCCTCCAACAAGCAAGTGTAGGGAAACAGCCTTTCCCTTTGGGAACTAACTCCTTCCCTACTAACCTTTCAAGTTATATTTTAGGTAGTATAAGAACAACCTTGAGATGATCAACTTATTTTTATTTGCAATATCTGTCTGCAGAATTTCAGATCAAATATGTGCTCTCAGTGCAATAGCTGAATCCAGGTAGATGTTGGGAATATTATCTCTGGGAACATCAGAATAGTGAATATTACTTGAGAGAAGAACAAAAGGATTAAAATTCACTCAAATAGTCAAAACCTGATTTGTGATCTAAAGAAGGCTTTTCTATTTTCCCTTTTTGGTTGCATATAAATAAAAGTCAAATGCAAAACACTGGAGTGGGAAAAGAATTCTGATTTGGAATATGTTTTATCTTCTGTCAGAAGAGTGAGTATGTCATTTGAGCAAGAGGGAGAGAGGACTTTTGGCTCACACTAAGAAAGGTGACGGTGGCATAAGGTTGGAAGAAGTAAAGTGAAAAATGAAAAAATAAAAATAAATAAATAAATATATATAAATGAAAAATTTCATAGATTTAGAAAAAAACTTCTTAGCAACAAGCTGGAAAATTTAAAATAAAACTCACTAATTCTCCAAAAGCATATTGTAAAAGAAAGAAGGGATAATTTATTTCACAAACCTTTTGAGGTTTTACATTTTTGTCTCATATGGTGTTTGTCATATATACCTGATGGGAAAACTATAGAGAAAACTTTGGAAAGGCTGTTTTGGGAATACAGGCTCATTAGCATGCAAATCATTTATCAAGATGCAAATAATTTAACAATAATGTAGCCAGAGTCCCTAGAGTAAATAATTGCCATTTCCATTACTGTATATAATACAAATACCCATAATATTTTTGCTGACAATTACAATACTTATTTAGTACACTTTGATCTGACTACAAATTTTATTTTATTAATCCTTATTTTAAAGCAGGTAAGTGAAATAAATTATTTCCCCAACTCTCAGATGAAGAAATAGAAGACAGTGTCAGACTGATCATAGAATGAGTTTAACACATATGGTGTCCTGGGTTTCTAAGTTACTGATTTGGCTCACTGTTCACCAGCTCATCTTTATGTGAATTTTAGTCAACTTGTCACACTTCATTCTAATTTTAGAAAAAACAAAACAAAACAAAACAAAAACAGTTAATGTGTATTTGGCCCAGTATCAAATAATGTAGTTTTAAAATTTAGTATCATAAATAAGTAAATCTTAAGCATGAAGTATGCAAGTTATTGAGATGAGTATCTTGAGAAACTTTGGTGCACAAAGAGTTATATGTGGTATTCCTTTTGAAATGGCAGAATTTGAAAGTTACACAAAGAAAATTTAGTGACATAGTTTCATCCTCTGATTGTCAGCATTTTTATTTCTAAAATGCAGGGAAGAAATAATATTAAAAAAAAGAAGGAAGAAATGGGGAAATGGAAAAAACCAAAATATAAAAGAAAGAAGAGTTAAATAACTCCTATTTTTAGTTATTTGAATTACTTGCTATGCCCATAACCTGTTGATTTCAAATGAGTAATTTGCCTATCTAAGGAAATTAGAAAGTGAAGGTAATGAGTTAAAATAGAGTTTTGTTGTTTGTATTTGAAAAAAGAGGATTGCAGTTAGTAAGCCTGAATGTGTCTCTATTTTCTATGATATTTCTCACATGGGCTATAGGTACTTCCAACATGGGTGAGAGCCGGTTTGCTGTTTATAATCATCCTGTATCATTGGTCACTACTTTGGATTTCATTGCTTACCCAGTAGGTTCTCACAAAGAAGAAACAAGCCTTTTCTCATTGCTACATATCACTGGTTTGGCCTTTTGATGTTTTTGCTTCCCAGAAGCCAATGGCTATGTTGCCTGGCACAATCACTTTAACCAGTCTTTAAATCTTTAAAGCAGTGATTTCTGGGCTTCTTTGGAAATGGTCTAATTTATTTCCCATTACATCATGAAATGCTTTGAAGTTCTCCAAGCAAACAGTGACCTTGACAAGTAGATATGTCTTTCTATATCTCATACCTCCAAACAAATTGACCTTAGTTCACATTAAGTATCCAATATGTGACCTGGAACATTTTTGGGTGAGATAGAATGCTATTCCCTGAATCCATTAAACATGATTTATTCAGACGACTGGGACATCTTGTCCATTTGACTGCAGCAAGAATTCAGCTTGGAAAAACAAAGGCCTGGCCTCCAGTTCCTAATTTAGAAAAGGCTCATCATCTGAGAAAGAGGTTGGTCAGCAAGCTTATGTTCCACAAATGAAGATTGAAGGGAACCTTATTCACAATGAATGGAGGGTGAATAGGGTCTCTAAGGTTGTACTGTATTGGGAGAATCCACACTCAAATTTAGTTGTGAAGGACAGAAACAGGGTTAGTGAGAATTAAAACACTATTAGGAATTCTGGGAGAGAAATCTAAGAAGTAAATTAAGAGGAATAAAAGATCAGAAAATGAAAGAATAATTTTATAACTGCAAATTCAATCATGAGATAATAAATCTTTGAATATAAGCTCATTGAAATCAAGGAATATTTTTTACATTTATACATTTCTGTAACTCTAGCCTCTCTCATGTGTCAGGCAAACAAGAGACATTCACATAGGTGGCATTGTGATGAAATTCTAAGAGGTGAATTTGCTTAAGGGAATAGTATTTTTGTAGTATTGTATTTTGATTTACTATATTAGGTCATTGTCTACCAGGAGGTGCTTTTACTTTTATGTTGATATGTAACTGTATATGTTTGCATGTAGGGTAGAATCCATCAAGTATCATGCTCCTATTTGATGATATATATGGTTCATGATACAGAAGAACAAGAAACAGTGTATTTTTATTCTCAGAGATTGACTTGTTTGTTTATAGGGTAATATTCATGAAAGTGGGTCCTCAAATTGATGAGAACTACACTACTAATAATATCTACAATTATTGCTCAATTATTATATGACAGTTAGTGACACTTATTATTTACACCACCACATTTCTAAAAGTTAGGACTGTGGTTCCCAAATAGTGTATCAAGCCAAATTCAGAAAAGCTAAAGGAGAAAATTCTCTATGGAAGTGCAGTGACATCATTTGGTCATTGTACAAATCAGCATCTCAAGATAGTTCACAGTTTTGACATTAGATTGCTACAATGACATCATAACTTTCACTGACATATCTTTGTGAAACTGGGTTTTCAGGGGATGCTATAAAATAAAAAATAAAATGACACACAAAATTTTATGTGGAACAGAAGTTGATGGCAGTAACTATCAGTATCAAACTTTCGACTTCAAAGTTTGAGAAGCTGTGGTATAATCAATATATACTAAGTTGCTAGGATTGAAATATGTATTGTTTTTAGACTTAACTAGTTAATAAATGAACTTGTTAGATGTTTCTTTTGGATTAAGTGTGCCTTGAATGGAAAATATTTATGTTAGTATGTCTATTAGGAATGCTTTGGCTACTAGTAACTGACTTTGAATTTTGGTCATTAAATAATAAGGGGTTAATTTTTTCTCATATAACTTGAAATCTGGAAGTAAGCAGGTCAGAGCTATTGCAGCAGTTCAATAATGTAATAAATGCTCTCTCTTTCTGTTTTATTTTGCCCTCATCCTTAGCATACTCTCGTATGATCTCATGGTCAAAATATAGCTGCTTGTCCAGGTATTGTATACTTGTTCAGGGCTAAAATAAAGGAACAGGGCTGGCCAGTGACATCTCCCTCTAGGATTAGAAAAATAAAAGCTTTCCCATGGGTTGCTAAGCTGATTTCTATTAATATCTTATTGACCACATTTGTTTGCATACCCACCCCTTGCGGCAAAGATGTCTGAAAATGAAAGTGTTTAACATTTCTAGCATCCTACAGAAAAGACAGGTGAGCAGATTGGAAAGAATGTTTACTTACTTAGCAACAGTGTCTGCCTCATTTAAGTATTGTCATCTCCAGGGTTATCTTACTAAAAAGGATTAATCTTACTAAATGGTTGATCTTGGATTAAGTTCAAATTTCCCTCTTTCCTAAGTGCATGCTTTTCCAATTATGGTTCGGTAACACATTTACTTCTTTTTTTATTTCTCTTCCATATTAGCCTGCTCTACCTAAAATTCATACTTCAGTTCTTGGGACACTAAAGAATTGCATAGGGGTGAAGAAAGAAAAAACAAAGCATGCAGCATTAGTTAAGAGCATAAGAGCTCTGCAAGACAAACATAAGAACTTTGGTTTTATATAACAGGAAAGAGCAAGAGTTGATGTTTCCTTAAGTGAAGACTGGTGTGAAAAATCAGTGTACAAGAAAAGTCAAACTGGAAACAGTTTGAGCATTGTCATATATATGTGGACATCATTGCCCTGAAGCTATCTCTTGGCATACCCACGGTGTTGGGATTCCTCAAATGCTTTGTTCTTCTGCTAGCAGAAATGTGAGACTAATATGATGAATTTTTGTTTCTTTTTCTCTGTTATTAAGACATAAATCATTTTGTAAAATGTCTTCTATGAATTGAAACTGTAATGATATATTTCAGGGCTTTGGGATTTTCTTATAGGTACCTCTTAGCTGGTTGCTCACAGGCAAAGAGCTGATATGAAAATGGAAAATGATTCTGTTCAGAGTCTTCTCTTAAGAATCTGAGGTATATTGTTTGCAAGAAATGAGGGAGAAGAGAAACAGTTGAGATTTGTTAAAAATAAAAACATTTTTGTTACCAACTTTTGAGCAATGTTTCATTCCAAATATAGTGACATTAGACTTGCCTCAAGTGAAGGATGTGGAATTGCACTTGTTCAAGTATTTCATTTGGCAGGAGCACAGAAGAGAATATAATTTGCCAAGAAATGCTTCACTCTGTCTCCCCTAGTAAATGGAGAATTTATTATCAATAAGAAACTATAGAGATCTATTCACTTGGTTATCATTAGGAGTCTGCCCCAATTTTTATTATATATTCTTTTTTTCTCAAAGTTATAAATTTCATTATGAAAATTGAATAGACTATAAAAATTAGAAAAGCAATGTTTTTTTGTTTTATATATATCTGTAACTTGAAATGGCCTGTATTTTTATAGTGAAGAATACAGGGTCTTGAGGCTTAGAATTCTTTATGCTTTGAAGAAACATGTTCAGACAACGAGTGATAATTTGACAATATATGTTTCCTATGGAGAGGAGAAACCCACTATTGTTAAATCTTTGGTTTAATTAGTACATTATTTTTTATTAAATATTTTTCATGAGTTTAGGGTTCACTATATGGTAATTGGTCAATTGATTACACTTATAAAATTCATAAATAAAATATGTTACATTTGTGAAACATACATTAAAGACAATAATATTTTAAAATGCAAAATGTAATGATTTTATACAGCTATGCAGCTTTTAGAAAATGCAAATTTATTGCTTTCAAATTTATAGTTAGTGACATTTTAGGTCGTGGCATAATATGTCCCAGCAGCACCTTGCAAAAACAGTTAATTACTCTTTTGTGTATATAAAAGCTCTCTATATAAGCCCTGACAAAGAGAGAAGGATACATGGGTAAAGGTATTACTGTTAGAGACACAAACCAGCAATGTATATTCAAAATTGGCCATTTTGATGAGTGGTACCAGGTGACACATAGATTTATACTTTAAGAATTGAAGACAAGAATTAAAATAATGTTTACCATGATATTAGTTCAAAATTCATTAGCTGTTTCAGAAATTCATACTAAATATGAATGCTTCTCCATGTTGACAAAATCTTGTAACTTATTCGGTTAAAGTGTTTGTGTGCTTACTTTGAGCCAAATATTGTGCAACTTGCTAACAGACCATGTGTGAAACAGGTTGACACAATATTGGCCATGGACCTTGAGTATTGTAAAGGGAATAAAATGTGAAAACTATAACAAGATGATGCATGAAAAATTGGGGAAAATAAATAGTGATAGTAATGTAGTTTACAGAGATTTGTGGGTCAGTAAAATTTTTGAGGACAAAAATATAAGCCTGAATCAGGAGTTAGCCAACTGCGTGTCTGTGTGTGAGGCAGGAGGATGTGGGTAGGAGTAGGTGGAAAAGAAATGCACGATGAGTCATGAACACTGCTGAGACTGACAATTGGACAGAGAATATTAGTTGGTTTTTGAGGTAATCCATGTTAGAAATGGATAAAACCTTATGTATGCTAATAAATAGAAAACGTAGTCTGATAAATTAGATGTAAAAGGCAAGAGGAAGCCATATGAAACCCTACTTTATGACTCAGTTGAGTGAAGCCCATCAGTGAGACTAATGACAAAAGAACATCAAGTTGAAATAACTTAGATGGTATGTCAATTTTGTGTTTGTTGAATTTCACAAGCCTAGATGATGTCTAAATAGGAGGATGTTTGCAGTAGACTATATGTTTCTGAAGCTCAGAAAAGATGTTTGAGCTAGATTTATGCATTTGCAAGTTATCAACATATAGACCAGCTAGTTTTGGAAGATAGCATTCATACAGATGGGATATTTCAGGGAGACTGTATAGATTAAGAAAAGAATAAGACCAGGGTGTGACTTGGATAAACAAGGACATTTAAAAGATCTAGTAAAGATATAGTGAAATTTAGTAAAATGAACAAGTTGTAATAGCTAAACAGGCAATTTTTTTAATGTCATAGGTATTACAGAGATTGACAAAATTTTTCTACAAAAGATCAGATGGTAAATATTTTAAACTTTGAGAGTCAAATCTCTGTCCCAATTACTTAATTCTGCCAAAGACTCTAAAAGAAGAGACGATGCATAAGCAAATGAGAATCACTGGTTCCAATAAAACTTTATTTACAAAAGCAAGAGCTGTACTACATTTGGCTTGTGGGCTATAGTTTGCCAAGAACTGAAATACAGTATCAGGAAGGCAAAAAGAAGAGGTTATTTGAACAATGAGGGAGTAGTCAATGCTATCAAAAGGTGCTGAGAAATGAAGTAGGATGAGAACAAAGAAGTGTTCATAAAATTTATCATAAAACACTCAGTGGTGATTCTGGTGAGAGAATACTTACTGTTGAGAATGTTGTGGTATCTGGAAGAGGGAATGAGAGTTGAGGAAGAGGAGGAAGCATGTGGATGAGAACTCTATGAAACCATTTACAGGAGAGAAGTAGAATCGTAGCTGGGAAAACGAGATAAAGGCAGATTGTTGTTTTTTTGTTTTTAAGGTGAAAAAGTCTTCAATATATTTAAATGTCAAAGGGTGGAAGCCAATAGAATAGGAGAAAGGATTCAGTTTTTTGAGAAGGTAGGAAAGGCTGGTATCTGGAACAGATGTAGAGAGTTTACATTTTAATACATGTTCTCATTTGTAATAGGAAGGAAGAAAGGAAGAAAGAAAGGAAGTTTGAAAGTTTGGTGAGATGCAGAAAGTGTTTCCTATTATTGAATTCTATGGAGTAGGAATTTATTCATCTTTCAGAAAAGTGCTGAGATTATGGGTACAAATATTTGAGGATAGTGGAGAAGATTGAAGTTGAAGTTAAGAAAGTATAAAAAGAAGGCCTGCAAGAGTCTGGAGACAACTTAATTAGAATGGTACAATCAGCAGGATTGTGTGATTCCAGCCTCCCCTCCCCGAACCTGCAATCCTCAGCATTCCAGATACAGTGAGGGTTTTCTCCAGGAAGATGTGATGACAAATCCTGAGGTAGGAAGAAAGGAATGAAATGATATTGAAAAGGAATTAAAAAGATGTTGAAGAGGTGATTATGTTGAAGAGCACCTCTAATAATTTAAAATAAATACATACAATAGTCAAAACCAGTAAAATTCTCTTTCAGATCTTTACTCAGAGCATTGACTTTTCAAGCTCATTCTTCACCAGTACTGTCCAGGTAATGGTAGTGCATATAATAGTTCATCAATTATACCATGGTCAATGAGAATGTACCCTTGTTGGAATTTCTGTATCCTTACTGGAACATCAGCAGCCCTGATTAAAGAAAGAGACAAAGAGGAAAGCCACATAATAGGTTATGGAAGAAATAGGCAGAACACATTAGAATGTGGTTGTCACTACTTGTGAGAATGATACAAAGCAATTGTTTATACTTTTGAAAGAGATAACATACCAACTATATATAGTTATGAAAAAAGCATATGTCATAAATTTGTATTTCGTGAGGTACCTGAGGGACTTTGGTCACTGCTAGACAAAACATAAAAAATCATTGTTTGACATTTCAGAAAATTAAGCAGTTTAGGTAAAAATATAGAAAGTGATAAATGTAAATAATATCTAAGACTATTTTGAAGAAAATAATATTATGGCATTTTCTAAATTCCTACTAAAAATCTACTTGAATTAATCCCTTTCTTTATATCAGCAACACAGCCCTTTGACTCATTTTAATTCACAATATTATATTGGCTTTTTGACTGTTTTAATACCCCATCCTATAATCATTTTGTCCATAAGCACTGAAAGAGTAATAGCAGAGAGTTGAGAATGTCACTGCAAAGTGTTTAGAAATCATTAACATTTGTGGCATTTCAGATTAAGAATAAAATTATACCGAATTATATCTCCCTCTCAAATCATACAATTTGTCATATATATATATATATATATATAATATACATATATTCAATTTATATATGTGTATATATATATATATACATACATATGTATATATATACACACATATATATAAAATTATGTATATATATATATTTTTTTTCCCTAAATTTGATTTCCTCTGGCCAGGAAAGGATTATGCTCTTATTGAGTTCTTAGTTCACCTTAGTTCACTTTTTTTTTCTTATTATTTTCAATTGCCCATTTTAAAATTTAAGATACAATGGATTAAGTTAGTAGAAATTATCTAACAACAGATAACCAAATCCTTTTAAAAAGAGTTAATATGAACCCAGAACATTGAAATATGTACCATGAGTTTCTAGGAACAGTGTCTTTTCTATAAGACATTTCATTTTTGAAACAATGAGCATCAAAGGGGGCTTCAATATTCCTGGTCATTTCTACATACATGATTGATATGGTGACTCAGTTCAGGATGTGAGAAAGATCATTTACTGGCTAACAAAATGCTGAGCTTTATATTCATATTTCCTCAATATGAAAAGCAGTCATAGCACATAGGACTTTAGTTTCTAGTTTGCTAACCTACTACATTTCACAGAAAAAAATATTTTCAATTACTAATTATTTGTGATACCCTATAATCTTCTTTTAAGAACAAAGTTTAATTGCTTTTAGTACAACTTCATCACCTAGATGTTATTTAAAATACAGACGTGTGTTAATTTGGGATATTTTTTTTATTTAATTATTTAAGGGATGAATGCAACCCTATGTTAATAGTTTATTTTTTTCAACAAACCCTAAAAGCATACTTATTTTGAATGAGTACATGAGAAAAGCACATTAATGTTGAAAGTAATAATTAAAATGCCTGTAGTCTATCTACAAATTCTGCTTCATTATAAATAAAAACAAACAAATGCGACATAAAAAACATTTATTCCTTTTTAATGGACTTTTTAGTTAGTTTCTCAAATTGTTGATGAATGTAATAAAATTAAATTAAATTAAAAGAAATGTCAAGAAGAAAACACATTTAAAAATTAACAAAGCCCACAATAAATTTGCAATTACACATTCATTAAAGGTTTTAAAGGGGGTTATTCTCAGCAAAAAAGAAAAAAAAATGACACTATTGGAACTTTAGCAGGAACAATTATTATCATTGCAAATTACTTAAACTATTAAACTGAGGCTAATTTAGAAATATTATTAGAAGTCAAATTACTGAAAAAAAACTTGTTTTCTTTCCCCCTTTGTTTAATTTAAACTTAATGTCTGCTTATTCTCACACAAACAGAAAATGCTGATAAATAATTCCAGAGCATGCCTAAACATCTCCCTTCACAGCCAGCTTCTAATTTGATCTCTGGAGACCCTTCTTGGTAGCTGAATAAAATATTTTCATTTATTCTAGGAGAGCCTCTACCACCATACGTTTCTAATCTCGAGCTGCTTGGTAATGCCTCTAGATGAGGTCCTCAGCAAATCATTAAACTTGTTCAATAACAACGTGACAAAACACAGGAGATTTGCCGTTAGTGAAACAAAGAAGTTTTTCAAATGGGGAAAAAACTTTAATAAGCCAACTTGAGTTTCTAGGGAGAGTTTGAGAAATTACTTAACGTTTTAAACTTTCTGGCAGTTGCCATACAAGAAGACTTTAGATTCACAGTGACAGAATGTTTTGCAAGGGCCATACTTTCTAGTTGCAGAAACCCAGACTGGGAGATTTCTTCTCTGATAGAATGTATGTCTGCCTGGGTACCCTCTCGGTGTAGTGTACACAGCCTCTGAGTGTGCATAGGGCCTCAGCTCTGCTAATATATGAAAAACTGAATTACTAATTTGTTTTTTTTTAATAAAAATAAATGTTATGATGATCAGATAGTGGAAATTACTTTACCCTAACTGTCTCAATCCATCAAGATGCAATTTGATGAAATGAAATATTTGTTAAAGATAATTTTTCTTTCTAGGCTAGGAATTCATGATAAGCACTGATAATTTATGTCATGTAAGACATTAGCAATTAAGAAGAAATGCTAGTAGAATAAAACGACTTTTTAATAAATTAAGGGATCAGATTCCATACTAGAATGGGGATGAAATTCGACTGCGTGGGCATGATCAGACACTAGGGAAGTTTAACAGTTTTAAATCCCAGGAGCAAGGAGGAGGAGTGATTCATGTCCGTTGACAGTTCATCAGTCTTGTTGTGTTGTTGGATTACTATAACTCCGACTCTGTAAAAGGTTTACCGAGCCCATTGTTCAGTGTCAAAATTTTCTTGTACATAAAAACGTAATAATAAACAAAAGTATACAGATAGAAACAGAGACAGTATTCCCTATAAACCTTTAACTTTTCCAACCAAAGTTCCAGGATTATGAATTTTTCTTGAAAACAATTCAATTGATGGCAAAAAAAAAAAAAGTTTTAGTTAATCTTGTTTGATGATCACCTGATTTCCTTTGCTACCAGAAAGCTCTGTGCTCTTGAATTAATTACATGGTCTTTTCCTTCAGATTTTACCATCATCTTAAACTTCAGCTTCTTTTCTCAGTCTTTCCCCTACCAACTTTCTTACTTTTCTTTTTCATATGGAATAGAATTTTCTGAATATCTTAATTTGTATTAGAGACAATGAGGAGCACAGAAGGAAAACTTCAATGGCTAGTTCCCATCACTATTGCAATACTTACTTTAGAAAGCCAAGAGGAGCTAATATAGCTCTATTCTCCTGTATATATTTTTGCTTACTTGGCAATGCAGCATTTAGAGCCATTGTTAGAACTAAAAAAAAAAAAAAAAAAAAGTTGCATGTACTGTGTTCAAAACAACATATATTTAGACTAAAAAATGAGTCATATGTGAGTAGAAATGGAGAATTTACACATTACTTTAAACAAAACTCAATTTATTATAGACTCTTTTTTTTTTTTTTTTTACTCCTATCAGGGTCACTATACAGATATAGAAATTAGAAAAAAAAATGCTCCAGAAAAATCTTACTAATATATACATATATATGTGTATATAAATGCTCTGTATGTTTGTATCTGCTAATTAACGCCAATGGTGATAAATATTTTCTAATACAAAAGGACTATAATTCCATATCTCTTTAGGGCCCAGAAAAGATGCAAATATTATGCTCATTAGCACATGGATTACAAAACATTATTCTCTTTATAGTTATTTTCCGGGGGTTCAGTTCCAAACCAGAAAATACCCAGTTTCATTCACATTATATAATTGTTTTCTTTTCTTTTTTCTGCTGGTTGAGATGTTTTTATGTATTTTAAATTAAAAAATACATCATGAGGAATCATATAGGAACAGAAATTCATTAAAAGAAATTTTGTGTACTGAAATGAGAGGAAGTGTGGATTTCTTTGTGGTTTTGATGCATAGAAAGAATGGGCCCAAATACCCGGGGTATCATGATCATGGCCAAGTAGGTTAGGGATTAGAGATGTCAGTTTAGAAGTAACTTTTTCCTAGATTTAGTCATAAATCCACCAACTACTTGTAGCTCCATGACCTTGGGAAATTGCTTAATCTCCCTTTACCTCAGTTACTTTATCTGAAAATGGTGACTTATACCTATTCTAGATTGTTGTGTGAATTGAGGACACATAAAAAATACTTTTATAGTACCTAGAACATTGTAAGCATGAAATCATGATGATGATGATTATTATTATCACATGAAGATTACAGTGCAATTAGAGGGACTCTATTTGTAATTGCTTAATTTATGTTTCACAGTGTCATGAATTATTTTTTCATTTACCTACCAAACTGTTTCAAGAATATATTATCTATATTGTTTTCCCACTTCTCTGAGTACTAACTAGCCTTTATTGTATATATAGACTTTCAAAGCTGAGAAATGGAGTAAAGCTTAATTTTTTGGAGTGTCAGACTGAGGTGAATGTGCATTTCAGCCCCACTACTTACCAGATGCCATAACAGTGGTTAAGCACATGGACTCTGACTCTACCATTTGCTCAGAATATCTCTGCAAACGTGATAATACTAAGATAATACTTAGCTCATAACCCTGCTATAAGGGTTAACTTATTCTGTATTTGTGAAGAGTTTAGACAGTGTCTAGCGCATGGTAGTGTTATGTGTTTGTTTGAACCAAGCCTCTACCAGTATGACCTTGAGCCCCTGTGAGTCTCACTTTTCTTACTTGTAAGATCAAAATAATAATTTCTTCCTCATAGGGTTATGGGGAGGATTATATGAAATAATACACATACAATGTTTGACATATAGTGAATGTGCACAAAAAAAGCTACCATTATTATCAGTTCTAATGCTCTATCATCACTTTTTTTATCACTTTTCTACCACTCTTCAAGACAAGTCTTTTAATTTCAAGAAACACCTTCTTCTTTCTTTCTGATGGAGTTATCTATCTTTGCAGGCTAACTTCAATTCCATTTCCTTCAGGTCCACACTAGCTTACTAACATATTCCTTCTTTAATATATTGTTCAAATGACTGCACCTAACATACTGATGTTTATCAATACTGACTCCTATTTAAAGCAGAGTAGTACAGTGGAAAGAACATAGGTTATATCAGCATAACATCTAAGTGTTAGGTCATGATATATTAGATGAACCACTCAGTTAGGAAATATAATTAATATTTCTAAAGCTCAGTTTCTTTAAACATTGGGGGAAATCCTCTATCCAATATATCTTGTATCAAGGTTGGTAGAAGATTGATTTGACCAAAGACAATAGCAATGTCCTAACAAAGTCCAAATCAGTGGATAGGGTCTAGGACTACTTGAATCAAACATCAAAGTATGCCAACCTTAAAGCAATTACATGTGTTTCATACGTTAGAGCTTACAAATCACTTTAAAAATATGTATGATGCTTATTTTCTAGTTGGAAAACTATGGCTCTAGAAAATTAGTAAATTATATAAGATCACTCAGTTTATAACATTTATTGCTACTTTTATTTTACTTTGCCACCTCGCATCAGGCAACAAGTAGCTCAAGGTGTGAATGAAGAGAGAAGATATGTTCCATCGTTTGGTCTAGGACATAAGAGAGAAACTGCTAAAAATTAGATTTATTCCAGAGTAAACCAAGCCACCTCTTTTGGCTCTAAGTTCCTATATTCATGTGTCATGTTTATCTTTAGCAGTAGAAGACCATTGCATTGATTTACTGTATGTCAGGAGACAGTTTGGACATCATAAACAAGGTCTATTTTTTGTCTATTTTTTCCTTAATATTTGCCTCTGACCACTCTATGAAGTGTTTGATTGCCTTCCACTTCTGTCAAGTGAGAGTCTGATTACTGAGATTTTATTTTCCTATCTGTCTACTAGCACTTTCATTAGCAATTCCCATTCACTAAGTATCATGGTCATTATCCAAAAATAACTTTATAGTTTTTTGTTTACCACTGGAGGCAGAGATCTTTGCCACACTCCCACACCTCCCACCTCCATTTACCTCATAGTTCCAGATTCTAGAGACTTTTCTACAGTAAGACTCAGCCATAACATGTTACGCTGTATCACCTAGTTTAAAAATGGCAAACATAATTTATTTTTTCTCAACCATGTATTATTTTTAATGTCATTTGTGATATTTACTATTGCTGAAGGACTGAAGTGATTATTTCTTGCCATGTGAGAAACTCTAAGCTACATCTTCTTTTTGTTTATCACTTATAGTCACTATTTCTTCCATTCTCCTCTGTACCATTTTACTTTTATTAATTTTAGTGAGAGTACTCTAAATATATCTCTATTAGGCTTTACATAATCAAAATTGTTTTTAAACATTTCCCTATGTTGTCCTGTAAAATCTTAGCAAGTTTTAGAAAAATAATAAGCATTTATCTTTATTGTAGGACATATCAAAGCCTTTATTATGCTAATGCTCATTGTGACCCTTCTAGCTTTGTGAAGTGCAATGTTTCCCCTCTGTACATCACATGAGCCTAGTGGTCCACAGTCCGGGAAAAAGTATTAAAAATTATATATTTTTATATGTATATATATGTGTGTGTGTGTATAGCTATTTTCTTTCAGATAAGTTCTAGCAAGAAATAGGCTCTATTAAAATTAATGTTGACTAAAAAATAGTAATACATTTTATTTAATTTTTAATATTTGATTGTATTTTCTATATATTATATTTATGTTAATTTTTTCTTTGACAGTCAGAAAATTGAGTAAATTGTTTAAAGTCGATTAAACGTGTGATGCTGAAATTTGAGGCCATGTCTTTCTGGCTCCTACATCTCATAGCTTCTCACTATGTCTGAGATTTGTAGCTGCTCTGATACATTTATCTCCAGAAATTTGGGAGGATTAATCTATAAGTGATAGTTACAAGTCCATGTAGGACGAAATTATATGCTTATACGTAAAAATAAGTCATAGGTTGGAGGTGGCAAGGGAGACGTGAACAGAGCAATTATATTAGGAGAAGTTCCCTTATCTGTGACAGTCATGAGACCAGAGAGAGATTCTGTTTATTTTCCAAATTTGTTACCTACATTAAAGAATTTGTCACCTATTTTCCATTGAAGAAGCAGAGGATTCTTTTGATTTAGGTGTCTGTCTGGGGATGTTGGTGTGATTTTAACTCTTGAGATCTTAGTAAGGAGGAGAAAAAAAAAATTTTTCTAACCTTGAATCAGAGTACTTTATAATTTGACTATGCAAAAAAATAAATAGATATATAAATAATAGAGACAAAGTGCTATTTTAGTGTCTATATTTATTAGCTAATTTATATTTGCTCACATCAGCATTTTATCTTTCAAATGATGATTTTAGCTTTTTTGCAATTTTTCAACTAATTTTTTAATGTAAAAATATGGTGTCTGGAGTCCCTGGTAACTGCTATGAATAGTTATCTACATGACCATTAGAGTTCTACAAGAAGTCAGTATCTCCATCTAAATATACCTGGAATGAAAGCTCTTTGAGCTATCTTCATTATTTCACTTGCTATATTAATCAATACTCTCCAATAGCTCCTTAAATCACACTAACTCATGCTCATAGAAACTGTAGTGGGCACAATTGTAAAATGACCCCGTTCGATTCTGACCTCCTGGTATACATATCCCTTCTCTACTATGACTATGACAAATTTCACTACAGTTACTAAATTATAATATATAAAAATAATCGAAGTGATTTTGCAGGTGTGATTGAGGTCTCGAATCAGTTGACTTTTAGTTAATCAAATGAAGATTATCCTGGGTGGGCTTAACCTAATCAGGTGAGCTCTTAAAAGGAACTGGACCTTCTAAAGAGAGAATTTCAAAGCATGAGAGATTCTCCAGCTGGCTTTGAAGAAGCAAAGAACCATGTTTTGAACTTCTTATGGAAGCAGACAGGTGACAGGTACTGCATATGGCTCTAGTTATTGAGATCAATGTCTGGCTGACAGCCAGCAAGGAAATGACAACCTCAGTCATATAGCCACAAGAAAATGAGTTTTGCCAACACTCAATACTTAGAATCTAATCCTTCCCTTGTGGAACCTCCAAATGAGACTATAGTTGGCAAATGTCTTGATTTTGTCTTTGTGAGACCCTGAGCAGACGACTCAGATTCCTGACTCATAAATCTGTGAGGTAGCAAGTATATGCTGTTTTAATCTACTAAATTTGTGGTAATTTGTTACACGGCAATAGAAAACAAAATAACCACCAAACAGTAGTGATGAGACTACATGTTAATAAATCCACCCATTCTGCTCCCTTCAATTGAGCTAACTGAGTGAGAAAGATCAGTTACATTGGTCTCCAAAGTCTTGTATGCTTTTTTAAATTTTGTATATAAATCAATAAAATGCAACAGCATAAATTAGAGAAGAGCTGATTTTTGAAAAACTGACTTTAGGTGAAAACTTTATTTGAGTAAAATTTAGGTTAAAAGAAAATAATTTGTAAAAAAAAAAAAAACTTATGTCGTTAGTTATAGGGAAATCATCTATAAACATTAGGCTATGAGTAAATCCCCTGAATCTCTAAAGAATCTATAATGAGATTGGTTTTCATATACTTTTAAGTCCTCTTTGCATTCGAAAGAGATTTAAGATAGATATAGATATTAATATCTAGATATATACTTATATAAAATATATTTATGTATCCCCTTTTCAATCAATTTTATTTTGATTAGCTATATGACTACAAGGGAGTTTCCATATTTATAGAAATATGGGTTGGTTTTTATTTGAAACTTCTGTTTTAGTTCCAGTATATGCTCAGCCTCCAGAACTGAGTTATCAATGTAAGTATAGCCATACAGTGGTGAATTGTGCAGCATTGTTATGCTATTTTATGTATTGGAATAAGTCACATATAAAATAATATTACTCATTTTTTTTGCATTTAGTCATACTCTGTTGCTTGCATATATCCCAATAACCTTTTAATTTTACCAAAAGGACTCTATTAAGTATGAGAATTTCACCAGTCATGTTCAGTATGTATAAGCAAAAAACTTATCTCTATCTTCTCTCTCTCTCTCACTATATATATATCCGTATATATATATAGTGAGATATATAGTGAGATATATATCAGTTTATATCTATCTATCTGTCAATCATCATCTAATCTATAGATCCATCTGTGTATATGTTCATCTATATAGAGAGATACATATGATCACCCCACTCAAAAGAAAAAGCTTGAACAATGATTGAATCCTCTATAAAACAACACAAATACATATACATATGAGTTCCTCATTGTGTTTAGATTCATTTGCCTACTCTGAATTTGAGAATTTCTTCAAGTCCTGGCTGCAACCATATAAATGGAAGGACAAAATAAAACTATAAGATGACAGTCAGCAGTAATTCTTAGAACTTTATAGATCATTTATAATGAGTGAAGCACTTGATACTACAGTAATTCTCAGAGTGAGTTCAGCAGTACCCAGTCACCTGGGAACTTCTTAGAAATGCAAATTCTTGGGCCCCACTTTATATCTAATGAATCAAAAACTCCAAGGGCGAGGCCTTGAAATTTGCACTGTAACATCCTCTGCAGGTGATTCTGAGGCACCTCTAAAAATAACTCTGTAGGTTATTATTATTATTAACTTTGTTTTACAGATGAGGACATGAAGCAGTGTTATTCAACTGTTAGGGTCCAATTAGGAAAATAGGAATCTCTCAATGTACTTCAAAATGGGAAAATTTAATATAGAAAATTGATTACATAAATAATGGGGAAATTAGAAGCTATCCCCGACTCTAGAGGTACACAGAGAAATAGTACCTTGTCTGGATCTGTGGCCACCTTGCACAAAGTAGGACTACAGCAAGTCTGCCCTGTGGTTGGCCAATGAGTGAGTGGCTGTCTAAATTAGACCCTGGGGCATAGAATCGGCCCAATAGTCCACATGAAACAGTGAGGAATGCAAAAGAATACCACACTCTTTCCTCTCATTCTGTCGTCTAGACTTCTAAAGTTCTTCCCACTGGCTGCATTTGCTCAGAAGTCAGAAACTAGAGAAATCTGGGAAATGTAGTTCCCTGTAATAGAAAAGTGGAATAAAGGCAGAGCAGGGAATAAATCTGAGGGCCAACAGGCAAATGTATCACACAAATTGTTATTTAATTCAGTTTTCCAAAGTTAGTAGATGACAGAGCTGGGACTTGAAGCAGAGAGATTATTCACCAGATTCTGGCTCTCCACCATGCTACAGTGAAAACAGAAACTCTTACCAATTCAGCAATAACTAAATATATTACAGAAGAATTCATGAAAATAACATATTACACAGTTCAATTGTTGAGATCTGGCTGACATCTAGAAATACATAATTAATAGCTTATACTAGCTAAAGCTTAAATTTTAGATTTTTTTAAAGTTTGGTCCAGTCATCCAGGACTGTTTACAAAGAGGTAGGTTAGATACCATAATATAAACAGAAAATAATCAGATCCTAAGACAGTGGATAGGATGTGATGATAATCGATGACGTAGTCACTAAGATTTATATTTCCTAAACTTTGACTGAATCAATGTCTATAGAAATATTTGTGAATTTTAATTCTGATGAATGTGTGCTGTGTTATAGCATACCTTTTAATTCTTGAGCTAACTGGTCTTGCTCTTCTTGAATTACTTTGCAAGAGTAATTATCTGAGACCATGTTGGAGCAGTTTACTCTTGCAAGAGAATTGTTTTTGTCTACCACTTAAAATAAACCTGACTTGTTGAGCTGTTGCTTTATGCATTCCTCTTGCTCTCTTTCAATTTAGAAAAAACTCTCAGAGGTAAACCACAGGAAGACTTACACATGAAAATTCCCTGAGGTCAAAGCTAGTAGCTGTGCCAAGTTGAAGACTCTAAGCATATGACAGCTCTTTGGGAGTTAGTTTTCACATTGCCTGCCAAATGGGAATTTGAGATAAGCGAGACGAACATTAGACTTCTTGCAACTTTACTTGTGAAGGTGAAAAATGAAGACACTTCTAATTAGTAAAAAATGGTTTATAACAACAGTTTGAATCCCAAATCCTGTGGTTGGTAAAGCATACATATGGAAGTATAGTTAAGTTCACTTGCCAAAATTTACAATCCATTTCCTTTCTGCAATATTTGAATCCATATGGGTATTAGAGAGATCCAATTATTGTCAAAGTACCTTCCATATTTATAGGACGAGATAGTTAAGCTTCAGCACCTTTTTAAGATGTGTTCAAATTTAGTTTTAAAATCCATCATATACTTAGGTAAGGCAGAATATTAATAGGTGACTGCCTCAAGGTATTTTTTTCTCATAAAATATGATAAAAATTACATGGTAAAGTATCTTAAAGACCTAAAAATGAATTTTTAGGTGCTTAAGAAGAAGCAAATTGTAACATTATCTTTAAATGTTGTAATATGTTGACTAAAAGGAAATAAATAATCCAAAGAAATAGAAGTTTGCCTTTATGACTCTGTTATAATAAACACATGTGGATTTTTTAAGTAAGAATATAGCAACGATTATTAAATTTATGAGTGTCTATAGGTTAAGATTTAAACTATGAAGTTGTATTAATATAGATTATTATACATATAAAGTAAGAATAGTAGTAACATTTAAAAAAATGTATTAACATGCATTAATTTCTTTAGGGTTGTTTTGTAGTATATATTTTTTAAGTTTGGACTGTTTCATTACCCACTATCATTTTCAATACTACATATTATTTTCAAAAAGGCAAGAAACCTCACAATAAGTAGATATTACTGCAATAATTTATATGGTTCTGCATGCATATTAGTAAACATAATAAATGAACATATTTTTATTTATCTTTGCTTTTCAAATATTTCAATCATTAAGAATTCACTGAAACTTCTATAATTTATAAGCAAAAGAGAATATTTAGTGGTCTGTATGTTTTAAAATTCAGTTATAATTTTAAGTTTAAATTGTTACATTTGTGGAGATTTGTATTTCCTTAATATGACTCAATTGCTAATGAAAAATCTAACTACAAAGGAAGATATCATAGACAATTATAACTTTATGGTTTTATTTGTTAAAATCTCATTGACTACTTTTGGTATACCACAATGAACATTAACTATGTTATTTTCATCTGTATAGTTAAATTTGAGATAGAGTATATAAAAACAACCCTTAATAATCATTAAACTTTATTAATCATGTCTTCTATATAATGGAAATCACACTCTCGTGAGCCAGTTTGAAGTACATATTGAATTATCAAATGGTAAACTGATATTTGATAATTAAGGAAAAAATAGGTGTGCCTATGTCATGGATATGTTTCCTTAGAAGCAGATTCTGAGATAAATATTGACATGTAGTGGGTTAGGACATGCTCTTGGGGTCCCCATCCATGGAAGGAAAAGGTAGGAAGTAAAATCGAGGGTTCTTATGACTTTGATTAAATTTAGTTTTAAATTCTAGCTCTAGAAATCATATCTCTCTTTGTCTTTTTCTCTTTCTATACCCCTCCCCTCAGATATTCAGCAACCCAAAGCAGCAGAAAACAGAAGCCTGGACCTGACTAATGATCAAAAGTTCTGGACCTCTGGCAGACTAAAGATAACATCTTGACCTAAGTTATGTTTTACCTCTTGAGCCCTAAGGCGGAAAGATCCCCTGGCTACTTTCCCATGGGACTGGACAGAGGGATGTGAGAAAAGACCTCAGAACTGTCCCTCGAGGCCTGAAGAAATTATTCATTACCCTTACCTCACCTCTGACCAGTGGGCTCCCAGCACAACCCTGAACCCCACAACCCACGGAGTCTTGTGAGTTTTACCTATATAATCTGTAACTTATATACCATTGGGGATATAGCACTAACTTCCTACCTCTATAGTGGCCAATTCAATATTAAACAATTTTTTTTTCTGTACTGCAAACTTCTGCTCATGCATTTGTTCAAGCCAGCACACACAGGCAGATGAACTTCGAACAAACAAACATTGGGGTCCTAATAACAAAAGAGGAAGGGCACTGAGGAAGCTGGTCTACAGTGTAGTCTCAGCAAAGACCTCAGGTAATCCCACAGTGAGCTCTGAAGTCAAGGTGGTTGAGGGGAGGGGACTGAACCTTTTTTTCCCTTCACATTGATTAATTATTGGATATGGGTTATGTAGGGAAAAGGGCATCATTTTTGGTTAGGCAACTCTCTTGATACAAGGCAATACCCAAAAGGCTTAAAGTTGAGGGCTATCTGCCCATAGCACTACATAGAGCTGAGAAAATACATCCATCAGTTTTGAAGGGGTATCTTCATGAAGTCCACCACAGCCTTCTGTAAACTCTGTGGGATTCATCAATGAAATTACATGTAATTCATTCACTTCTTTTGTTATTCACCAAGAATTTACTAAATATATTTTTCATTACATGACTAAATATTTGGTGCATAGTAAGAACCCAATATTTATTGTACAAATGCATGAGTATGTAATGGTCACTTGTAAGGAGAGGAAACATTTGTGCTGAGATTTGTTCAAAGAGGTGTTAAGTGCTATTTTTCTTCATGGCTACTAAAGTTTATTTAAAAAAATGATTTTGATCAGCTTTGATTATATCCATTGCTATCTGACTGTGTACTTTAAGAAGGTAGTAGCTGTCTTTTTATCTTTATAATCACAGAATCTAGCAAATTTTCTTGCTTATAGAAAAAGTAATAGTTTTTGCATCAATGAAACAGGTTTACGATGCTTCTTGAATGTTTTAGCATAGATGGGAATTTTACACTAAAAACATTGAAGGGACTACCATTAAATATGTAAATTAAATGAATAAATTAACAGTTTGAAGGTTGAGGAAACAGTATGGAAGATGGATTAGAAGTCTGAGGTCAAAGACAAGGAGTCCAATTAATAGGTATTGCAATATTCAGGCAAGGATGTAAGGTCTGAGCTAAAGCAATGAAAATGGGGATTGTGTGGTATGATTTTAGTTGTTCATTGGTAAAAGATTAGATGTGTTTAAAGAAGGAGGATGTGAGGCAAAATGGAGGGAAAGTTTTTAGTATGTAGTAGAATTAAGCATCTTCATAGGAAAGAGGGAAGCAGCTAGTACTAGATAAAAATAAAACAAACAATATAAAAACTTCTGTATAGTGACTAAGATATTATTATTTGGGTTAGAAATTGTAACTTGCAGCCCAACTCTGCTTATCTGCTACTTGTTCCACAGCTATAATTAGATAGCACATTTTAGGTCAGGTGTTCTATTAGGCCACAATTTAAGAAAGTTGTTCAATAAAATTTAAAGATCTCTCCCCCTTTTCCTCTACCCAGCTCCCTGCGACGCACTGGAGGGAACAGCATATGAATTTAGGCAGCTGGGAGGGTGAGAAGCCCCTGGTGACTGCATCCTGCCCCAGAAGAAAACAAACTAAAACAACAAAAAAGCAAAAATCAAGCAGATTTCGACAAGTAGCAATTAAAATTTATTTAACTATTATTTTTCTGTAATTTTAAAATTCAAGAGTCACAAACTGAGTGCCTCTGCTTTATAAGCCATCTTGTTTCAGTGAATAATCTGATCAGCTTTCCACAGAAACAAAATTGGTTATTTTGTTTTCCTCCTTCCCTCTCTCTCTTCCTTCAGTTCTTTTCCGTTCTCTAACCCCCCTTCCCTTCTATCCCTACTTCTTTCACCAAATGAGGAATTTGGAGTTTGCTATCCACATTTCCCTTTCCATTTAATATGTAAATAACATCACATTCTAGAGTAGGTAAAGAAATGATGGACCAGATTAATTAAAGATTTATTTCCCTAGCAAGCAATGCTTAACAATGTACATTCATTAAGACAGAAGTAATCTGAGAAAAAAGTACATGATAACTAATAATAATAAGAAGGAGGAGGTGAAAAAGAAATCAAATTTAACTTTTCATTTAACTTAATTTAACTTTTCATTTAAATTAAGCCAGTTGTGATATCCTAAATGTGTGGCTCACTGCTCTTCAAATACTCATTTTTTGATATGCTTTTGTTTTATTTATATTTTATTTCTACTAGTAGAAATAAATATATACATGAAACCTGGGTTTAGGGTACATTCAGTGTTCACTTTTATGGGCCCACTAATTTCTACATAAAAATATGGTTGTAAATAAAAAATCCTACTTTATATTAATTAATTCATGTGCAACAAATGTGTATAAGTTTGATGTTTCCTCAGTGACAAATTACTCTCTAAGACATTTATGATTTATCAAGCAGGGACAGAAATTTTGGCTCACAAAAAATACCAGATGTGATGATATAGACATGTAGTGAAGGAAAAACAAAATTAAAAATAAATACAAAGTGGTACATCAGGTTGGTTTATTCATTTCTTTTTAATCATCAAACTTTGAATATTCCTAGGTTGTTAAAATTATTTCATATGTCCTAAAAAATAAGAATCTAAATTTTCTCCTTCTCTCTCTTTCTGCCTCTCTCTGTGAGTGTGTGTGAGTTATACCAAAGGTATGCAAAAGATGAGAGGTTTCAGTTTCAGCTCCTGATTGGCATTGGGGTAGCAGAGAGGAGACAGCAAACAAATGAGTTGAGAATGCGTTATCTGGATTCGAAATACTATTTCATATTCACTGTTATAAATGCTAAAAATATGTTCTCTTTTTTCAACACGGTAACTTTTTAGTTTGTTTCTCTACTACTGGCTATATGGCTGTACTCTACCAAGCTATAAAGACAAGTTTGTAGGCCTACTCACTTCTTGGTTTGTTTATTTTAAGCAAGATATTTTTTTCAAGTAGGATTTTATAGAAAACAAAATGTTATTTTGTAGTAAAGTTATCAGGCGGCATTTCATGAAAGGGAAAGTGATACCATATTCAATCTGTCCATTTTTATATTTGTCTTCTCTCTGAATTAGGATCAAAGAAGAATCAAAAGCATAAGAATTTACACCACTGCAATCAATCATCTTTACACACCATGATTTAAAAAGTGAAAGATTTCTAAAATTTTGTCCATATTTGGTGTTTTAAATAGAAATTTGATACATCCTATCTAGGGATTTAATTTTAAATATTGTTCAAATTACAAAAGTAAGTCAAATAAAACATATGAAAATTAAGCTACTATTCAAATATAACAGTCATCTATAAATGGCTTAGCACATGCCTTTTGACTTTATTATTATAAAAATATTTTAGAGATAATTTTTTAACATATTTTCTTAAGCAGTCTTTATTAAATATTTTTATTAAACTGTTTTTTTGTGAATTCAAACACTAGCAATCCTTTAAGCCATCTCTTAGTGTGTATAAAGGCAAGACCGTAAGCTACATGTATATATACCCTGACCATATCAATGTATAATTTAGTTAAGTTGCTCCACTCATTCTCTGAACAGCTCATATTTACTTCTGACTTGAAATCCACTGTATTTATGCTGCTCTACTTTTCTATCTAGAGACTAGCAATAATTTAAAGTTCAGCTCATGTCACACCTGAACTTCTTTCCTTGTTTCAGCTTAGGTTTTATTTCTCATATCTCTTAATTTTCGTTGCAGTTATTATCCATAACTTATTTTAGCCCTTAAAATTTATTACCTCAAGGAGCAACAATAATAATAGTTATAGTATATGCAGGGCCTACTATGGGGCAAGAAATGAACCAATTGTTCCCATAATTAATTCTAAAATATATAACAGCCCTGCAAGGTAAGAATTATTTTTTCTTTTACAAATGAGGAAATTAAGTTTCAGAGAGTTAAGTGATTTGCCAACCTCGCAAAATTAGTGAGTGTGAGAGCCAATACTCAACACTAGATTAAGCTCCCAAACCCATGTTCTTTCCATTAAAAACTTAAAATATCTTGTATTTGTTAACACAAATAGGTTGTAAGAAACAGAACCCAGAAACCAAGTTTTAATTAAAAACAAAAGCATAAACAAATCCTCTCACTTCCTAGTGCACTGCTATATTTGCTATAAGCTCAGAAAAGACTGTCTTTAAACAAACTTAGTTAATTCTATCATTTTGTACAATTTAATTTATTGTTCATAAAAAAGTACTCAAATTGAAAAAAAAAGATGTAGGTTTATGGTTTCTCTCCATTAGTCCAAAAATAAATAATTTGGGGATAGCTGTTCAGATTCATGTTTCAAATTTTCTTTTGTGCTCTCAAGTACTTTGTTTTGTACAATGAACTTTCAATTAATTGTACTCATGGGGAAAAGTTCAGGTAATAATAGGGGTGGACACATAAAATTACATTTGTAGTCAATTTTAAATGTACGTATTAACAAATATATTTAATATTCTGGTAATTTACATTAAACATAAGGCTGAGCAAAACAGCAAAATAAGACAATAAGAAATCTTCCTAGTTTTTTGTTTTCATTCTCTAGTAACTCAGGCCATTATGAATATCAAAGATTCTTTTTGTTATTTGCATATAGAGCACAACGACCAGTGTGGAGACTCCATCTCAATGTTTCCTGTAGCAGATAATGTTTAACTGTTAGGGAGAGACTATTACTCACTAATACCTGTGCCCTCCTCATCTTTCTTGGTACTTTGCTCAATTACATTTCATGCAGTCAGGGGCCAAATGACAGCTTCTGGCTAATCGCATATAATCAAAAGTGATATGTGCCACTTCCAGATCTGGTTTCTAAAATTTTCTACAAGTTCTCTTTACTTTTCTTTCTTTGTCTTTAGGACTTAGCATAAGACAGATCACTAGATACACGAGAATAGGGCTCTGAATGACAGTGTGCAACAGACCCCCTCCCAGCCCTTCAACCTTCATCACTCTTTTATATGAAATGAATAATCAAAAGCTCAAAAAGAAGATCCTTGTTAATATTAGGTTAATAAAAATTAAGGGGTGTTTGTTATCATAGTTAGCATACCTTGACAAATGAAAATTGAATGCAAAGTCACAGTTAATTGGATCTATGGATTGAAAACAAATACATAAATAGCTTATTTTAGATACTAATTTTCAATGAACAAAAAGATCATTATTACAAGTAGATCACTGTTTATGCTCTGGACATAATTACTGTAGACTTTACTAGCTAAGGAAAATTAAACATAAGTTTGATTTTCACTGAGTCCAAAAAGGAATTGAAGTAAGTAATCATTAAAGTACTGTCCAGTCTATTGATTTAATTTTATCTATTTAAGAAATATTTTTTTTGAGCAAAGGTATGTCAGTGTGCTATACAGGTGACCATCTCTATCCTCATAGAATTTACCTTTTAGTCGCAACAGGCCTTAAGCACTATAAAAACTGACCAGTTATATTATAACTGATAAAATGTTATAGAGAAAAATGGAACAAGTACTAAGAGAATAAGAATGTGGAGGTATGGTGGAGAGGATGCACTTTTAATGGAGGTGGTCAGAAGCAACTACATTGAGGACAAAACATTTGAGTAAGACTTGAAGGAAATAAAAGAGTGAGCACAGAACATTCGAGGCAGAGAAAACAGTCATTACTAAGGAAGTAGGTAGGGACATATCTAGAGTGTTCAAGGCAAATGAAAAAGTTAGTCACTAGAATAGAAAGTTAGAGAGTGTTTTGAATTCGCTAGGGCTGCCATAAGGAAATATCACAGATGGAGTGGCTTTAATGACACAAATTTATTTTCTCATTGTTTTGGAGGTTAGATGTCTAAAATCAAGGTGTTGGCAGGTTTGGATTCTTCTAAGACCTCTTTCCTTGGCTTGCAAATAGCCTCCTTCTCACTGTGTCTTCACCAATCCTCTCTGCCTATGTTGTCTGTGTCCAGATCTTCTTTTCTTGTAAGGACACTAGTAATATTGAATTAGAGCCTTCTCTAACAAACCTATTTTAACTTAATTACATCTTTAAAAGCCCTTTCTGCAAATAAGGTCACATTCTGAGGACACTAGAATTTAGGGCTTCAAAGTATAAATTTTGTCAGGGCAATGGGGGGAAATCTAGTTCATAATAGAGAAGTGTTGTGTCCTGGTTCATGTAGGTCTTTAGGAAATTGGGTTTTCACTCACTGGAATAAAAAGAAGAAGTCTTTGAGCTAAGAAGCGATGTAAGGAGACTTATGTCTTAACAGTAGCATCTGTTGGGATCAGGGAAAGAAACAGGAGCATGAGTTAGAAAGCTATTAATATAATCCAAGCAAGATATTAGGCAGTTTAGGTGCACCTATAAACTGCTCAGTATTGGTACGGCTGGATTAGCTACTAGGAAATCATTTTATCAAGTTAAAACTCTTAAGGTTTGGAGGACAAACAGAAAAAAATATATATTTGTTTTACAGATAGGGAAACTTATATTAAAAAACCTTTCTACATTTTCACAATTTCTTAAAGCAAATATTATGCCCAAGAATATTTGATTATCTCCCAGATCTGTGCACTACTCATTCATTCCATTTAGATATCGATTCAAAAGCACCTTTCAGAGATTTCCCTGACTACTCCACATGAACTTGTAATCAACTGCCTCATCCCTGCCTACCTCCAACCCCTTACTCTGCTATATTTTTCTCTATATTACTGATGTACATAATTTTAATTTTATTTATTTGTTTATTGTCTAAATATCTCTTCTAGAATATAAACTGTAAAAGGTCAAGAACATTTTAGTGATATATATATAGTTAGTTATATATGTGTACATAATTTTACATATTTATTTATACATATATTATTAGTTTGGTAGTACTATCCAAGTTTAATTGTTTTCTTATTGAAAAAATAGATTTTTATGAGAATGTGTGCTGTACATTTGGGATTTTAGAATAGTGTTTTGATTTTCAAGTAAAATTTCTGATGAAAAATTTTTTTAAGTTTATTGGGTTAACATTGGTTAATATGATTATATAATTTTCAGGTGTGCATTATTATATGACATCTATATATTCTACTATGTGTTTACCACCCAAAGTCCAGTTTCCTTCAGCTACCATATATTTGACCACCTTTACCCCATCTACCACACCCCTCCTCCCCATCCCTCTAGTAACCACTAGTCTATAGTCCATGTACATGAGTCTCTGTTTGTCCTGTTCATTTGTTGCTTTTAGATTTATATCTCATATATAAGTGATATCATATGATTTTCAACTTTTTCTGTCTGGCTTATTTTGTTTAGCATGATTATCTTGAGGTTCATTTATGTTGTCGCAAATGGCAGTATTTCATCTCTTCTTATGGCTGAGTAATATTCCATTGTATATATGTACCACAGCTTCTTTAGCCAATCATCTATTGTAGGACATTTTGGTTGCTTCCATGTGCTGGTCATGGTGAATAATGCTACCATGAACATCAGTGTGTAAATATATTTTTGGATATGGGTTTTCAAGTCTTTGAGATAAATACCCAGTAAGCGATTGCTGGATCATATATTAGATCAATTCTTAGTTTTCTGAGAAACCTCCATACTGTTTTCCATAGTGGCTGTACCAATTTGCATTTCCACCAACAGTGTATGAGGGTTCCTTTTTCTCCGCATCCTCTCCAACATTTGTTATTACTTGTCCTGTTAATGATAGCTATTCTAACAGGTGTGAGATGGTATCTCATTGTGGTTTTGATTTGCATTTCTCTAATAGCTAGCGACATTGAGCATCTTTTCCTGATGAAATTTTTAACACAATTATTTGATCAGCAAATCTTTCTATTATTTTAGAAACAGAATTTTCTTATTCTATTCTCCTTTCCCCCAACTCCTTTTGGAAACTGCTATCACCCTCATTCTCCAGTCTAACCATTTAGTTCAAGGGGATCAGCCACTTCATACATAATTTTCCTCATTCCCTAGCAGTTGATCAAGGGATGACAGATACAAGTTAGGTCGGTCAGAGTCTTTTCAGTTTTTTAAGATTATAAATTAGAGGGTTATTTCTTTTCCAATGACAAAAACAAACAGTACTGCCTGGAAGAAGTTGATTTGTGGAAAGAAATAATGAGGCAGATACTTAGAGAATCAGATATGAGTGCTGGTGTAATTCAATTCCTTGACTCTAGTTGTATTCGTATCCACATCCTTTCTGCAATTTGTTTGTTCTCCCTTTTTTATATTCTGAAACTAATAAAGTTTCCTCTCCGACTTAGTTTACTTTAGGATTTTTGTTATCAGCAGATACATGATTTCAGATTAATATACTATCTACAATAAGAACCTATCAACTGTCTACCAAAGTTGTTATGATTTCTGCATTTATATCATATCTAATAAGGACATGTGAAAATAAACATGAAAGAAAATTATTTACAGTTTTACTTTTTTAAAAAATTACTATTTCTAGAAAGGGCATTGCTACTATCTTCCTCAAAGTACAAGAAAACAAATGTCCCTTTGTGGGTGAGCTATCATGCCTGTGTGCTCTTGGTAAAGATCAGACACTTGTCACCATGGCTTACAACACATATTTGAATGAGATTCCTAAGGAAGGGCTCAATTGGTAGAGATAGAACCGTTTTATGAATCTGACCTTTGAAACCAGCATAGTGGGCAATAACCATTAACAGATCAAATATGAGAAATGTCAGGTGTGGAATAAGCCCTGACAAGAAATATTTCATCAGCCTAAGCCCTTGAATGATCACTGAGGCCATTCTGTAGGTACCCTTCTCCCACATGCAGTGATAAGGATGATGGGTTGCTTCTTTTACTGCTGCCCTCCTTAACTCAATGGTCGGCTAAAGGGAGATCAAATTGACTCAAGTGTACCATAATTCTGAGAAAATTACCATTGTGAGGTGATCCAGTTCTTTTACTATTGCTTTATTGCCATAGAGAGTGCTGGTAGAGAAATAAACTTAATATTTTTAAATACTCAGTCTTGTATTTGTCTAGACTATATTTTGTGTATAATGGTATTGAATATTCTTTTAGCCAGAGGCATCTTCAACCAGTTTCCCCAAATCTGTTTTTCCAGTTGTTAAGTACATCTCACACCTTCAAGTTTAAAGTTGCTATGGAACTGGTAACTGTAAGTTAGATTAAAAAATAGATATTGGTGTGGTATGCACAGAATTACTATTCTAATACTTTTCAGTGACCAAATTTGACTTACAGTTCTGTCACTTTCTTTTGATGCAGCTGTCAATTAACCAAACTGCTTATGAAAGAATAGTAGTAGGTCTATTAAACAATTTAAAATAATGACATAATATATCTGCAAAGACCTGTACTGTTAGCCAAATAGTTCCTCCAAATGTGTTTATTTCCTGACTTGTGATTACATCTGCTAAAGACCCAGTTGTTGAAATTAGAAATCCCATTAGTGACACATTCAGAAATTTCTTTAATATAAACTCTGGTTCTGAATTATGGGGGAAATCACTGGATATTGCACTGTCTGTGGCAATGACGCCTGAGCTCTTTAGTAAACAATCCATCACCATCTGCAGTTCAGGGGAAGCATAAATTGCATGCATCATCTAGCACCCAATAAACACTAACAAGTAATAATAAGAAAAGTTGAAGTGCAGGTTTGTAACTGCAGGGGAATAAGACTGGGTACTAAAAGAGAAGAAAACATTTGAGTTCTCTTCGTAACAGCTACTTTTTCTTTCTTATGAAGTTTTATTTCCTTTGCACCCTTGTACTTTCATCCTGATGACATGGCTATTATTTTATAGCAGTTTCAAGCAGTTAATTAATGAACTGCACACAAGTGACATGACACCACCTTGCCCAATTATCTCTAGCATCTATTTTTACAGTACAAAGCACTGCCGCTTTGTGACTTGTCTTCGAAAATTGGCTCAGGAGGCAGTTACTTTAATAGCCAAAACAATGCAACAGTAGTGCCACACTGGTGACACAGAGTAATTGTAAATCACCATGTGAGATCTCATAAAGCTCACCATAAAAGCCTGGTGATATCATGTAATAAAAGTGTTCTTTTCTACTGAGTCAAGCAGCTATCACTCAATTTACCATGTAATCTCATGAGCCCAGGCTCATTAGCTTATCTAGGATGGGATGAGAATATAGTAAATACATAGAACCAAAGAGTCACCAACATTTTTTTTAAATGTCCTTGTGGTACTTTATAAAATTGAGAAAACTATGCTGTCAGGTTGTTATATATCATTGGTTCAAGCTTATTTATTTTCACATTGCTTTTCTCTCTAACCTACCCTCTTCCCTCTGGTCACTACTGTTTTTGGACTTCTAACATGTTCATACTCACAATTTGGCTGTTCAGTTTGCCTGTCCATGTAACTACACTGATTTTCTTTTAGAATTTGTTATAGTGGTCTTTGTTTAATTAAAAATCATCTTAAGTATAAAATAGTACCAATGTTTTGTCCAGAAACAAAAATGTTAGTTTTGAGTAAGCCAAGGGTAAATTTTACAATTTACTTTTGTGTAAACAAAATTCACTGTGGTGACAATATATTTTCTTGACACAAATAATGAAAAGACATAGGTATGCTCTGTGGTTGATATATTTAATAGAATAGTTTATTGTGTTCATCTGTAAGAATGCCTATCTTGTCATTGGTAGAACTAAATAAGAATCTCAAATTTTATCATCAAAAAGGGCAAACTGGTAGTATTTTGTATAGTCTATGTCATTTGTAACAAAATTTTTTATTATACTTATATTTCTCCAGTAAAGTCATATCTATAAGACCAAAATATTTCATATCTATTATTAAGCAGCCTTATTTATGAAATAAGTAGCCTGGAATATAATTTTCTGCCAGCTACCATTTATAAAAAATTTATAAATTTATAAAAATTAAAAATAAATAAAAAAGAAGCTGCACATGTCATATTTAGTTCAAACCACCTATACAATTATTTACTTTTTCTTATTATTTGTGAATATTCCTGCTTATTCTCTAATAAGTTTCTTTGAAGATCCTTTTTATTTTCTTAAATTCTACCTGACTATTACACTCTATCTACTACAGTTTAAAAAATATATTTATTATTTAATAAGTATTTATTAAGTAGGAGTCATTTTTTTAAAAAAGTACCAAAACTTGCTTTCTAAAATACTATTTGCACTTAAAATAAGTCATTTAGGAGGCAATATGTGCCAATATTATTGCTGTGAATTTTGAAACTCCTCTCTTGACATTATCTTTAGAAAAATATTTTAAGACATGTAGAAAAACCATGTATAACTTTTATTTTATTTTTAAACCAAAACAAATATTAAATGCTTGAATCCTTCAGATATCCATTAATTCCCAAGGGATTCTGACTCATTCTAAAATCTACTTTAAAATCTAGAAGAAAGCAACTGAGGTTGTACCTCTGATTGGTCCATGGATTTGATGGTTAATCAAAAAAGGCATTGACATAATAACCATATTGAAATAAACAGATGGCTTAGTAAAATAAGATCTTTGAAGTATATAACTTTTTATTTTCGTTCTAATATAGTTGTTAAAATTAACAGAACCATTATTTTATGGTAATACCTTGAGTAATGAGACCACCATAAAACATTGTTATATTTTAATTACTTGACTAAAAGAAATATGTAAATGTAAGATCACATTTATGTAGGTTATAGAATAACCAATTATGAAAATATTCTCACTTAAAGTGTATATAATAAGCTTTATTTACTGAGAAAACTTTAGAAACAAAGAGGCACAATATGCATTATATGTTACATATTTTAACATAGACTTCTGAATTATTGTTTTGCACAAAATATGACATCTTTTTACCCACCAAATATGGTTAAAATTTGTTCTTATATAGTATGTTATTTAATTATATCAAAAGTGGATATAGGTGTGTGTATTTTAACTTGGTTGATATTTACTAGATAAACTTTTACATTACATATAAAATGAATTGTTGGTGTTTTATATATTTCCCAGGAGGTCTCCGGTGGCAGCAGATGCTAGCTTAAATTGAAAATACTTTTTTGATTTATTGTGTCAAAGCTACATCTAGTATTAATATACTTGGCCAATACAAATGTCAGGAAAGATAAACACCTCCTTTGATAAATAAATTGACAATTGATTATTTATTGAAGGAAGATAGATTGTAGGAATAAGATTCATAAACACAGATGTCATCTTACACATGTTTAAAATCTGATACAGATAAATTTCTATGCCATGATGTATTATTTGTATTGCCCTGGGGAAAAAAATATTGCAAGAATGATGATTTCATGGAATGTTGAATGGAAGACTTGTAACTACCAAGGATGGTACAAATTATCTGCGATTTGTACACTGCCTGAAGCAGGGATAAAAAGTGGGGTCACAAAGTTGGTCCTTCTGTTAGAAAATCCATGTGAGCATACAGTTACCAGAATGTGAAACATTATTGGAGGTTCAAACAGATAGTAGTTAAGGAACCCAGGCAGTTTATAGTTTTTAACACATGTGGTAGAGTTCTCCTTTAAGAATGTAAGATGGACATACAATGAGAGAAGAAACTTACATTTATATAGCCCTACTAAGAGTTTTATGTGCCTATCCTGTTGACAACTCCCATAGCCCTCTGATTAAGTTTATTCAACAGTTATTTTCAAGAAGCTACTTTATGTCAAGCAATGGTCTAACCCTTAAGGATCCCACAGGGGCTTAAATAGATAGAGTCATTGTTCTCATAGATTTATGTTAGAATTTCTCAACCTTGACACTGTTACATTTTGGGCCAGATAATTCATTGTGGTGGAGACTATTGTGCATTTCTCAGATACTGAACAATCTCCCTGACCCCTTCTCACTAGATGCCAGTAGCTGCCATGCAAGTTGTGACAACCAAAAAATGTTTCCAGACATTGCCAAATGTCCCCTAGGAGACAAAATTGCCCCCATTTGAGAACCACTAATTTATATTATATTGGGCGGATGACACAGTGAATCATTTAACAAATAAATAATGCAATTTCAAATAGTGAAAAGAATAATAATGGGAAAGAGAGTTACTGGGGGTGGTGATGAAGAAGAGAGTTTGTACAGAATATACAAGCTACTGGAAAGGTCTCTCAAAGATAGAAGTCTTATGAAGATACTAAATAATGTAAAGATCTAAGAGGTTAGAGGCAGAGTAATAGCAAATGCAGAGGCTGTAGACATGAAGAATCCTAGCCTAGAGAGGTTTCTTCATTTGCTCAAGGTCATATAAAACCTGAATAGAAGTCAAATCTGTCTGCTTCCTGATCCTGTGTTCTTTGCCTGACCCTCTGACACCTCACTTTAAATCAAAGCAACTACAATTCAAATGTCATAGCATGTATATGTGCTGAGTTCTGCATGTGGAGCAATGATTTGAACTCAGAACAAAAATAAATCAGTAGATACTGTTGGTTAGGGGGCCAGGGAAGAAAAATGGTGATATTAATAGAGAAATATAGTCAGGAAACAAATTTCTCACAAAACTAACAGAACATTTAATATGCAAAATATTAATATGATGATCCATGCACCTTCCCCTTTTTCCTTCCTTCCTCATAATAAAATCTATCAGAGACATATTTTTTTCCAAAGAATAGGTTTTATAGGAAACCACACTGGGTAGCATAGTACTGTGATATTAGAAAGTCTTTTTATCTGATAATAATTCATTCTAAAATATAATGTATCTCTGACACTATAAATTAAAATATATTTTGACAAAGCAATATTGCCTTTTTACTAGGTAATATACTTGTTATGGATTTATAATTTGTACATAATATTAAGTGGCCCAGATAGAGAAATTTCAGTGAACTCTTGGGAAAGACTGTAACATATTTTCTGCCAACTTCTGTTTTCCATGGCTTTTTATTAAGAATTATAGAATATTTAGTCTTTGATTCTTTAATTATAATTGGCAGATGTCCCTAAAATTGTAAAGCAATTAAGAAGCCTGTAGTTATTTTCTTATAGCAGCAGTGCTGGTGGACTTGATTTTTCTAGGGTGTTTATCAGTCCCTATTTCCTCTCATTTATCATTCCAGATTGGATCCCTCAAGGATAGTATATTAGCTGTGACCAAAACCTCAGGGCACAGATGAAGATAAGGAGTCCAGAGAATATACAGGTAAATTTATTGCACATGGGATTTGACTATCAGTGGTAACATTTTAACACCTTACAATATGAGCTTGTCTATACATAGTCACTAAAAGTAGAAGCTGCTTTGTTTTTAAAAGTACTACAGATTTTAACTCTGTAAAAACTTGAGGTCTTTACTTATCTAGAGATAGTAAAATGTTCCATAGTTTAAAAGCCCTTTATGTGACAAAATTGTGCTCCCTAGTCCATAAAATATAATGTTTAACATCTTAAAACCAAATAAACAAAAATAAATATATTTACTTGACTGACTCTACAAATTCAGGAGGGACTTTTATATTCCTTAAGAAGCTTATATTTTTTTCCCTTCTAGAAGGGAAGGTTGGCTCAATTCATCTTTTATAGAATTTGTTATATAGATATTAAAAATGGGTTATAATATGATATATACTGAATGTTTTCAATGATGTCTTCATTTATTCAATAAAATGTTTATTGCTCTACTTCTATGTTCAGGTACTAGATATATATTGCTGGGGAAAAAAAATATGGTTCCTTTCTTCATTTAGTTGCTAGTCTAGGCAGAAAATGTTTAGTTATTCATTCATTCATTTATTTGTTTGTTGTGTCAGGTTTACTTTTATGTACAATAATAAAGAAGACAGAAAAAGTCCTGAATTCAAGAAGTGTACATTCAGTTGACAGGCACTAAAAGTAAACAAAAAATATATAATATAATGAAGAAAAATAAATCAACGTAAGCAGAGTGTGACATGCAGCTTGGGATCTTCTATAGCAATTACTTTTTGTAAGCTTAAATATTATAACTTTCATTTTAAAGAATAAATGGGAAGTATGGGAGTTAGAATAATCTGTTTCTAATATTTGAACTGCTTGACTGTGAAGAGATTGAAGTGATAGAGAAATACAGTAGGTAGCTGTATGGGATCAGATGAAACATTTTAAAGATGGAAGAGCCTCAAACATGTTTGAATATGAATAAGAATGAGGCAGTAGGGAAATGGAAGTTGAAAAATAAAAGCAAACAAAGGAATTCCTAGAGGAGTCAGTCCTTGAGAAGGCAAGAACTCACAGAGATCTTACTGAGCATTTATGCACGGAAAATTTCCTTCATTCTTTTACTATTCATTCATTTATTCATTTATTTAATCGTCACACTTTATTCAAATATGCTTTGGAAGGTATAAAAAATAAACACTATCTCTACAAATGAATAACATGTAACTAAGAGATATGACTGGAAAATAACAATACATGAAAATATGATTTGTAATAACATCTATTGCCAAGGGAATTTTGAAGAAAAGTTTACCACAGGCTGAAGTTTCAATCTTTATAAAATGTTCTGTATCTAAAGTTTCTTTTCGTGAGCCCATAGTCTTTATTTATGAGGAAGCCATACCTGATTTAGCCCTGGAAGAAGAAAAAAGTTGTGGAAATATAAAGAAATGGTAACTGGCTTCCAATATAGGAGAAATTGCATAAGCACATGCAGAAGTAAGAATTGTCTTTTCTATATTACATGTTACATTGTTTCCCTAGAAAAAGATATGTTGACCTCTTAACTCTATATTCAGAATGTGATCTCTTTGGAAGTTGAGTCATTGTAGATGTAATTAGTTAAGATCAGGTCATACCAGAACATGCCTGGTATCCATACAGTACAAGGAGAGAAAGATACATAGGGAGAAGACTGCCATGTGACAACAGGCAGAGATTAGAGTGATGCATCTTTATAGCTCAAGGAATGCTAAGGATTGCCAGCAAATATCAGAAGCATAAAGGTGAAAAGAAAGTCTTCTCTACGGGTTTCAGCAGGAGTGTGGCTCTGTCATCACTTTGGTTTCAGATTTTTAGCCTTTAGAACTGTGATGTAATAAATGTTTGTGGCTTAAACTACTCAGTTTGCTATTGGAAAGTAATACACATGATATACACTATAATGTAGATATTTATTTAGTTGTATATAAGATAATTTTGTTCTTTAATTTTTTTATTTTACATTTCATATGAAAGCACATTCTAGCTGATGAATAAAAAGAAAGATTTGAAACTTAATTATATCACTTTTTATCGTAGTAATAAAAAAAGTATTTTAAATTCAATATTATGGTAGCTAGATGGTAAACTATTAAAGCTATTCATATAGTAAATATATTTAAATATCAGAAAGCACAGCATAATATTAAATTATAAGAACATACAAAAAAGTACACCTATCAATTGTATTTAATGTATATATCCATACTCACAAACATATTCAAGAATAAAAATGAATGAACAGAGGAAAAAGATTAGAAGAAACTATAGCAAAATAATGATAGTAGTTATGTATGGTTTTTCTTTTATTGAAAATAATTCTAGAATGATTTACACATTCTTGGGAATCAAAATCTCATCCATTTAAAAACAAAAACTTAGCTTTTGTTTGTCTACTATCATGATTTATATCCTAAACGGAGCTGATCTAGTGAAGACTATTGAAATGTGCTTATTGCTTTGGACCTCATATGTATTATATTCAGTAATACTTCAATTAGAATTGATCTTCTGAAAAAAAAATACAGCTTGCTCTTACAAGGTCAATGTGAATTCAGAAGTATGGAGGGCATTTTGGAGGTTCCATATCCTCACATTTGGTTCTGGGTCATCCAGTGGCAATATAAGGCCAGGCTCTGCTGAGACAGCCAAGAGACAAATAGTTTCCTTTCTCTAAGCCTGGGGCTCTGGCTATTTTCTTATTCAAGATGAGAAAGCTGTGATGTGGGTGGTAGAACCCAACTCATGTTTGAGGTGACTATGAAAGGATCTTGTTTACTATACATGGGGTGATTTTCTGTTATTTTTCCAACATTTTTGTTATCTCTTGCTCTATTAGTAAAGTTCTTGAGAATAACTTTGTACTGAAACGTGTGGTAACACTCTAAATACAGCAAGGCTAGACATTAAACAGTTAATTCCAAAATATGTAAGATGTGTCTGTAAATTTTAGGTGAGGCCTCTCTATACCTAGCTGGCATAGTAATGAGTTTTGATTTAATAAGTTCCTATGACTTAAAAAAAAAAAAAACAACTCTCAAAAGTAAAGTTTAAAGTAAACTTTAAAATGATTAAAGTTCACTCAAAAATAATTAATTGGGTTTTAGAGCATGAAAGGACTGAGCTTTTGAATTATCTAGTGGACATTATTTCATACATAATATATAGGAGGCACTGGAAGGTAAAGTAACTCTTTAAGTTTCCTTAGAAAGTTTGTGTCAGATCCAGGATGGAACAAAGGCCTTCTGACTCTCAGGTGACGGGCTCTTTCCATTATACCATGCTCTGCTATGATGATCTGTCAGAGATATTCAAGCACAGGCACAATGACTGTCAGTCAACCTGAATATAATCCACTAAGTTATGCTAATTCCCGTAAAAACTAAGGTGACACACAGCTGAAGGAATCCCCACTAGGATTTTGTTCGTATAAATTTGCCCATTTATGGCAAACTCATCCTACTCTTTGGAATCTTTTTGTTCTATTTATGCTACCCCTAGTGTCATAAACCCAGAAATCTCTAGGATTAAAGGAGGAGAAAGTGAGGAAAAATGAAAGAGAAACAAAAATGGTGCTCTTTTCCACATAAGTTAGTATTTCTGTAACGAGTACCTGTAGTAAATAAAATGGGGAAGATAAGAGATGGCATTCCCTGGCATCCAATAAGTTTCATCAGTATCAGAGAGAGCTAAATGGAGAAAGTTTCTATTAAACAGGTCAGAGGAAAAGGAAATTTGCATATAGTCATATATGGTTTTGCTAACAAGAGCTTTTAGTATTTAAAATAATTTAGTAAATGCAATATTACCATATACTCAATAAGGCTTTAAATATGATCAAAATGTGAAAAAAAAAACCCTGCTGTTTGGAATGTCTAATAACTGTTATTACTATTATTTTCAGTTTCAATTTATTAAAAATGCTTTAAAATACTCAAAGAAGATAAAAAGCCTTGGTTACTTTAGAAAACTGGTTTGTTTTTTGTGTTTTTTTTTTTGTTGTTGTTGTTGTTTTGCTTAATGAAGGTAATACCAGGGAGAGAAATTCTATGGGAGGAAGTAGCTATCAAATTACTGGCTGAAATGCCTGTGAGTAAGAACTTTTGTTTAGTAATCAAAGGTCAAATTCAGAAGTGAATGAAGAGAAACGATTTGTGTAATCCCTTGCAAAAAAATGTTTTTTAGAATTTTTTTTTTCCTTTTCCTTGGTCAGGAGACTAAACAGAATATTTCCTCCTAAGTCATCCTCTAAATTTCTGCCAGGGTTATTTTTTTTCTCAGCATATAAATTTTATTATTTCATGTTGTCATTTAATATTCTACTGTGATTCTTCATTCAAATTCAAAATAAAATTTTTATTTAAAACTACTTAAAATTGAATATTGACAGTGTGCCATTTCAGACCTTTTCCAACATTCAAGGTTTTTCTCCATGGCTATATAACACTTGGGTTTTATACACATCAGGCTCCTTATCACCCTAGGTGCAAAATGCTCTCATAATTGAGTACCTCAACTCACTTTCTTCTGTCAGGCATCTCCAACTCTCTTTTTCTGACTAGAGACCATTCTTCAAAGCCCATTTTAATTGTCTACTCTGGAACCTTTCCTAACCAACTTTAAAATGTTTTCTTCTATGCATTTGTAGCATTTATGCATGACTCTATGGATAGATCCTATGAGGGACTAAGGTTATGCACATGTAAGTATTGACTTTGCCTTAGTCATTTTCCTCTCCCCAGCACCAGCTCAGTGCATGACACATTATGTGTCATCAATAGATGCTTTAAGAATGAACAGGTTAAAGAATGCATGCACTTGTTGATGCCTAATTCAAACACATAACAATATACATGAGTAAGAGAATGCTGTGTGCTTGTCCCACAGTCATTTATAGACCAATGAGTGCTATTAAGCTAAAAACAACCTCAAAGGCAGCTTTAAAAGCAGAAAGAAGTCACAACTGAAGGGGGTATAAAAAAAGTAGAAATAGGTTTTTCACGTCTTTGCCTTAAGAGTTATTCCATTTATAGTGCAAGATTATGGGCTGACTGTATGCATTTGAACCTCAAGCCTTTTTAAAACAAAAAAATTTTCAAAGGCAATTACTTTAGCTATCTTCTTTTGGCTCTTATGCTGAGTTTTCACCCCAATATGTCTCTAACTATCTCTAGATTAATTGGTCCCAGTCATGCTTTTCTAAATATGCTGCACCTGTGAACAAATGCAGTTGACCCTAGTTGAGTGATCCCTCAGGAATAGATAATGTGATTAGACCCAATATCTAAAAATTCTCTTCTACCACACAAAACCAATAGAATGTTTGGTTCTGATGGGGGCCTAAAATACTGCAATTAAACGCCATCATTTTGGATACTTTTTGCTTCAAATAACAGAATATTCATATACAAGTCTCTTTAATGACTATTATTTATCTCATATGTGAACGTTCAAAAGTAGGAAAGCATTGGTTTAACAATTTAACGGTGTCAAAGACAAAGGTTGTCCCCTACTTTTCTCTTTTCTGTCTTCTAGATGCTGGCTTTTATCTTGGCCTAGTTTATTGTCTCAAGAAGCTCCTTTAGGTATCATGACTTTGAAAAGCAGAAAACTGGAACCACTATTTGTCTATGCTGGAAATAAAATCTATTTATTGACCTAGGTACATCAACAAATAACAGCTCCATCATCTACTGGCAGGTTCCAGAATTATAAACATAACCCTTGACAAACATACAGGGTCTTTTACAAATTCAATTTATTTCCATTATGTCTATTGTAGCATAATGATACGTAGGAATCTGAACTTTTCAGACAATAGGTAGCATGGTGTAAGAAGAGTGAGTCTATGATACATATTTTTATACAAGTTAATTTTGCAAGCATGAAAAATGATGATGATGATTATATGAATGAGGGATAATTTAAAATTTTTTAAAAAAAACAAAGTTATTATCAGGACAGACATTTGTAAAACAAAGGCTAGGTCTGAACTGCTTATGTTATAAAAGTACTAGAAATTTTGCTTTAATAAATTTTAAAAAATTGGTTAATCTTTCTTTATTTAAAATTTCCTAAGATATTTTCAGGATAAAAATCTAAAGTCACTAGTTATAATGGATTAAAATAAATCAATAAAAAATATTTAATGAGTTTGTTTTTAAACTTTTAAAATATACTTTCTTTGCTTATTTTTAAGTTTCTTAGAAGACTAACCCAGACTAGAGAAAAGTTCTTTTAATTTCTCACAATGTAAATACAAGGTCTTACTTTTTTCCTTCCTTTTTACTCTAAGAAGTCATGTTTGTTTTTTAATTCCTACAGAGAAGGACTTAAAGTAACTGCTGCTCACAGCTTGAAAGATCAAGACCTTCACTATTTTTTAAGTCTTTCCTCCGCAGAGATAGCCCCTTGCTTTAATAAGTTGAGGCTTTAACCCTAATAATTTTTTTTTAATTTGGTTTAAAGTTAAAGGGTAGAAAAGCAAAACCCAAATATTTTTTTCTTATCTAAGAAATTTATCATTTTAAATATATATTGTGCTAAAAGTTATCTTATGTCTCATAAGCAAAATCATGAAAAGGAGATGGTAATAAATATAGTATATATAGTGGTTTTAAAAATTGTTAACATTTCTCATTAAGAAAGCTAAAAAATGTACTTTTATAACACTAAATTCTCAGGCATTTTAAAATCAAAACAATGTCTATGACCCATTCACTTGCATCTAGACTGACCTTAGTGATTTGTTTGTGACTTAAAGAATGGTATAGTAGTGATATTGGATGGTTTTCAGTGGAAGATTGGGAAAGGTCATGCAACTTCTGCTTAGTTCTTTTGGGATGCTCACTCCAAGGAAAGCCAGCTGCCATGTAAGAAGTTCAACTATCTAAAAACTATCATACTGGAGTCATCTCATGTGGGCGCTCTTGCCAGCATCAACTGCAGCCATGTGAATGAGCCATCTGGACATGGCACAGTCAAGCTTTCAAATGATTGCAGCCTGACCTACAGGTGACTTGCCACCTACATGAGGGACTTAAAGCAAGAAGTGTTTGGCCAATTCCTTCCCAAATTCCTGACTCATATTTCATAAGTCATCCAAATGCCTGCCTTAAGCTACTGTTTTTAGAGTAATTCAGCAATAATACCACTAGAAATTTCAGTAAAAGTTATTTAAAATCAGTTTTATATGAATAAGGTGTAGAACAAATTGTTCAAAATACATACCTTTCAGTGAACAGACAGTTCACAGAGGCTCTAATTTATTCTTAATTGTACTTTAGCTTATACTTTTTGGGAAGAGAAATCTGAAGCTGATTTTTTGTATTTGGATGTACAGTTTAATTTTGAAGGAATATTAAGTCTTCAAAGTCCTAAGTATTTCCTATGTGAGATAAGATCAAGCATAAATATGAACTCTCATAAGGAGAGGTTCTTTCATTATTTTGAAGTAAATTTATATATATATATTTTTAACATTTCTAATTTGTCTAACTTCAGGTACTGTTAAACAAAACGCAAAATTGAGTCCAAATATTAGAAAATAAATTAAAGGCAATGAAACTTTTTTTCAGGACCTAGAAGACAAAGAAATTTTCAGTCACTAGTCATAAGAAGAAAAGAAATAATTGTAGGTAGTTGGAAATAAAGAGATCAGGATTAATGATGCAATTTTGTGAGTTATCAGGGAAAAAAAAGTACCGTTAAAGCTATAAAAGTGAATTAATTCTCCAAATATATAGATTATGATCAATAAACATGTATGCACGGTAGGCATTCAATAGATATTGATGTAAGGTGTCAAAGACTGAAGACGGTTCTGAAAAAAAAAGAAAACATTTGGAAAACCTTTTTGTTTTTACTTCTAAATATCACTCATTGTTTTTTTCTTTGTCTTACTGTACCTCCTTGTTACTCTGTAAATTCCTTTTTTCTACCAGCTCTTTTCTGTTTTTTTCTCTCTTCTCCTTAAGTATTTTGTTTAGTTTCTTTTTTTTCCCTCTCTCTCTCTCTCTCTCTCTCTCTCTCTCTCTCTCTCTCTCTCTCTCTCTCTAATACAAGTCTGAATGTTAGGGCCAGAGTGGCATTTCTGTTCTATCCCCAGAAAGAACTTGAGCTCCTTCCACTTTCCTGTTCTATCTACCATCTTTAGCATTTGCCTTTCAGTGTCATGGCCATAAGTTGGCAGTTTATTTAAAGACTTGACTGTATCACTGTTCCTGTTAGGAGGAAGGTGGAAGGTGAACTGTGAAGGGTAAATGTGCAAAGAAAATACTCTGCTAAATGAAATCTCTGTAAATTTTTCTTTTAGAATAAAATCTTGCCATTTACAAAAACATGGATGACATATAGGGAAGGTATTTTACTGAGAGAAATGAGTCAGACAGAGAAAGATAAATATCTTATGATCTCACATATATGTGAAATCAAAATAATAAAATAAATGACCAAACAAACAGAAACAGACGCAAATACAAAGAACAAACTGATCACTACCAGATAAAAAAGGATTGGGGGTGTGGGAGAGTTGAAAATGGTGAATGGATTAAGAAGTACAAATTGGTAGTTCCAAAACAGTCATGAGGATCTAAAGTACTGCATAGGGAATATAGTCAATAATATTGGAATCACTATATATGGCATCTGATGGGTACTAATTAGAGGATCACTTTGTAAATTATATGTGTCTAACCACTATGATGTAGATCTAATACCAATGTAAAATAATATTGAATGTCAACTGTAATTGTAAAAAACTAAAAATGGAAAAAGTATTATTTAAAATAATTTATTGAACTTATTGATGTAACATTGGTTAATAAAATTGCATAGGATACAAATATGTAATTCTATAAGACATCATCTGTATATCACACTGTGTGTTCACCACCCAAAGTCAAATCTTCTATTATCATATATTTGACCCACTTTACCCTTTGTTACCTTTCCCCACTCCTCTTTTCCTCTGGTGACCACATACTCTTGTCTGTGTCTATGAGTCTTTGTCTTGTTTGTTCATTTGTTTTGTTTCTTTCAGTTTTATATTTCACATATGAGTGAAATCATATGGTTCTTGACTTTTTCATTTGACTTATTTCACTTAGCATGATATTTTCAAGATCCATCCATGTTGTCACAAATGGCAGTATTTCATCTTTTCTAAAGGCTAAATTCCATTGTGTATATGTAACACATCTTCTTTATCTAATCGAAGGGCACTTAGGGTGTTCATCGAAGGGTACTTAGGGTGTTTCCTTGTCTTGGCCACCATAAATAATGTGGCAATGTTCATATATCTTTACAAACAAATGTTTTTAAGTTTTGGAAATAGATTACTAAATTATCATATGATAATTCTATTCTTACTTTTTTTGAAGAATCTCAATGTTTTCTATAGTGGCTGTACCAGTTAACATTCCTACAAGCAGTGTATGAGTGTTCCTTTTTATCTACAACCTCTCCAGTACTTGTTATTACATCTTATTGGTAAGAGACATTCTAACTGGTGTGAAGTGGTATCTCATTAAGGTTTTGATTTGCATTCCCCTAATAGTAAAGTTAAGCATCTTTTCATATATCTGGCCATTTGTATGTCTTCTCAGGAGAAGTGTCTGTTCAAGTCCTCTGCCCAATCTTTTCATTGGATTGTTGATTTTCTCATTGTTGAGTTATATGAGTTCTTTATATATTTTGGATATTAACCCCTTATCAGAGGTATCATTTGCAAATATCTCTCATTTGGTTGGTTGCCTTTTTGTTTTGTTGATAGTTTCTTTCACTATGCATAAGATTTTTAGTTTGGTATAGTCCTATTTCATTTATTTTTGTTTTTAATTCCCTTGACTTTGAGGTCAAATTCATAAAATCCTCTCTAAGATCAAAGTCCGTAAGTCTAGTACTTATGTTAAAAAGGATTCTTAAATCTCATCCAGAAGACTCTTGTTTATAGAATTTGACCATAATAATAATCATTGCTATAAGAGAGTCTTAGGAATTAAGTAATAATTTCTGAACACAAAATATATATATATATATATATACCTACAGGAAAAGAACAGTTTCTTCTTTATCTCTTAAGGTAGAAATCCAAGAGTCATCCTCAAATTTTCAATCTCCTTTAAACTCTTTGGAACTGTTTTTCCATACACCAATTACTCAATAGGTTTTATCAATTCCCCTATCAAATCTACCATTCTCTACTTTTCTCTTTCCATTTTACTGCTATAGTAAGTAGATTGAATGTTAGTTGCACTACGACCCCCACCACCACCCCCCCCCAATGTCCATATTCTTATTTCTGAAATCTGGGAAGTTTACCTTAATTGGAAAAAGGGTCTTTATAGATGTAATTAAGTTAAGAATTTTGAGAGGAAGCAATCACCCTGGATCATCTAGGTAAACTCTAAATTCACTGATCCTTATAAGAGACACACAGGGGAAATGTGAAAGACAGAGGAATGGAAGGCCATGTGAAGATGAAGACAGAGATTTGGTGATACAGACACAGCCAAAGACTGCCAGGAGCCACCAGAAATGAAAGATGCAAGCAACAAAATTTCCCACAGAGTTTTTGGCGGGATCTCAGCCTTGTCAATAACTTGTTTAATTTCTGCCTTCTAAAACTGTGAGAGAATAAATTTCTGTTGTTGTAAGCCACCAAGTGTGTGCTAATTTATTACAACAGCTCCAGGAAGTTAATAAAACTACTACCTTAATCTGCATCTTTTTTTGGAGGGGGGGGTTTGGGTTACTGTAACAACGCTATATATTTTCTCTCCTTTCGTTCTTACCCTAGTCTCATCTGTACAGTCACTAGATTAGTCTTCTTATAACAAAAATTTAATTATTGCTTTGTCTTAAAACTTTTCAGTGGCACCCCACTGACTATATAGGCTAACATTTAAATTCCTTCACGGGTCACACAAATGCCTTTACAATGAAGCCCCTATCTATGCACACGAATTTTCTACTTACAGTCTTAACTTGAATCATACATAGCTTCCTACAGTGCTGTGAGTTCCCTGGCTACATCATGATTCAATTTCTCTGTATGCATCCTTTTCTCTGCCCAGAACACTGTTGTCATTCTCTATCCAATAAGTTTCTTCTTTTTGTGTTCAGATAGTGCTTATTCTATGAACTCATGGTACACAATGCCATGATTTTTTTCTAACTTAGTTTGTCCCACTTAAATGTGAACCCCTTAAGGATCTAGAAGATTTTTATTTCTACAGTCTAGGGAATAGCAGCTGCATAAGTACTTAAAATATTTTTGTCAAATACTAAAAAATGTGACATAGATTGTGTCATTAAAATTAGATGCTGCAGAGGTTATAAGTCCATTGAACAGAGAGGAGAAGTCATTGGCTTTAGCTAAAAGTAAATATTTAGATACCTTAGGGATCTAATTTTGATTTTGGGTGCTGATGGCTGATTGCTGGAAACTTGAAAGTAGTAGATGTCTAGGAAGTAAAGAAAGTGACTGACTATAGATTCTGAATTCCAGAAAACTGGCCACAGAAGAAAGAAAAGTTATATGTGTTGGTCATTTTAATTAGCTTCTGATATTATATGTATTTTTAAAAGTTTAAATTATGATTTATGATACTGGACGTGTGTTGTTACGGCTATTTTTATTTTCCTTCCTGCTATCTACTCTCCCTGCCTTTGTGAAGAGCATCCTGCTTTTATTGAGAAGAATTGCCTCTCCCCCATTTTGTATAGTCTTAATGAGACTGAAAATCAAATTGGTTTGGCTTATACTAACTGAGGTATAGTATGTGACCCAGCCTTGGCCACCAGATTCTCATAGTCGGTACTTTGACCCCTGAAAGGTAAGATAGAGAAAATGGCTTAAGTTCCTTCATTTCAGAGAAGAGCTTTGATAAAAGAGATGAGTAGTTCTTGACATTTAAATTCTCACAGTTGATCCTGTTCCTATCTTTTTTCACAACCTGGTTTATCTTTCCATTGATTCTTGGAACTACCTGTCTTTCTCTTTTTCTGTTTATGTCAGCCATAGTCAATTTTGTGATTTACAATCAAAGAATCCAAACTCTCCTCACAGATAAGCTTTTTTATCTAAAGTTTTGTTTTGTTTTGGCTTGTTTGTTTGTCTTTGTTTTTGTTTTTGTTTGTTTTTGCTATTAATGTATGGGGAACACCTTAGAGAAGTAAAAACATAAAATTCTTTAGTGGAGACAAAAACTGCACAATAGCTGCTATTCTTGTTATGGCTCACATTAAGAAAAAAAATAAAGAAAAAAATTGCCCTTTTCTGGGAGAAATTGAAAGAATAAGTTTAAAGAAATAATTTCACATGTCTTTCTAAGAAGTTAAATGTCACAGATTCAAGATTATTCAAATTTACACAGAGAATAACTTACAGGAGATCAACTAGGTAAAAACTGTGATGTTTGTCATTTCTAATTCCGGTAATTAAGTGCTGCTGTCGTTCTACTTGAAAAAGGCCTCTGTGGAATTATATTAATGGCATAATGCAGAGTCAAAGAAAAAAATCAAAACTATTATGAAAAAAAATGATATTGAAAAATTCATGAGCTGAAACCTTCAGAAAAGGAGAGTGTTTATGGTGATAGATGATCAGTGTTACTGGAATGGTACATAGTCTTCTGTCCAGAAGGACATGCTACCTTTTATATTTTTAAAATCTATATAATGCATTAGAAACATTCTCATCATGAAGATTACAGTCGAGTACTTTAACTGAAGTTTTTTTTCATTACCATCCCAGTATTTAATGCTTATTTCTTCCCAAAATGATGATTGCTTGATTGCTGTTATACAGTGATTATTTTTGAGATTATTATTTTTAATGTGAACATTATGACTAAAAGTGTTAATACCTTATCACTTTCAGAAGTGAAAAAGTGTTCTGCTTGAGCCTTAAAGATGTAAACTAACAAGTGGCAGTTATTCTTTGCCTGGATTACCCTAATTGTCAGCATTCTGACTAGAGACTCTATTCAACTATTTGTGACAGGGATATCTATAAACAGAAGGCAGGAAGGGCTGAGAAATTTCAAATTTGGAAAAACTGACTTAGAGTCCTAGGAAATCAGGTAATTATATGACCGTAATCAAAATACTTAACTTCATTATTTCTCATTCTTTATCTCTGAAATGGAGATTATTTTACCTAATCTGCTTATTGTATGGAAATGTTAGAAAAAGAAATATGGTAAAAAAAAATCGTTTTACTAAAAAAATTCTATTTAAATACAGAATACATTATTAATTGAATCATAAATTACATAATAATTTAGGGGAGTGTGCTTCTCCACAAATAATAAAACTCATTAATTTGTAAAATCATAAATTAGATAAAAATTAAAAACAAAAATATATTTAAATGAAATAAAACATATAGAACTTAAAAAGCTATTATATATACATATTCCCCACAAAATGTAAAATGTTTTAATCTTGCATATTCTGACTAATTCTTTTTAGGAAAAAAAAAATCTCTAGCAAGATTGCTAACAATATATAATAAGATGTTTATTTTTTTAAGCTCTAATATGAGATTTTCCTTGTGTCTGTGGCCTATATTATCATGGGCTTTTACTCCTAATGAACATTGATTCATTTCTATTAGTCATAGTACAGAGGCTCTCTGATAAAACTTACATTTTCTATTTTTGTTCTATAAGCAAGTTGTAATGGAGAAAGGTGAAATATGATCTTTTTTTAAGTGTGTATTTATCATGACATACCAATGCATTAAAAGCTTCTTATGGTAGGTTATGTTGGCTGATCTAGAATGTTTACAAATATGGCCAACATTTTTATAATTGCATTTTAATTGAGACATATATAGCATAAAAGGTAACTGTATATGTATTATCTACCTAAATAATATTTCAAGGTACATCTTTTAATTTTACTGTTTTTATTGGTACTGTTACACTTTGTGATTTTTCACAGCTGTTTTTATTTCATGAAAATCATTCATCCCATGAGCATGACTAGAGCTATAAGCATTTTATAATAAATTGTTATGATCATTAAACACATGTAGTTAAGGATTTCTTTGCATCTATTTCCTTGTTCTTAGTTTTAAATTTTTCATCATCTTTATTAATTTTATATAGCAAATGTAATTTTTAAATTCCCCAATTAATAAGCTACATATGCTCTGTCTGTGCACTGAGAGTTTTCTTCAGGCCACATTGTTTCCATGCACAGTACACATCTCCTTCCAGTTACAGACTTTCCAGAAGCATATTTGCTCTCTTCCTGCTTGTGCTACTAATTACCTCCTATTCCTGCCATATCTGTGATCCTTGCTGATTTCCCATCCTGCTGCTACATTTTCTCCTCTTCAGGTCTCGCAAACAATGTTCCAACTTCATCTCCTCCTCTGTAGCTCTCCTGATTGTCCTTTCATCTTGCTTCCACTGTCTTTTCAATATAGAGCCTGAGATTGCCACAAGATGCTCACTCTCACATTTGGCACTTGTTATTATTTATTCATTCATTATTCACTCAACCCAAAAGCATCTCTTTAGGGCCTACTCATTAGCAACCTGGTGCTAGGGACTGAGGTTATGAAGAATAATAGCATGACATAGTCAATTCTTTCAGGGAATTTAGAATAGTGTTCTAGATGGGAGATTTCAGAATTTGAAGCCTAAAACAATGGTCTTTATTTTTTAAATTTCTAGACCCCAAGCAAAATTTTCTCTGGAAAATATCTTTTATCAGATTTATTTTCTTCTGTCAATTCTTAAGTGATATAATATACTTTTGGTGACAGAGAAAACCTTCATGAAATTTTAGTTCGAGGCTACCGTCTATTGATATATGACAACTTGTGAGTAAATACTTGCTATTACTTTTATATTGTATATTAAATCTCTGGAAAAAATCAGTTTTTCATAAATAATAAAAACAATAATCAAATTTTTCAGAAAATAAACCACCATAGTTTGTATTATATTTATGTCAATAATTTGCATAATTAATCCTTGGCTTTACCTGACACCTGACTGTATATAAAATTCAGATTTTTTTTTTAAACTTACACAATTTTTTGTGCTAAGTGCCCCACAGGGCAGCATTTCTGAAGCAATTACAAAAGAAGCTAGACCTCAGGATCTATAAAGGTGTGGAGACTTAGCCTAATATAAATAAAATATGAAATCTAGACTAAACAACAAAATCCACAAATGATAACAATAGCAATATTGCTTTGAATTTCCAGAAGGTTAAGGGAGAATTTTTCCTTCCTCTGAATCAATTTACCTTTATAAAAAAATAAAATTCTCTTTCATAGATTGTATTTTATTTTTAGTGATCCCAGAGATCCTATAAAGTATACACACAGAGCCAGTATTCAGTAAGTGGAACAGTGTCACTCAACATATGAGTAAGACTCCTACTTATAGTGGTTTTTTAAAAAGGCCAGATGGGAAACATTTTCCATGATATTAATGAGGAAATTCTATCCTCGCTGGGGCGGGAGGTTGGGGTTGGAGGAAGGAGTTTTTTATTTTACAAATATCTAATTAAACTGAAGAAGAAAAGGCAAATTATAAAGATTTGACAGGAATGCCATTACAGTGGACCTCATAATATAAAAAGGAGCTAAAATAGTACTGAAAATGTAGACAGCAGCAATAGAAACATGGTGTTCAAAACAAGGAAACTAGTAGTCCTGATGAATTGTGTTGTATGATACTGGATTTTGGCTGCCACAATTTCTGATAGACTTTGAGTAACTAAAATGTATCGAGAGAAAGAAGGCTGGAACGGCAAATAGTCTGAAAATCTCATTTCTTAAAGAAACAATAAATTGATAGCTTGGAAAAGAAAACAAGGGAATTTCAAGAGCTGTCTTAAAATATTTAAAAGATTGTACAATTAAAAGATCATACTCTTTAAGAGTGTAGATTTATTTTTTTTTTTAGTGGATAAAATAGAATGAAATTGGTTGAAAGTTTTACTGAAGCAGATTTCAATTCACTATTAAGAAGACTCAACTGTTAGAGTCATCAACGACAGTCTCTGGAAGGAGATCCTGTTGCAGCAGAATCCTCCACTTCTGCTCCTGGGGTGTCGCCAAGTTGGCCCTGAAGGCTCAGAGGCTAAGACAAATGCTGACATATGAGGTTGTGTTATGTAGTTTATTATCTGTCTGACTAAAACAGAGAAGGCCAAAGAATTTGGGCAAGGTAGTCAAAAATTACTAAAAGCTTTGGTTAACAGACATGTGACAGTTTATTTTTTAATTTTAACTCTTCTTTCTCTGTGTCTTTCTTGAAATTAGAATAAATTATGAATCAGAAGTTTCATATTTTGGATACCTACATTAGTCAGTCAGAAATAAACTCATGTGCTAATTTTATTGTAGATCACTAATGTATTTAACTTAAATTTCTACCACTCAAACAACAAAAGAGCCAGTGAGTCAAATAAGTAGGCGTTGAGCCTCACAATCTGTATATTCAAGTTTTTGCCTTTGAAAAGCTTAGAATTTTAGGACAGAAAATTCTTAAACTCATAAATCAATTAGAGGTCATTATAAGAGGTTAAACTGTATAGACAAGACCAGTAGTTTATCTTGTTTTTTTGCTTGTTTGTTTTTAAAAATATTAAGTAGAAGTTATTGCGAGTTGGGTTTTCCAGAAGCAGACACTGAGCCTTGACAGAAAGTTTGGTACATAGTGTATTTATGAGGGCTTAACATGCTTTTCTAAGTATTTTGTACACGTATCTCTTTCAGTTCTCCCTTTACATATAGAGACAGGCAGAGAGAGGTTAAGTAATCTCCTGAAGGTTACCCAGACCTTTTAACTTTAGAGTCTCTACTCTTAACCACTACACTACACTCTGCACATATAAGCCTTTATGTAAAATTTCATGGATAAGGCTTCAGGTAGGGTTTAAGGAAGAAGGTATGTTAATGAAGTGCCTTGAAGACTTGTAGTATTAGACTTGACATAATCTTCATTATGCAGTGGTGGATTCAGAGGGACAGCATCTGGGGACGATAGTCAATTATGCGCTCTAGTGCAGAAGATGTGAACTGTGAATGTTCATGGCTGCCACAATCTGTTTCTTCCTAATGAGCTTTTAGCTGGACTATATTCCTCTTTGTCGTCAGACATGGCAACTGAGTTCTTACCAACTGAATGTGAGCAGAATTGAGGAGCAACTTCCAGGTATGGCCAATAAGAACTTATCTCTCAAAATCATTCATTTATTTTTCCATGTGAGCTTAAAAACCATGGATATGTTCAGTCTACTTGATATCGCAATCTAGCTTATCCTAACTTAGATATTCTTCCCACTCAGAGAGTTTTAAAATATCTCTAATATTATTACATGCAAAGAATGCTGCTCACATATACATCAGGACAGATGTTCTTTCTTCACCATGCTGACTTATTATTAACACTTGCTCTTTGGTTAGGAGAAACTCCAAATTTGTATCAGTGCACATATTTATTACTATAGTTTGTGTCATTAAGTGTGTATTGGGAAATACAGCACATCAGACTCTATAAATAAGATTGACTAAAATCTGGTATGAATGTGGAAGTAGGGATTGGAGGAGAGGTGTGGAGTGGGACGGTGCAAGAATAAATAAAAATATACCCAGCAATGTTGACAATGTTTCAAAAATGTCCCAGACAGCTGGCCACCAGATTCATGCTGGTTATTCCGAGAATTAGAGGGAGAGAAGTATAAAGGTTAAGTAAGTGTCATGGTGAGCTCTGCCATGCTCAGCCTGCTAGCTTTACTTTGGGATTTGTGAAATTTCAAAACTGTTTTACAAAACACAGTCTCCCTTGTTGGCTCTAGGTTCAACTGAACAACTCAAAATTAAAATGAAAAGGCCTTATCCTTTCTGCAGAGTACTTGTCACAAATTAATAAAATGATAATTATTATTAATGTTGGACTATAATTAATGATAAGGTATTTGTTAAAAAATATATACTGAGTTCTCTCCATTGCCAGGCACTGTTCTGGGCACTGGGGATAGAACAGTGAATGAAGCAGAATAAAATTCCAGATTATTCAATTCTATTCAGAATTCTTAGACCAATAAATAAGATGAACTCTTTCTCACCTAAGATTTAGAAGTTCAGAATAGGCAAAAATAGAAATGAAGCTATCATTAAAGTCATCTTTCTGGGAAAGTTCTGCATTTACGGGAGTTTTAGTTATTCACCCTGGAACTGAGTGGCAATCTGGAACCACTGAGAAGTATAGTTACAGAATCAAAGCTTTATTATACCTCAAAAGGCTCATTTGAAGATATGTATATAGTGAATAAAGTTTAAGAAATACTTGAGATATATGAAGAAAAAATATATATAGGTATTTAAAAAATAATGCCTTTACAATCTGGCTTGAAATAGAAAACAGGCAAAACCTGTAAGGAGAAAAAATGGCATTTAAAAAACAGATTAAGTATTTTGCAAATAGTTTGTAGTATGAAAACATCATAAAACATATTACTATGTAATTTATAATAGAAATATATTTTCAAGTTCACACATATGTACAGATTAAACAAAATATGTGGCCCAATTCACAAATTTGGTTTTTATGTAATATAACAATTAGCATGACTCTTGAAAATTTATCTGTAAATATTACTTGTGTGTTCAGTATCACTATAGGATCAAATTCCTCACAAATGTAAATCCTGCCATCCTAATCAAGTATTTAAATACACATGGCCCATGTATGTTACTGATTCATTTCACACATTCACGAACCTGATTCTTCACACTTTGCCATATGAATAAATTTAATTCAAAAGGAAATGAGAAGGTGAACTCTTATGTCTTCTCCTTAGGCATGCTATAAGTGACACAGGAAAAGCAAACGTTTTTTTTTCAGAAGGATTCATTTCCACTCTGAACTTTTATACTTCAAACTGAGCATACTTATTTAATTTCATTATCTAAATTTGAAATCAATAATTAATCCTGGATCATTCCTCCTGCACCAATAAAAGAACTCTCCACGAAATATCTTGTTAAAACATGAAAACTATTGATCAAGTAGAAAGTTTTTTTCCTTGCTTATTTTGCTGTCCTACAAGAAACTTCAAATAAAACTAGAAGTAGTGAGAAGTTATGCAACATTTTTCACTCAAATTGAATTTACTCTTTTTTAATTTTGTCTGAAAAAAACAATAATGATGGTAATTCTGTAGAGACAGATTCATTCAGAGGTCAAACAATAACAAAATAGTAAAGAGAAGTTAATGAGTCTTTACCATGTGAGGCAATGTACAGAAGGTTCTGGAGAATCCATAAGCCTGGTGAGAAAAGCATGAGCTGTTTGTTAATGACACAAGGGCTTTGAAATTGAATTTATCTTGTATACTCAGCTGTTTGGGGAGTATATAATTTATAAGACATTCTTGTTATTAATATTTTCCAGTCCACAGACTCTCTTGACAAACTATATACTTTTTCACCACATTAATTTTAAATTTAAAATGAACATCTGGTAACTTCATTTATTCATCTGATTCTCAACCATCCTACTCTCTCTGATTTTCTTCTGCCTTTCTAAATAGCCAAAAGGAACCTAAATTTGTACTGTAAAGTCAACACATGCCTATTGTTCAGATTAGAAAGATGATAGCTCCTTCCTTTAATCACTCAATCATTCAATCAACATGTGTTCTGCTGACCACACTTTTAGTCCAAAGACAACTTTCTACTTTAGTCTAGTCTCAAGTGGCTGTCCTCTTTGCTCTCATAGTGCTGTTCCTAGTTACCTTTTCAGTACACCCAAAAGCAGAGGCTGAGACAAGACTTGATGCAGGTAGTTTATTTGTGGAGAAAGAAGAAAAAAGCAGAGTGGGGCATGGAAGAAAGAAGGCCTATATAAGTGTGTATAATATGGCTACCACAAATGCAATAGGTGCTTAATTCCTTCAGAAAAACTGAGAAGCTGATGAATGTTTCCCAGAATTGTCCTATGAAGGATGAAGGCTAACTTTCATTATTCACTGCCTGCCTTCTCTGATGGTTTTGAGTTGCCCATGGTGTTCACAACTTTCTTAAATGTTGAAGCAGAGGCTTCCAGTGCGTTGGAGAAGTCTCTAAAGCAAAAAACAGAAAGATAGGTGACAGGAGCTTTAAGTGGATCCCGGCCTTGGTGATGTGAGTCTTAGCGCACATGCAAACTTCTACAGCAACTGAGGCTGAATTTGGAAGTGGGATCTAGGGAAATAAAGATGGAGTATCAAAGGACTTGGCTACATTTTTTAATATACCACATTATTTATTTCTAAAGTGCAATTGTCTATCTCTTTCACTAGACTGAGAGTTATTAAGTGTAGTGTTCCTGCTTTCTTCCCCAGTGCCAAGATGAATGCCTGGTTTACAGCAGTCTCCCCAATTCTTATTGAATCAATAATAAAATAATACTTTCTCATTCTACTGTACAATGGAAATGATTGCTTACATAGTATTACTTTTTTTAGAATTAAAATATAATTTATGTTTACTCACTTAAATATAGTATATTATTCATATATATGAATTCATTTATTTATGTATTACTGTATGAGAGGCCAATCCTAGAGAAAAAAATCTAAGCTACATACCTATTATTTTTAGTTGTCTATTGCTGCATGGCAAACCACCCCCAAAGTTAATGGCTTAACAACAATAACATACTTTTTTCATATTTTGTGAATTGCCTGGGCAGTAATTATGATTCATATAGTAATTTCTGGGAGGCTGAGCTGACTGGAAGATCAAAAAATGGCCTCATCTATGTGGCCAAAAAGTAGGGCAAGCTTCTGAGTAAGAGTTCAGTGGACTCTATTAGTTGGAAGCTTCCCTTTCTCTACTTGGGTATCTGTGCTTAGCTATTTGGGTTTTCTCATAGAATGGTGAATGAGTATACCAACCAGACACTTAAGGCCTGGCCTTGAACACTATGCAACATCACTTTCTTCACATATTTCTGGTCAAAATAGCTCACAGGGCAAGCCCAGATTCAAAGAGAAGATAAATCAACTACACATTTGTATAGAGGAGTGGCAAAACCACTTTGGAAAAGAGTACATAGGGTAGGAAATAGTGTTGTGACAACCTCTGGGAACATAATCTACCATAACCAATGTGTATCTAGATGTATCAAGGCATATTTGTATTCAATGAAAAGACACTTGAGAGCAGAGCTCATATCCAATTCATCTTTATATCCCCCAAAACTAACACAGTATCTGACAGGTATTGGTACATAATAAATGCTTGTTAGATAGATATTTGAAAGGTAAGAAATATAGACATGCCCAAAAATGATTCTTTGGCTGTGACGACATTGGAATTGAAAATACTGTAGCCTTCCCTTCAGGTACCAATTTTCCACCCACAATCCTCTAGTATAAATCAGTATTAAAGGATCATGTCTTGCCCTCCCAGGCAATACACTGGAGATAAATGGAGGTTACCTTTTCAGAAAAGAGTTTTAAAAAGAGAACTTAAACCTAGAATGTGAGTTGGGGATGAAAAATATGGGCCATACCAAATTTTTGCCTCAGATCTGCTTCCTTTGGTTTGTATGCAGGTGAAAATAGGAGCATGGGGAAGGGGACTATAAACAGGAGTCATGAAGTGAGGTCAGGAGCTAGGAAACAAGAAGGAAAGACTGATATATTTAGTTTGATAATTTAAAGGCTCTGCAATGTTTTTTTTTAATAGTGTTCCCATAGAACATAGGATTCCAAAGGTCTTCAAGAGGTCTTCAAAATGATGAGAACATGTCAAAGCTTCAGTGAGAGTAAGAGCACAAAATTTGAGACTTGGAATCAGTAAAATATATACAGATGCTCAACAGATAAGCCTGTTTCTCATTGGTGTAAGAAGACATTTTGTGTTCTTATGAAAAAAATATTATGACTCCTTGGAAGTGTTTACAACATATAACTGAGATGAACCATAACAATGTTTATTAATGTAATATCTAACTCTACTTTCTTTCCTCTTTTTTCATTGAATATTTCTGAGGGACAGATATATCTTGTGTCATTATAGATTTGTGTCATGCATGAGTATTGCTGTAATGACTGCCTTTCTGGAGCTCCTTTATTTTGCATATGAAAAGGTATCTATGGCTCTTAGTAGAGACAGTATTAACTCTGCTAGTTTATACATCTCACATGCAGCATATATATGACTATAAGCAAAATCTATATAACTTTTGGAAAACCTGCTTTATCTCCAAATTTTGAAATTATATTGAAAAGAATAACAGTGCCAAAGTGATGACAGTGTTACCATTTGAAAAAATGAAAGCAACAGAAAGTCTAGAGATCTAGCTTTATAAACTTTACTGACTTCTTCCAAAAAAATCAGATATATTTATTATTACACCTAAAACTAAGATCCTACTCTCTACATGTCAGTCATTTGAAAGGTTTCTTTAAAGTACATTAAGCTTTCTCTTTCTATATTTTGTCACAAAGCTGACTTCACAACTTGATTGTTTTGCTCTGGTTAAATTGTTTTTTTTTTTTAGGGTAAGATTTTCCTTTATCAATAGCTTTCTGTGTTTCTTCATTAGCCCTTTCTCTAGACGATTTGGAGTAGCTTTAACTATGTCATAGATTAGGTGAAAATAACCAAATGATTAACCACCTGTCACTCATCTTAAACAATAATTTAGGCCAGAGACTCCAAATGTGAAACTTCTTATGGACAGTTTCTTCATCTTTAAAATGTTAAAAATGACTTTTCATAAGGCTATTTTAAAAAATAAAGAAGATAATATAATAAAATATTTAATCTAGAGCTTGATCACAGAAACAATGAAAATAGTTACTATTATTATGTAGCTGTTGTCATTATAAATCAGTAATATAGAATGTGACCAAATTTAGGACTTTTAGAAAATTATTATTTAATCATTCTAGTATTCTCTTAAAAGGATTCAGTTGTGACATTGATGCAGTACAGGGCAAATTTCCTTGAGTTGGTGGGGGAAGACCAAGCCCTATATCAAGAAAAGAAGAGAGTCCTTTGGCAGAGAGTATAGAAAGAATTCAACACACATGCCAAAGTTAAAGTCAAAAGGAAAGTTTATAAGAAAAGGAGTAACACTCCAAAGACAGAGTGTGGTCTTCTCTCAGAGGCAGAGAATGGAGGGACCAAGAGAGACATGGAAAGACAGTGAATAGTGGGCCAAGTATTCAGGGAATTCAGTTTACATATCATTCTTTAAAATCTGTGAGTTATAGTTTAAAAACTTTATTAACCCATTTCCTTTGATAGGGACATACAGTGAGGAAGGGAATAGTATGTAGCGTAAAAAGGTAAGAATATACAGAGTGCAAGGCCTGCTGGCAGTTCCCAGGCTTTAATCCATAGGTTCCACATGTTTTTAGACATAGGGAATGACTCTTGGTTCCTGTTTGCCCTTCGCAGGTGTAGGGTAGCAATCCCAGCAGAAATCTTCCTTTGTTCTGAAGGTGTCCTCCTGGCCTGGCTACAGCAATGATCAGCATATTGCAGTCTCTGATTGTGGCTTTATTAACATTTCAGTTATCTTGCTTCCTCCCTACGTTAATGTAACTTAATTACATTTCAAAATACAAATTATAATTTGAATAGTAATAACTCATATTATTTTCTTTAATGAATAGAAAGATAAACACAATTATTAATAATAATCAAAAAGCAAAGTATAGTAAAATTGTTATTTCCTCCACAACCTACAAAGTTTTAAGCCTTATCTACTCTATGTCACCATGGAGAAAAAAATAGATATATAATTTGTGTGTGCATGTATGTTTGTATGTGATATATGTTAAGTCATAGAATTGGTTTCAAGTTTTGGAGAGCAGTATATATTACTTGTTTCTTCATTGGACTATCTGAACTGCAACCCCCTCCTCCCCCCCCCAAAAAAAAAGGAAAAAAACAATTTAATGAAATAAATTGTTCATTTTCTTTCATAATGCATTAAAAGCACAAAAGAGTGAAGGTGCTTGCTACTCTGAATTATCCTAATTATCACTAACTCAGAGAGGCACTGACTTGGCCATGGGAAAATACCATGGGAAAATACTTTTATCATATTTTCTTGGAAAAATATCTTCTTTCTTAGTGGGAAAAAAAGAAAGAAAGAAAAAGAAAAAAGAAAAAAAGAAAAGAAAAAAGAAAAATAAATAAATATATATATATATATATATATATATATATATATATATATATATATAACTTATTCGAGTTAGCAGGTATTGTACATTATTTCTGTTTGTTATATTTTCAATATTGTGTTAGTCACTCATCCTAGTTAATTCTAGCACTTTTCCCCAAATTTTGGTACCAGCATTTTAACAGCAAAGTAACTTTAATTTTGACAAGAAAAAGTTGAAATAGAATTTTACATAAAAGCCCTGTGCTAAAACATTTTCTCTTGGGATCACATTTAACCCTTTCCATAGGACTCAGATATTGGCTCCATTATGAGATTCATTTTAGATTTGAATGCAATGAGGCTCAGAGGGGTGAAGCCACTTGCCTGAGGTGTCTCATCTAAGAAGGGGTAATGTTGGCATACAAATGCAGGTTTGGTTTTCTTTAAAACTTTTTAAATTTTACCCTGTATGGTCATAATTTTAGGTAATTTCGTTTCAGAGATTTATTTATTTAAAAAGAAGAAAACATATATATGTATATGTTTTGCTCAGAATTTATTAGCAACTGATTTTTTTAAAAAATATTTTTTAAAAAGTTTTCCAGGTACAGCTTTGTAAACTAGGTTTTATCCAAAACTGTGTTATTTTAGAATAGGCTGTAAACTTCTGAAAAAGCTGAGACATGAGGACATCTTATTCAAAGATTGTAGCAGTGGTAACCCAGAAATCATAAAAGGCCTTAAAACACACACACACACACACACACACACACACACACAAACAGAACCTAAATTTCTATTTTACTATATAAAATTTTTATTGAGTATCAAAATAGTATAATATTCTGATTGAGACTGTTACCTAATTATAAATCAATCTTCAGACAAAATTCTCTCTAAATTCAAATAACTCCTAAATCTATCTTCCCTTCACTAAGCACAGAAAGTCAATTATGGGGAAAGGATGGAGTTGCTGTCCTTTTAATGTGTCCCAAGGTTTTGCCAAGAATATATACCATCTCTTCAAAGGAGATTGGCTTTTTCAGATAATTTTCTTAAATGGGTTGTTGTTGTTGTCTCAGTTTTCACATATACTCCATTAGGTGGTTTGCTACCTTTATGTGAATCATCTATGAGTTTTGCACTGGCTCCTAGTTAGCTCCTAAGTGCAAGCTGTTTGCACTGAAGTATTGATTTTAGTCCATAAAGTCTTCGATGGTTTGGGTGTTGTCTGCCTTCTTTAATTTTATTTCCTAGAAGCTGCTGTGAACTAAAGAGAGCTGTTCACTTTTTCTAGATGTCTGTCTATCTATCTATCTATTTATCTATCTATCTATCTATCTATCTATCTATCTATCTATCTATCTATCATCATCATCATCATCATCATTATCATCAACTATCAATCATTTATCTATCAAATCTATGTACCCTATGGGTAAGGGCAGAGCCAAGTTTTTCAGGGCTTGAAGCTTAGGGAACTTGTGAGGCCCTCCTTAAAAGAAAATACAATAAAAATTATGTATCAAATTGGAAAATAAATCATAAAAAGACTATAAAGTTTTAAAAAGCTGATCACAAATATCACAAACTCCATAGAAATAGCAATATTTTTGAAATTTCTAAGCCTCCTGGGACATGCCATTGTACAATTTACCTACATTTGGCTGCATATTCTTTACCTCTTCACATGACAACTTATTATCCTATCATTTTCCTTGGGAAAAGTAGTAAGACAATTCATTCAATCTTTTCTCAGATAACTTAATCTTTGTTGATTGAAATATTTCATTATTCTTAGTTTTAGAAAAGTGTTTTTCTGATATCAAATACATTTTTAGAATTATTGTCAAATTTAAAAACATCTCTGAAAATTTTTTATATATATCAGAGCATTTCAAAAGTTGTTCAATAACTGCTGATAATTTTTTTAAAGCAAGCTCATTAACTGTTAGCCACATTGACTGCTGATGTCAGATGTCATAGGGTACTTTCACACAACTATTCAACCTCTAAACTTGCAGTATCAGTTCTAGTGGGTCAGCAGTGGTTGTTCTGAAACCATTCTTGCATTAAGGGGGGGGGGTAGCAATCTTTACTGAATATGAGAGGGAAAATGGCCCCATTGCTCCGACAGCTTCACCTAAAAACGAGCACAAACCACTAGACACATGAGTTGATTTTAGATCATTCCATTTTTTTGAGCTGACTGATGATGGCAGCCACATGCATGATCTCAAGTGAGAACAACAGAAAACTTTCCAGCAAGGCTCAACCAAATTGCTGATGTGGAATTGTGAGCAAATAAATTGTTGCTTTAAGCCATTAATTTTTTTTCCACAGTAAATGATAACTGAAAGAATTAGTATATATCTCTTATAATAGTTATTGTTCTTATTAATATCTTTTTTCAGTTGTTAATTAAAATATCAAATGATTTGGTATAAACATATATGCAACCAACCCTTTCAGTCACATACATACCCATAACTTTTACCTGGTTGAGTTCTTTGAGTCTTCTAGTAGAGGCATGAAATGAATAAGCACGTGGGAACTTTTCCTGATTTCCTGATTTCAGTATAGAGTCCATTGGTACACAAAGGTACTTAAATAGGGACTCTGCTGAAGTGAGCCAAAGATATGAGTATTTAAAAAATTACCTATAGTAAAAAGGTTAATTTGTAGTTTTGATAATAATTCTTTCAGGTTTTGTAAATAACAATTTTGAAAGAACATTGTTAAAAAAAACTAAGGAATTCTTTCCAGACATAACGTAAAATTCTTTTTCTGAAATGATCTACTTGTACACATATAATGATTCATGAGGATGGTGAGAACTAAAATTTTGAAGCATATCCAGGTGGTAGAATTGTCTGCATTATGGCCTCTTTCTTGAGAAACTGCCATTCTGATTACAAACAATCTTTTCTTTAAGTTAAACATTTTATTCTCTTGGGTGTTTGTTGCTAATGGAGACAGAAATACCACTCTCATCTGGATTTAATACATTTCACAAACATATCCATTAAGTACACTATTTTCTCAGCAGAAGTAGAATTTTAACAATTTTTTGTGACTTTTGACACATCATCACTTATAAGGAGGTTTCTTTCGGGGGACTTTGCAGAGAGACTTGGTACAAAATTTGGCTATATCTTATTCACGAATGGATAAACAGATGTCATTTACAGATTTTTACTAACAAAAACCAAATGACACCACGCAAAGGAACTGTCACAATAAAGTTTCTCTTGTTTGTTCTCTATGCTAACCGTGTTCTATTTGACTTGACCACATATCAGAGTACTCCCACCACCTCCTCACTTTCTGCCAGTAAGCATGTATATTTCATTATTTTGGGACAAATTGTGTTCTTTACAATGCAAAACACCACTTAGGATAAGAAAGTTTTTATACTATTCCCAGGTCTCCACTCTGGGATTTGTGTTTCTGAGTTTTAATACATAAACTCACTTGACAGGAATGATGAGTGCCATAAGGGCTGGTGAATAAAATCACAATAATTTGGAGGTGTTGTAGATTTTATTATTAAAAGTTAATGTAATATAGTTAAAAAAAAAAAAAAAAGCCTTTGGAGCCAGACAAACTTGGGTTTGGCTGTATGTGTGTTTATTTTATTTTATTTTATTTCACATTGAGTTTGATAGATGACTCAAGCACAGGATTTAGTCTCTTTGACCTTTAAAAAAAAAAAACTTAAAATAGTGAAGGGAATTTACCTCAAAAATCTGACATTGAGGATTAAATTTCTATAACAATTATAATGTCAATAACCTTTACTACTTCGAAAGCAAACGGTTGCTTAATATTAAAAAATAATGAAAGCAATTATTTTTATTTTCTTGGTAACCATAAATTATGTAACTCCAAGATAATATTCATCATGATTACTTTTAATTTCATAATAACCTATCTCTATTTTTTTTTTCTGCCACAATCTGCATGTTCTACCAATATTTAAGTCTCTGTAAACCATCCTGAATATTTCACAGAAGCTTAAAAGTAATTGGGCCAGAGATAGCCCTGTTATGCAGAACACACTTTCTATACTGTGCAGTAAACTGGGGAATAAACCAACACATTATAGATAGGATAAGGCATGGCCAAGGCTAAAGGAGGAACTTTCACATTTCTAATCTCCTTTAATCATCCTAACAAGGCAGAAGGCCAGTGTTAATTCCCATTTACAATTGAAGACAATAAGGTTCTTACAGGATAAGCAACTTGCTCATTATCATACAGATCTTGTTTGGAAACCCAGATAGTTTTCTACATTATTCTTTTGTTCACAGAAGTGAGGTACATTTAAGAACACTTCCAATACACAAGTTATTCCTGAAGATTGACACGATCTTTCAGTGCTATGATGCATTAGGTTTGGAAATAAAATCAGAAATTGTTCATATTACCCTATCATTTTCGAGTTGTAATAAATGAGACAATAAATAAGTACTAGCTCAGGATTGTATCAGGACTAAACCTCAAGTTACAAAAGTCCCAGAAAAAATAAAAGAAAAACAAAGCTTAAGGTATAATTTTTCATCTTCCCTAATTTTATTCTCCAATTGACAGAAAAATCTCTGTAATACTTTGAGCCCTTTTGATTTATAAAAATTGCAGAAAGATAACTACAGTGTGATAGAGCTTTGGTGATCATCTAATCCAAATGTTCTCTTCTTAGAGAAGTAGAAATAGGAGTTTTAGTTAAGAAAAAACACTTATTTATGCCATCAACTAAGAAGTAACATATTATAAATATAAATAATAAATTTAATCTCTAGTCCAATGCTATTTATATGCTACCATACTATCTCTTTCATTAAGCACTAGCATTTGACCTATAACACAAAGACTTCATGGTAGTTAAAGTCAAATCCTCCAAAGTAGGCATTTTCTTCAACTCAACAAATTCTGACAATCCTAAAGGAAAATAGAAAGTTGACTAGAAGTTGGAAAGTGCCCTTTAGTTTTATATCTCTTTCATTATATTAGTTCAAACATACTACATCAAAGTAATAGATAAAGATGTATAATGGCTGTCAGAGAAATATATTACTTTTCATTTAAGAAACCAAAGTGGTAAAGAAGAGAGTCAAAGAGAAACTCAATTCCATGTCACAGATCCAGGTGAAAGACTGCAGAATATATCAACTCCAAATATGCCTCTTTGGCATAAAGATTATCTTGAGCTGATTATTTTAAGAAACAGTAGACATAAAGGAATCTCTGAAAACCAAGTAGAAATTACCCTTCTGAAAGAGATATTTATGTTTATAAGGAAAATCTCCATTTGTAAGGATTCCTCCCTCTCTGACCCAGGAAGAGGTTGAGGATGAGGAAATATCTAGAAACTCTTATGGATTGAGAAAGCTACTGACTTAATCTGCAGAACAACCATACCCCTGTATACTGTGCTGAGCCTGATAACATCTCATGGCTTTCCTCTCTACTGGTATCTTCTTTTGTCTTTAGCTGAAAATGCTATTTAAGGTGGTGTTTTGGGCCATTTGGGAGAGTTACTCAGTTTTCTTGGGTATCTCCCATGTATAAAGGAGATATATATCCAGTATTATTAAACTTATTTTTGATTTTTTCCTGTTGATCTGTCTTTTTATTACAGAGGGGGCTCAGGGAAGACTCTAGAAGGGTAAAGGAAATATTATTTTTCCTCACCTACACATCTCTGCCACTTGTGACAAAAAGCTACCAAAGTCACCACAGACCTTATTTCTACCCCATTCAGCCAGAGGAGAAAGACATATAGGATGTCATTAAGGGCAAAGCACAAAAATAGAATTTATTACCTCTCTCATTCCATTGTCTAGACCTCAGTTACATGAGCCCATATGCAAGCAAGGCTGGAAAATATAATCTGTGTTCCCAGAGATGAGAGAAGAGATTTTGGCAAGCATTTGTTACACTTCTATGGGGCTTTAAAATCCATTTTTTGGATCTAGTTTTTTTTTTTTTCTGAATATATTTGTTTCTCTGAATGTTTGTGGATCTCTTTGCATGTGACTTTCTCTGCTTATGAGTGTCTTTCTCCATATATGTTTAAATCTTTTTCAAGATATTGTACTTTTCTTAGCATGTATGTACTTTTCTTTATTTCTAAAATGGGAACATGGCTCATTTTGATATATGTATACTTTCTCCAAATTGGAATTAAACAGTAACTGAATCTCTAATAAATCCTAACCACCATCGGTGGACTGCTGAAGCATATCACAGATTGCTTTCCTACATTTGTTGAATTTTAAGTATTACAAGACCTGTCTTTTGCTAATAAAAACTTATCAGTTCAGCTTATTTGCATAGTGAAACTACACAGTTAATTTGCACATTTGAAAATGTCTAAAAATCATTTTCCCTTGCACACCAGGGTGGGGGGAGTCTAAGTTGCACAAATAAGAAACTTTAACTCAAAGACAACCAGAAAAGCCCATAGATACACAAATAGGACTAATTGGTATTTGGTTTATAGCTACATGCTGACAACGATTAAGATAATTATAAGGCACATGTTGCTAAATTAATATCTTTTTCATACAACAAAAATTCCAGAGAGGTTCTGGTTCAAAGTCTAGTTATTCTAAACAAGAATAGAGTTGAGATAATTTCCACAGTTAACCAGTTAACACCTTTCAGCACAGTTAATGCAATATTTAGGAAAACATTACATTTTATAATGAGTCAATCAAGTAAAAACAAATTTACTTGGGTGTATACTAATAGAGTTCCAAATATTTTTGTCATATTTTGCTACTGCAAAATTGAGGTGTCAATAACATTGGCATCTGGCATGAGTTCTAAGACAACATTTTGAGAGAAGACAAGAGAAAGTATGTTCTGAAAACAATAGTGTCAATATCTATTGACAATTTAGGAGAAAAATAGGAATTGATGCCAAGGACCTTTTATTCTTTCAAAGAGCTGGGCCAGAAAGAGATAATTGTAGAAGAAAATTGTTTGTAAATAAAAATATGTTGTTCCAATTGTTAAAAAGAAATAGGACTCAAATGGAGTCACTTGTGCCATGCCCATGTGAGCAAACCAAGATTTAGTCTTTAACCTAATTGCAGTTTGAGCTTCCTAGGTATGTGACATTTAACCAGTCAACATGGAATTACCTGGTCAGCACTAGAGAAACATTCCACCTGATAAGACCTTCTGTTCCCCTTAGGAGGATAACCTTGCCTGATAGAATGTATCTTTTGCTAACAATTTCTTTTTGCTGCTTTTTTTCTGTCATTAAAATCTTCCATTTTATAAAGCTCTTTGGAGCTGCTTTCTATTTACTAGATGGGAAGCAGCCCAATTCATGAATCACTAAATAAAGTCAATTTGATCTTTAAATTTACTCAGTTGATTTCTTTTTTAATTTAACAAAATTAGATAAAATAATCCTTGGAGCTCTAAAAAATAATCCAATCCTTGGATGCCAATAAGAGCCTTGCTAACTTTCAGACTATAAAGGGTTTATTCCAAAGTCATTAATGAATCCATTTCACTTGGTCTTATCATTCAGATTTATTAAAACCATATGTAAATTCTATATATTCAAACTACTGAAATTTACCAGAATTGTAAGAGGAAAAATTTTAACAAAAGATCTGTAAAATAATTAAACCAGACATACTAGAGAATCCTCAGTTTCTCTAGCCTTTAATCCTTACTTTCTTCCATTTTTTATCTTCCTTCCCTGCCTTACCCCAACCTTTTTCTTTTTTTTCTTTCTTGTTTGCTACCATCTTCTTTGTGAACTTTGACCAACCAACAAATCACACGGCTTGCAAATAACAGTTATTGAAAGAAGTATGCTGGAAGTTATCAGAGTAGAATTGTAACAATAATACCAACAAAGAGACAGAAAAAATTGGAATAATCTCCAACTGCTGTTAGAGACAAAAAGTGAAATCTGAGCTGTAGGGGAAGAAGAAATTTTCCTCTATCCTTCTAGTTTCTTTCGTCTGATCTAGTAATTAAATCTACATGAGACAGATTACCAAAGAAAATAACCAAATTTAGTTACATACATGTAACTCATGTATGTATGGGAATCTCACATAGATGAGCGAATCAGGGACCCCATATGCATGAAAGGTTCCAAGACTGAAGAGTAAAATAAGGCATACATGACACTCTGAGTCAAGAAATGAAATAAGATGCCTTGAGGTTTTAGAGAAGAGGAAGGTCGTTTGCAGGAATGCGGATATTCAGTAATTAGAAGTTTTCCCAGACCTTTAGATAAATCATAAAAGTTATTTCTGGTAATAACTCTTAATATGGGCAACACCCCAATTTAAATTCTTTCCTGAAGAGGTAAAAATTTCTCTTGAGCCCACAGGGTCTCAGTCGCCTTCAGCTCAAAATAATCTATATGCCAAAGTTTCCTGGGGAGGCCTGTTCCCCAAGATACTTTGGCCTGAACCCCTTAAGAATCAAGCCTTAAGGACATGTACTGTTCTCTTCCTCTGACCCTATTAAAATTCAATTTTGCATCAACTTGGAGAGTAACCTGATTTTTAGGTGTTCCCTCATTCACGTTAGCTGAATAAAGTCTTAATCCTCTCCTCGATGCCTTTAAATTATTTTCTTTAAACAGATGATTTAGCCACAAGGAGTCTAAGGAAAATTTTTTTTTATGTTTTTCCTTTTCTTTTCTCTTGTCCTACTTTATTTAAGCTATGGGGCCCTGTGAACTGTATGGTTAGCATTAACTTATAAGTAAGTTGATGTGTGCTTGTAATTATCAAAAATAAAGGTTGAAACTATTGAAGTGTAATTTACTTAAATGAAAATGGCAGAATAGCAATGAGGTCAAGAGAATTACCTTATTGCTTCTCTAATGCTATTCGAGTATTAATTATTTATTGAACAAATTCAAAACCGCAAATACACCATCAGAAAGAAAAATCTAGATTAAAGAAAACATAAAATGACTTGTGCATGTCTGTGTCATGAGTAAAACGAACAATAAGTAACCCAGTTTATTCATAAATAAATCTGTGTAAAGGACATGTGGGAATTTTAGCACCTTTACTGCTTGGAGAGTCAAAGAGAAACAAGAGTTAAGAAAAGGTATTTGAGAAAACTTTACTTTGCACACAGAAAGTTTTATCCTTAGAGCAGACTAATTATAGGAAATTTACCCAGTCATTTTATACATTTTGATTTGGACCAGTTTAGGAATGTTTAGAGGGCCTGATCAATAGTTATCAGGTAAAACATATTTAGTGACACTTAGCATCTCTTTCAATCTGAAATTTATGGACAAATCAAAAGCCAAACACAAAAACTCAGAAGAGCAAACTCTGTCTCACACATAGAAAATGATTTATAATTGTTAGTATCTTATAGATTTAAGTGTATCCACATGTAATACATTGCTCTTTAGAACTCAATAGAAATGATAGAGTATATAATTCCCATTTGAGGGATACAATTGAGAAAAAGGAAATATTAAGTGGCTTGTGCAAGTTCCCCATATAGACTGCAGGAAAATTAGTACTAGAAGTCAACTTTTCTAACAATGTTATATACATGAGTCAACTCCTCTAACTTAAAATAAATATGGTATGAAACCAGATATTCTTAACAACCAGGAGAACATTTTAAATTATGTAATTTCTCGACTCTCATGATTTTGATATTTAAATCTATTACAAGTATTAGAAGAGAAAGAATTTATGGTCTGCAAAGAAAACAGCCACATTAGACATACAGTTAATAAAATTTACTATATTTGGCAGGTTATTGGAAGATAGTATTTTCTAAACTCAATGTAAGCTTTGCATGCTATGTGCTGGTATTACTAGGAGTATGGCCTAACAAAATATATATTACTATTAACATAGATAAAAATCATGTTAATATATTTATTTGTTCTTATAGTCAACCACTTGTATTATGTTGCAGTGCATCATGAGAATCACCAATAAAAGAGTCCTCATTTGGCAATGTGTTTAGATCTCATGCTAGTCAAGAGTATATCTGAGATAGAACACCTGGCAAACACAAGGAGATTCTAAGACATCCCTCTAAGGCATACTTACATCTCAGAACAAATAATTTTAAGCTTCAGTTCCCCAGAAAGCATTTTTTGGGTGGCTAAATCACTTGCAATTTGTTTAGGCCAAATTAAGTTAAACCTCAAAATTTTAATGGTGCTGGAATTGAAAAGAAATTTAAGAAAAGATTACAATTAATTTTTAAAATTTACTTACACAAACGTTTTTACTTTATTTCTCAAAAAAAACATATTAATATAGCTGTAGGCACCTTATAGAAATATTCTACTGGAAAAGGCTACAGTAAATTAAGTATCACAGTCCTCAAATTGCCTATATTTACAGCAAAATCTTTTAGTTTCTATTTCTCTATGTTCCAATTTTTAAGCATAAATTTAAAATTTGTATTACAGAATTAGACAAATAAAACATTTTTACTTATTCTTAAATATGAACTAAAACATTTATTTCTAAATATAAAAAAAATTACCGTTGATTATGAAGACAGCATTTAGGAAAACTGCATTCTAGATTAAAACAGATAAAAGTTCCCAGGTGACCTCATCAAAGTGTAAAATTAATCGAGAGGACTTACATGGCTAGTAGGAAAGGGGCAAATAGCCCTTGGAAGTCTCAAATCTCTCAGATTTCTCATCATTTCTACACTTTATAGATACAGTGTGAGAGAAGGATAATCCCTCCATATTCTTTTCATTAGTGTTGGGGATGGAAACTGTGTATAAAGTATTGAGTTTCCTGCCCTTCTATATTAACAAGGCAAGCACTTATTAAAAGCTAATACAGTTAAATCTTGAATGATGTGGGGCTTAGGGGAGGGGCATGGTACGGTTAGGGACTACAAGACACAAGCATTCAAAAAATTGCTTATAACTTTCCATCCTACAGTCGGCCCTTTACATCTCCGGATTCAACCAGCTGCATATTGAAAACAGTATTTTCTATCTACTGCTGGGAATCTGCTGTCTGGATTCTGCAATTGGGAACTCAAAAATAGTTTTACATATAGTTTAATATCAGAAGAATGCATAACTCTGCAGATAGGAAAGGCTGACTGTATTTATTGGAAAAAATCCATATGCAAGCAGATCCCACACAATCTAAACCCGTGTCAAGGGTCCACTGTATATCTCTTTTATGATTCAAGTAGGCCTGTTGGGGGTGGGGTAAGAAAAAAAATCAAATGTGTCTCAACTCCCTAATTGGGGGCCACTGATTCAGAGCGAACAGTCTTCCCATTAATTAGATTTTTCTCCCTTTTCTCAGTATATCAGTATGAATTTAGACAGTAGTTAAAAGGTAAGTTAAGATCTATCCTTGAGAGATATGCTTACTACAATAGTTTTATTTCTTACAGAAAGTAGCCAACCAGAGTTACATAGGTGAGAATGTTGATCAGGAAACTTAATTGTATAATTTCTTTTATCCACTGGGCTGATGCTGACAGTCAAACTTTGGCATTGGGTAGTGATGGCTGTCATTGTCCTTTGGGCAAACCTGAGGACGCTACTTGAACCTTCAAGAATGATATATAACAATGTGTGTGGGTAATAATAATGGTAATAAAAATAACAAACACATTTTGTGCTTATTACATGACAGGTACTCATCAAGCATTTGTATGTAACAATCTGTTTAATCTTCACAACCATCTAACAATATAGATACTATTTCTATATTCATTTCACAGATAAATGTGGGCAAGACAGGCTGAATAATTTGCCAAATATGGTGGTGATGAATGAGAGCGACATCTGAAGGGAAAGATCTGAAGCAAGAGGTTCTTTGGGAAGGTGTATATACCTGTAAGAGGAGAAAAAAGTGAAGATAAGAGGAGGCATCCATGGAAGTGTTCTTTTTTGGTGGAAGTGGTCAGGAATCAGATTTCTTCAATATTTTGACACAGAAAATTCAAGATTTTCTGAATTTTTGGCTAGACCTTAAAGATTTTCCAGATTGTATAGAATTCCCTTCTAAAATTATCTTAATTCTTTTGTAAAGAAATGTAAATACATGTCAAAATCTTGTCTTCAATGTTTCCCTCTTGTCTGATTCACCTTTCTCTTTGAAGCAAGCTTTATACTACATGGGAGCCCCCCATGCCTACCATTGTTCAACCTAAGCTGAACAATGTCTTTTACATTTAATTATAAGTGTCCAGGAAAGATTATTTGATTGACCAAAATTTGTAGAGACAAAATCCTCTGGTGGGAAGGTGGATGTTGGACATTTTGTAGGGTCATATTGCAGAAACTCAATGTAGAGAGATATGACCATGTAGGTCATGGATTGAGCAAGTCTTTTAAATGATAGCAATGTAACTTAAAAATTATTTTTAAAAATCTCTCTCTTTACACTCAGACACACATACACATAATCATACACATGCATGCTCTTTGTGAGCAGAGACGGGGTCAATTTCATTAAAATAGCTGAATTTTTTCTTTTACTACATTACTGGACCTGCTCCCTTTGAACTAGGCCTTAGACATCTATTAATGTAGCTTCAGCATCATTGCATTTAAAATAATAATAACAGCTGTCTATGGAAGATTAAAATTTTGTTCAGCACATATTTAATCTATCTCTCTTTATCTCCATCAGAGGAACATATATTTCTACCCTATTGATGTTGGGCTTGGCAACAGAACAAGAATTGTTTGGCAATGAGATGTTAACAGACAATATGTGAGCGAGTGCTCGATATATGCTTGTACAGGTGGGCTTGCTCTCTTGTCCTCCTGCTTTTGACTGTGAAATTCATGCTTTGGTGTCCAATAGTTCAAGGTGATGAGAGACACGTAGAAAAGATTTGTCCCACAGCTTGGAATCAAGCCCGGAGGAGGAAGACCAGCTCAGATTGGCTAAATCCAGCTGTGCTATTGACATGTGAACAAGAAATAAATGCTTGTTAGTGAATGCTACTGAAATTGTGTATTGTTTGTTATTCAGTGAAAACTGACTGATACACAGCTTGCTTGCCACAAGCCAAGCATGTTATTTCACTTCATTAACTACCCATCTTATTCTGTGGACTCATATTAAGTTTATATTAAGTCAAACATCCAGATTTTTATCATATAACATTTATTGTGTTAGGTCTTAATTAATCTTCATAAAAATTGAATGCATTCAACTCATCTGCATTAATGGTTACTTCCATTGTCACTATGCCTCTTTTCACCTCTTCTTAATCATTTTAGTTTGACTAAAAGCCACTGAGTTCAAATTCTTTTTAACTCCAAGAATTGGGGTTTACTGTACTTTATTGCTGAATATGAATATGAATAAAGCTCTAATTCAGAGGTAAGATATACTTTGCCACATTGATTTTGAATACTGAAAATTTTAAACCTTTATGGGTAAGGTTTGTAAATAATGCCAAAGAATAGAAGTGTGGTAGTAGAGGGAACTTAAATATCTTTTCTGTGGTTCTTTCTTTACTTATTTCTTCTTAGCTCATGACTTCCTTAAGTGGTTAACTTAGTTTGTCTGATAGTCTACAAGTACAGGCCTTCAAATTCAAATTTATGTTTTACAGACAATTTTCAATTGCTTTTCTGAGTAAGATAATTTCCAAAATCAACTGCATTAAAAAAAATAATAATTTTATGGAAAGATTTTACATGTACAAATAATGATATTACATTTAATTGTTTCAGTATAACGAAATCATTTCAGGCTATACTGGATATTTGCCTAGTGAAGACCCAAAGCATTGTTTAAGATGGGTAGATAATTCCAACATTTTTGATCCAGGAAAATTTTGGCATTAAAATAAGAAAAGTGATACTAAAAATTAATGACTTATCACAAAGATATGTTTTTCCAATATTCTTCAATTGAACACAGTGAATTTTCTTTATACCTTAAGCACAGCTCTCTCAAACTAAGTGTTTGAAAATATTTGAAGAAAATCAACTGAACTGGGTATTCATAAAATAGAATGGATTACCTCACTAAAAAAAATGACCCATTTTCATTTTTTATATTAAGAGTGATACTGAAAGTAGGAAAAGCTTATGTAGAAAAAAAAGCATTAAAGGTGATTTGCAATTAAGTATTATTGATAGCACGCACATTTTGTTTTACATTTTTTCAAGAGAAACAATATTTTTATTTCTTCACTTACATTCTGCTATACAGATACAGGTGCCTGAAATATCAATTCTTAACCTCTGTGTCTTTCCAGAGATATCTGACCATTAGGGAGCTACAACTGCCTGTAGTTAGTTGCTAGAGAAACAATGACAGAACTCTAGCCAGGAATCAATTAAACTAGGAGACTGTTCCATAGCTTTGTTTTCTGGAAGGAGAACAGGTGTTTAATAATTTACATAAATTATGCAAAATCTAAAGCATTTACAGTAACTAGACACTTAGCAACAGACATGAATGAAGAGGTAAATTGGCTGATGATGTTCAGTATTAGAGAGGCGCCTGCTAGCACTGGTATGGTTATAGGTTTGTCAGCATTTCCATTATAAATGCTATTTTTTTCAGGGATTTATATTTCAGTCTTAAAATCTGCCTAAGTGTTGTGTTTTTTTTTTTAAGCCCATAGTAGATAAGGCCGTTGCCTGGTAATGTATCTTATTTGTAAATAGAGTGCTTTTTGTGCGTAGAAAATTATTTGAATTATATTTAAGTTACTGAAATAAGACAATAACAGAATTTAAACTCTTGTTTAGCTAATACTCAGAAAACACACCAATTAAAAAATGTTTTTTAAATATTTAAAATCTTCAGCATAAATTTAGATTTTTGGATAATCTTGTATAAACTGCATTGGAGACTTTGTATACTAAAACAGTAGAGTTGATAATTTCAAGCACTAAAAGATTTTTTCCAGACTTTCCATGTCCTTTGTTGTACACTATACTTGGTAGTAAATACAAAGAATAGAACACAGTATCTGCCTCAAATAAAAAGCCAGCCTTGTTGGAAATTAAAACACACACATTTCTATCAATAAATGAAAATAACAGCTGTATATATAACTATGTATGCTGATACAACAATAGAATGTTGAATTGTTTGTCATAGTAAAATGTACTATTTTAGTATAATGTTTTTACCTTTTGTAAATAATTGGCCAATACACAAACTTTTAAAGCTCAACTTTACAAGTAATATATCCTGCTGAATTCTTGCCAGATATGTGGGCATTTAAAAATCCCTAGGTAAATGAGTATTTAGGAATAAGACACTTTTATTTCCTGATGTGATACCCAAGAGATTTTAAATTCCTTTAACTTTACCTGTTTTCGACAAGTTAAACATATCCTATGTCTTGGAAATTTTAAACTCTTTTGGCAAAGGTAAAACCCTAGTTAAATTCAACTTTTCACTTTGTACCTGTACCTGTGCAGCTAAATAGATTTCGCAGACAACATAATCACAATAACTAGTCTTGTTTTATGGTTAGGAACCTCAAGAAGGTACTTAATACAGTCAGTCATGACACAATGTCCCTAGACTCTTTATTTTCCCATTCTGATAACTGTTTCCCATTCTCTTTTTCAGCCTCAACAAGTCCTCCCTCATTTTCTCTCCAAGAAGGATCTTGCTTTCTTCTTCGTTGAGAAAATTAAAGCATTCAGACAGTAAGTATCACTCCCACAACTAATGTCCTGCATGGCCTCAGAACTCACACTCTGCTTTCTGACTTGGTTCTGGAAATGAATAACTGTCCCTACTTAAGCCAATACCTCCTTATTATACTAGATTCAGCCCATCATACTTTCTCAAAGAAATAGCTCAAGCAATTCTCCCTTCTAGCTACTACATCATCATATTTTTCATATCTACTGGAAATTGCCATTACAATATACATGTAAAATTATTTCTGCTATACAAAATCTAAAACTTTTCTCTTGATCCTTTATCTACCACCGAATTCTTTTGCAGCAACACTCAAGAATTGTTCAAGTTACTGCAATGCAGTCCCCTTTTCCTACTTTCTATATTCTCTATTAAAAGTAATTTAATAAGTCTTTAGAGTCTACTACTCCACCAAAGTCGCTTTCATTGCTGTCATTATGACCTTTTTGCTGCCAAGTTTAATAGCTAATTCTTAGTTCTAACTGCAACTCTCAGGAGGTATTTGATCCAATTGATCATTTTCTTGGGGTTGATAATTTCTGGTTTTTAGTAGATCACATTTTTTTGGATTTCCTTCTATTCACTTACTTGTCATCATTGCTACCTCTGCCTCTTTTTCCTAACTTCTCAGTGTTGGAATGATGAGTTCTTGATCATTTCTCAATCTATCCTTGCTCTTTTGCTGATCTTATCCAGTCTTCAAATATGATCTCTATGTAGATGGTGACTAAATTTATGTCCCTACTTCAGACTTCTGCCCTAAACCCCAGATTCATATATTCAACGGCCTACTTGATTTTTCTATCTTATTGACTAATAGACAACTAAAATTCAACATATCCAGAACAACACTTCTAATCTTCCTCCAATACTTAGAATTCTCATGGCCTTTTCCATTTCAGTTGACGGTAACTCTCTTCCTCTACTTATTCAGGATGAAAATTATAAAATCATATTTGCTTACTTTGTTTCTCTCACACCACACAAAAATCCATTTTACTCTCTTCAAAATGTATTCATAATGTGCCAACTTTTCATCATTGCTACATTTCACTTTGTTGCAAGCCACCTTTATTTCTTACTTGGATTACTACAATAGCTTCCTAACTGGCTTCTATGTTTGTCCACATAAATCAATTCACAACAGACAATCAAATGGATTTTTTTTTAAATGTAATTTGGATGATGCTATTCTTATGCTTGAAATACTGTAAGAATTTTCATTTTATATAGAGCATGCCCCAAGTCCTTAACATGACCTATGAGATCATACACAATTTGTCCCTCACAAGCATCTCCTTTTGCTCTTTTTTGTTCTCACTTTTCTCTAGCCACACCAGTTTCCTTTCTGGGAAATGTTAACAGTTCATCTGTAGCAAGGCCTTTGCTTTGACTGTTTCTTCTGTTTGGATGCTCTTCCAACAGATATTTACATAGCTATCTCCTTCATCTCTTTTGAACCTTGGCCCCATCTGACTCTTTCAATGAGACCTACGTGACCCCTAATTAATACTACAACCTGGCCCCAACCTTAGCATTTTGTATTCCCCTGCTTTACTTTTTCTCTGAACATAGAACTTATCATTTTAAAATATGTTATATAATTACCTTATTTATTTTGATTATTGTGGATCTGTCTCCACCAAGAGAAAATAAGTTCTATTAGAATAAAACTCTTTGTCATATTCACTGATGCATTCCAAATTTCTGGAATCAGTATCAGTCACACAGATATGAAATATAAATTGTGAAACTGATAAAGACATTGAAACAGAGAGTGTCTGTGGTCTGTGTTTGGAATCACCATTGTAAGAATTAAGTAGCCTAAAAATGCCAAAAAAAAAAAATCATTCTTCTCATCCTTTTTTCTCTCAAGAAGGACCTTGTCAAAGTAAAATGCCCACATGGGAGAAAGCTAAAGCAGAAGACATGCTTCTGAGGGCATTATGTGAGCATAGCCACTCGGCTGCACAAAAAGCAAGGAATCACCACAGTAAATTGAGAAAAGTAAAACTCTAGCAAAGTGTCTTCATCTTCCTTTTCTCTTCTTTCTCTTTGCCCCTTCCATTTCCTCTCCTCCTCTTGCTTCTCCTCTTCCTCCTTTTTCTCCTAGTTTGAGATAAATTTCTGTCATTTCTATCAAAAGATAATTTTTAAAAAATATAAAATAAAACCATGACTTGAATAGAAATATAAAAATGAACATGTGTAAAATATTTTATTTAATTCTTTAAGGAGAAAGCTGTTTAGGCATTATAACCAATTCAAAGGAAAATCCAAAGAATAAACACATTTGTAGATTATGAATACTGAAATGAATGTGTAAATTGAGGAAAAGCAAGCTTATTCCACAGTGGAGGAAGGAAGTCAATTGAATCTGTACTGGACAGAACAGAACCTGCATATGTACAGACAAGAATTATCTTGCATTTCTATCAGTTATCTACGATTTAGAATTGTAAAATAGCTTCCATAGAATCAGAATCTGATAATTTATTGAAAATGCTGTAGACAAAAAGTTTTCCATTAAAGCACAACATTTTTCTATACTTCCCCAAATATCTTTTCATATCTTTCACGATGATAAAAATATAAATTTTACAATAAAAACCATAGATTAATACTTGTATTAATTCTTGTATTGCTGCTGTAACAAATTAGCACAAATTTAGTGGTGGAAAACAACACAGGTTTTTTATTATACAGTTCTAGAGGTCAGAATTCTAAAGTAGGTTTTAGTGGACTCAAATCAAGGTGTTGGCAGGTCACTCTCTCTCTCTTTGCCCCCTCCCCTGGAGGTTGTAGGGGAAAATCCATTTTCCTGACAGTTTCAGATTCTAAAAGATGCCTGCACTTCTTGGTTTGTGGCCTCCTCCTCTGTCTTCAAAGCTAGCAGTATGGTGTCTTCATATCTTTCTCTTACTGTCAACTGTTCTCTTGCATTTCTCTTCCAATTTAAAGAACCCTTGTAATTACAGTAGACCCTCACAGATAACCCTGAATCTCTTTATTTTAACGTCATGTGATTAGCAATATTAATTTCATGTGTGACCTTAATTTCCCTTTATTGTGCAACATAATGTATCACAAATCCTGGAGATTATAAAGTGAATATTTTGGTGTTCTGGGGGGCCATTATTTTACATACCACAATACTAGAATAGAAATACTTAATCTTTAGAGATTTTATCCTGTTAAGATTAAAAATATATTTAATAATGATTATATATAATTTTATACTCTTTAAATTTAATCCCTAAAATGAGAAAAGTATGCACAAATTATGATCTATTCATTTAAGAACAAATCTTAAGGCATTTATAGTGCCTCCATATTTATTCCCATAAAATGTAGGTTTGCACTTTTGTTTCTGCTGCTTAAGGAAAAAAGCTCATTTCACTTGCACCCTTGAGACACAAAAAACTATTGCAAAACAATAACAATTTAAGAAATTTTTCTTTTTCATCTTCAAAAATAAAAAAATACTTTTATTTTTAAAATTCCTTGCCCAACCCTTTAGATTAAAATATAAAATAAACCACTTTTCTAGCAGAAATTTTCATGTAATATCTTGCTCTTTTCTAATGCTGTTGCAGTGTCCATATGAACCCTTCTCTGAAATTTTAGGAATATTTGCAAGGTTACTTGAAATAATCTGTGTAAATTGGATGCACTTTTGTTGTTCAACAAGCTTCAAGGATTCACAAACATCATTCAGTCACTGAGGTTTATGATAGGTAAAATAAAGACTGTAGATACTTGGCACAATTTGTTTCATGTGCAGTTGTCTCATGAAAGAGGAAAAGAGAAAATATAATACTTACTCCCAAATCCAAATACAGTCATTCAGGTAGAGTTTGGGCCAGGCAAAAAGTAGATTATTCCTCAAAACCTAATGGTGTCCATTTTGGAAATTTTTGACAGTGTGAAGTCCTAATTAGTGTCCCTAAAGCAAATTGTAGTCTATATGCTCTCTACTATGTGTGTTTAACTCTGCAGCTGAAATTTCCTCCAAGGCTTTAAAAACAGATAATGTAGAATTTTTTTAAAAAGGGGGAAACATGAGAGGAACATCATCAGTCTTTTGTCTTTGTACCTTTAAAAAAATTAGTTTAAAAAATTTTTTGGCCAAGCTAGAAGATATCTTCACCTTAAATGTCAAGAATGAAACATGAAGATGTTTTATACTTTGCTTCTGCTAAAGCTTTAGCACTTTATTCCTAAATTTCCAAGACATCAAAAACATTCTCTGGGAAATGTATTGGAGTCCAAACAGATTTTTTCTCTATTCTCTTATAAAAAATATGTATTTTCATGTATCATAAGTATGTTAAGTTAAAAAATACATGTACACGTAAGAACAGGGCAAATGCAGGATAAATCTTATTTAACAAATGGCCTTTTATAGCAAAGTGATCAGGAATCTTGGAATTACTTTATGTCAATTAGTGCATTAACACTATCTTCTCTCATTTTTTTTTCTCCTTATTGATTTAATTATGAAGAATCCTACCAATAGGACTGCTACAAGAATTAAACAAAAAAATAAGATATTCAAATTTCGTAAGTAATTAGTCAGATCAACCTTTCTGTTTTCTCAAGTTCTTTCTGGAATAAGAAAGGTTACGAATACTAAATGGTTAATGATAACACACACACACACACACACACACACACCTCTGTCTTCTTGAGTAAGAAAGAGTGGCAATAATAACTTATGTATGTCTCTTCCAAGGAAAAAAGAAATGACTGAGAATATTTGTTATTTTATAGCATTCTCGAGGATGAATCATGCTCAATCTACTGGTTTATTCTCCAAACTGACTTAGTTTTTTCTTTATCTATGTTTTTTATCTGGCTTTTATTTCTTTGATCCTCCTAACTTTTGTAATTCTACTAATTTTTTTCAAGGTCTAATTTAAATTGTCTCCTCTCTGAAGTGTCACCAACTATGTTAGGTTGAGTTTCCTCTGAAGCTAAACCTGAGATGAGGGCAGTATATGAGGCATATTTGAAAAGTGTTTCTAGGAAGCATCAATAAGTGAGAAAGAAAAGGGCGTGGAGCTAGTGCAGGGTATGTTATGAGCAGGGTACCTCTGTGGGCAACTAAAGCTCATTGCTTCTTGGTCTTTGAAGAGATTGCAGAGAGCATTTGTTAGAGTTGTTCTACCTAATAGGTGAGACAGCTGAGCCATTTTCCCACTCACTGGCACCTGCCATTAGCTGAGAGCTGCTGCGGGGTAGGGAGGAGATCATTAATCCCCCATTGCATCTGGCATTTTTAGCCCCACCTGTGCAGCTCTGATGGCCAGAGTGGCAGTCACAGTTGTGTACAGTAGGGAGCTATGGGGGAGAAGGTATGAGAGTGGAGAGGAAACATGATTCCTGAAGAGACATGGGAAGTGCTGTGACTTTATGACATGCCAATTACACTTTCTAGTTATTTGCAATTTTCTCCATGGTTAAGGTTATAAAAAGATATGCACACACAGCCACATACACTTCTCTCATTTCCCTAGTTAGTAAGGCCAGAACGGAATAATGGCAATGCTTAGAGCATGACTTTGCAGTCAGTCTGTGTGGATTCAAAAGCCCATGCAAGAGCTGTGTTGCCTTGCAATAGTTGTTTAAACTCTGAGCTTTAGATTACCCATCTGTAAAATCTGAATAATACTGCTTTATTTCCAGAGTCATTGTGATAATTAGAAGAAAATGATGCGAAAAACATGGTAAAAGTAGACATTGCATAAATGCTGATAGCTCCCCTTTGTCCTGTATCTTATGTATTTCCCATAGCCTTTCTGTCTTTTGAAAGTTTATTGTGTCACGTTTATGCACATCTACAGAAAGAAACATATCTTTCTCATTTAACTCATTTAAGCAATATGTCTCCCTTTCTCTTCTCCATACTACTCCCATTGCTGTCACTCTCTCCAAATTCCATTTTTCTCTGATCAAAAGGGAACATTTAGAAAAAGAATTTAACCTTAAATATTTAATCGAACACGGTTTTTTATCTTTGGATCCACTCTTTTGACCTCTTTTCTAATTTCTCTACCCCTCAAAAGTTGAACACCACCCTCAAAGGGAACCAGAAAATAAAGAGATTGGGGAAAAAAATGCTATCTTAGTCCTGGATTTGGAAATTTTTCTAGGCCTTTCCTTGAAATAGGCTCTTTGAATTCTTACAGTGCTCATGTGGTAGGATAGCACTAGGGCTTTACTGGAAGCCCTAAGATACTTAGCAGGTAGGATCCTTAGGAAAAACATAAAGGATTTTGCTTTTTGTTGTACTGGCAAAGTATTCATTCTGTGAAAGCAGGAGCATAATAAAGGTTCTGTTGAATGTGGTTTCTGTGGCACATTTTGTTTAGCATATGGTTTTTTAATTCATGAATTAGGGGTCTGCATATATATCCTGTGACTTGTCAAGACTGTGAGATGTTGAAAACATTTCTAACATCTTCATTCATAAAGTGAGGTAATAGTACCTACCCTGAAAGGTTATTCCAGACTCTAATGGGAAAGCACTGGCATAATACACAATAGGCGTTTTTTAAAAAAAACACTAGTTTCCTTCATACCTGACTCCTAAGGTTGCTTCTAAAAGATGTAATAATATAGTTTTTAAAGTTAATTAAAATATAGGAGAAGCAAGAGCATCCTTGTAGGTATGGAAGTATTTGTGTTTGTTTCTTAAAAACTCTAGTGTTCTCTTGTGAATTTTAGTATAAAAAAACAAAAAAAACAAACAAACAAAGAACAACAGAACTGTTTGAATGGTAATCACCATATGCTCTGCTGGCTTTTATTTTGTTTTATTTTTTAAAAGATATTTCATCACAATAGTGCAAAGCCCATATCAAAATGATACACAGAGACTTTTGCTGTCCACAATAATTGTTAAAGAAAAAAAAGCTTAAATGAGCCATTAAAAACAGGAGTTTGTTGAGATAAACAAAAGCTATCCTTAGAAATGTGATTTCTACTGAAAAAGAAAAAAGAAAATCTACGTGGAAGTGTTTACTAGTAAAGCTTGCTTGATTATCCCCACCTGATGTGTCTCACACCATGGTCACCACAGGGTAGATTATATAATGTGCATTGGTTTGAAAATGTGTAATCTATTCTCCTTTGCTACAGTGCTTGTATTTCATGCTGACACATTCAGCTAAAACCCTGTCTGCTGTATCAAGCTCTTTATTTAGGTTTTCTTGATGGTCTGGGAAAGGAAAAAGGACATTAGTGTCTCCTTTTTTGCTCTCTTGGATACCTTTCAGAGCAATCTCTTTTCGGTAATGGGCAAATAACTTTGAATGTATATATGTATTTATGTGTGACATATTTTTTTTCTTTGATATCTATCCCAGGGAATATCCAATTAACGAAACAGTGTACTCTCTCCTAAGGAATGAGGTATGTGTTTGTCCTTATCTATGATATTTGATTGTTATAACTTCTACATCTTTTTTATTTATTTTTACTTTCCAGATACACCTGAGTAGAAACTCTGCCTTTTACTGATCTTGCATGGCCCTACTTCTTTGAAGAGATTGAGCAATTCAAATTGTTCCTCGACCTGTATTAAAATAGAGGTGTAATACAGTGGAATATGCAGAGCAATTGTCACTAAGCCAGTCAGAATATTTTTGCGCATGTCATTGATTGTTCAGGATTGTGGTGGTATTGATTCAGTTTTGGCAGCCCATGCCAATGGGAAATGTGACAGACAAGGCTGTCAGTGATATGATTTAGTCTTAATCAGTGATATTACAGACATGACAAAAAAAAAGCTGTATAGATAATAATAATAATAATAATAATAATAATAATAATAAACAAATAAAAATTACAGTCTCAAAGTAGTTGAATTGAGTAATTGACCTAGAAATAAAGTTTATTTGTTTGGAGCCTCTAGCAGGAGAACTCATCTCTTCATATAGCCTTATTTTTAAGAATTAGTAATCTTTATCTGGAAATCGATTGAGAATAACAGCTTTAGTTTGGCATACATGCAGTGATAAAGAAGAAAAAGGATGCCTATGGAGTCAGCCTAATGAATTATGTCTACCATAATGATCAATGGAGCTAAGATGTTACAAGTAGATCATATTCACTTCTGGAATTTATTCCTAGCATTGAGCAATTGATCTGGAAAGGAAATGAGAAATATTTACACTTTACTAGTAAGAAGAAAAAAAGTGTCCCATGCCTGCTCTTTTCACATAGTAAACTTTGCCAAAGCCATCTTCTCAATCATCTTAGGGAATATAGAAATACTATGAGTATTCATGGATTATTCTCTTTAGATTACCTAATTTTTTCTCAAAAGAAAATTTTCTACATAAAGCACATTATTTTTGAGATTGGTGGAGATGAGGGCTTTTTGTATTCTTTGTTTTGTTACTAGATTTTAAAATATTCTATCTTTTTTCTCTCGGTAGTATATTAACCTGTATATTCTTCCTATTGGATATAAAGTAAGTTTTAGAATAAGCCCTTTATCAGTAATTTTCTTTGTGTTTTTCTTTCCTTCCTTCTTTGATTCCCCAAGTTAATACTGTGCTCCATATAGAAGAGATTTACAAAATGCTGTTCACTGTATGAATCTATTCTTTTTTGATTGACATAACTTTACAAATTGAAAAATTTCAAATACTACTTATAAAGACCCTCACTGTCACAGTTACTGTTGCATCCACCAGTCAAAAAAAAAATGCTTATTTTAAGCATTAAGAAGTTCTTCTTGATGGATGAATATAATTTTGATGTGCTCAAGATTTTATTTTGGACATTTAGCATTCATTAGTATGAAAATTCTCTTTTTTGGTATTATTATTATTATTTTTAAAATATGTTACATTTCATAGACTATTCACTGCACTTGCATCCACAGTCCCCATAGAATACCTCTTACATGAGCATTTGTTCAATGAGACTTATTGCTTAAATACAGTAACACTTATCTGGCACACTGAAGCATATCACAAATGGCTTTACGTGAGTTACTATAATTGTATTTTTTTATAATTCCTAGCTACAGAGTGCAAATTTTATATGAACTTTCTGAAAAACATGAAGAGCTTCAAATCCCTAATTCTTTTTCTTTAGAAAGAGGTTTCATCAATACTCATTCAAGTTGGAAAAGAGAATAGGAACAGATGGCTGTGGCAAGCAGCACATTGCAACTGAGAAGCAGCATACAGGTACTAGTGAATACGACATTTGGTATTCCATAATAGTCTTGAAAATTAATTTTAAATCAGGCTTCGAAATCATAATAAAGAGCAACTTATATATTATTCATTTGTTTATTCCAAGGGCTAATGTTCAGAGTGTTAAGTACACTATATGCTGGAAGAAGGCAAAGAAAATGTAATTTTCAATTAAACACATAAAGTGTGTTTAAAAACTGCTGGCATGACCTTAGTTATTTTTCTAGGATCTCTGAATGACTTTTTGAGACTTTTGGCCCCAAGGACTACTTAGAATTAACAGATAATATAAAGTTAAAAAATGTAAGAAAACTATTTTAAAAGTTTTAATTTTATATTTTATGCCAACTCTGGTTGAATTTTTGAAGGTAATTAGTTGATCAGATGCCAGGAGTGGTAAATATTTTATACTTGCTCATGGAAACAGGTAGCTGGAATGTAAAATTTGAACACATCATCAAAGCAGGAAATTATTATCTATGCTAATGTATAGGGGGCTGCCTCCAAGGTTCACAGGCAATAAGACATTTTCCGAAGAGTTCAGCACATATTTTTATTTCTACTTAAAATAAATACTGCTTTCCGAAAATTCTGATTTTTTTTTTTTGAAGGAGCTGTTTGGGAAATGGTAGCATTATGATAGGAAGGGTGGCTTGTTACAGTATTATTTCTTTGAGTTACCATGTCTGATTATCTTAGTGGTAATGCAAGCAGAACATTCTTTAAATTAATAGAAACTTTCCAAATTGCATTCGTTTTACAAGAGATGATAATTATGTAAAGCAAAGAAATTAGAAAATGAGAAATAGCTCCATGAGTGTAGAGATTTCAGCACAGATATGCATTATTCTCATGGCATTTATTATCATGTGGATATATACTTGCTCTGTGTGTGTGTGTGTGTGTGTGTGTGTGTGTGTGTGCGTGCGCACGCACGTGCGCACATTCATTTTAAAACAGATTTGAATAGTTTAGGAACTTATTTTACAATGTGAGCCTGTAGTGGGTGTGTTTTCTGCCTTTAAGATATCTCTTTTAGGGACTCAGAGAATTATATATCAAATAAAAGAAATGTTTCATGATGGGAGCGATATGGATATTGATATCTAGTATACCTAATATGAATCTTTTTTCAAATAGCACTTACCAGTTAGGAAACTTCATAACCAGTTAAGTAACCTCTGTAATCTTCATACGTAAAATGGTTATATCAAGAATAGAGTCCCTACAATGTTGTTGTAAGGATTATTTAAATATTGTACATAACATGATTCAGATATGTCACCTGTTTTTATTATTATACTTTTATATACCAGCAGAAACATACATATGTGTGTCATTAAAATGTTACAATGAAGGAACTTAATTTTGATTAACCAATTTTTACGGAAGACCTTATGTGCATACAGTATTGTGACCAATAGCAAAATAACATATTTTTTTGACTACCAATATTTTTGTTGGGCTGTGACATGGATTGTTTTATAGGAGTCTCACAATATTCCTGAAATAAGAAAGCTAAAGAAAGTCAAAATAACTTGTCTGAAATTGTGCAACCTCTTCATGACAAATAAAGAATGACCACTGATCTAAAAGTCTTTTCACTATACTTCATTACCTCCCAAAGGAAGTGAAATTCTTTTAATTTGACTGAAGGTAAAAATTCTTCTTCATTCTTCCCACTGTCTAAAAAATTCAGTTTTATTTATTTTTGTCATAAGTTGACTACAATAAACATATTAACTGATTATATAATATCTTACTAGTTTGATTCCTTCCTATTGATTCTGTCAAATCAAAGGCTAAACTTCACTCAGGGAAAACCAAGTGTGTGAGACATAACTTAAATAAATGAGACAGGTATTTATTAAATGCTTAATCTGTGCAAAGAAATTTCACATGCTACAGTGTTGGTAAACTTGCATTCATGTGTAGTCCTTAGGTTGTGCCCATTATGTCTGGGAAGGGAAGTTCTTATCTCTCAACAGAAAGAAATCCTTGTCACTATTAATTGATTACATGCACACATAGAGTCCAAAGGCTGTTGCAAAAACATTTTTTTACATTTTAGTCCAGAGTACAGTGGAACAGTGGTGCGTACAACATTCACCACAGTGATCTTTTTCTCTCTCTCTTCATCACTCCATGTTCCCTTGGTCTTTTTTCTCAGTCTGCTTCTATTCTGGAAGCCCACAGCTATGTCATTCTCTAATGATGATGGCAATGATTGATGGAGAACTTTCAGATTTTTTTCCAAGTGAAATGTTTAATAGTCAAACAATCACTTCTCTTATAAACAATGGCTGTTTCTTAACCATGAGTATATTATTAAAAAAAGAAAATAGTCTTTTTTAAGCTCTAAATTGTTAAGAATTTAAGAAAGGCTAAAAAGTCGTTACATTTGAATTATGGCTCTTGTCACCATGAACTGTGTGACCATAGCAAGTTAATCTCTCTGAGTCTTCATACTTTATCTACAAAATGGAGATAAGAGTAGGGCCTTGATCTTCTTAGGAGGGTTATATGAATTAATACGTATAAGGCTCATAGGATATTGCCTTGTGCTTAATGATTACTATATCTGAATATTTAATATATTTTTAAATTTGTGTATTTTATCATGTTGAAAAGGAAAGAAGTGAGGGAAAAGAGAAATCTTTACATTCATACATATACATTCATACATACATATATATGTACATATATACACTGATTCAATGATTAAAGTTCTGTGTTTATTCAGAAATATTTCAAAGTTTTGAATCCCTTTTTACCTATGGCTTTGACATATCATTCATAGGCACATATGGAATGAACAGCAGAGTCCTTTGGCTATTGATAAGAATATGCATTTCCTCTCTCTTTTTTAACTTCTCACCATTTTATTACATACAAGTAGAGAGAATAATATAAGAAATACTCACATAATGCTGTAGAATTGCAATTGATAATATAACTTATTTAATTTGATGTAAGGGGTAAAAGAACACATTTGAATCTTGATCATAAAGGTTGAGTAGAAATTTGTTAAGTTGGAAAAGGGAATTTCAAGCTGATAAATGAAGATAGGATAAGTGAAGTCACAGAGATATAAGATACCTATATTATAGATTGGGGATTATGAAATCACTGTATGAGTATTTCTTAATTTGAATTTTCTGGAAATACACTCTGAAACTGAAAGTTGCATGCAGAAGTTCATTGGGAGTACATTTAACTCTTGAACATTATTGTAATTAGGGGCTCCGAACCTAGCACAGTTGAAAATCTGCATATAACTTTTAAATCTACAGTCGGGGCTTTGCATCTTCAGATTCAAACAACCACAGATGGAAAACAGAATTTTTGATCTATCTGTGGTTTGGAAACCGCAGTTGGGAATGCAGAAATACAGTTTTCCATCTGCAGTTAGTTGAATCTGCAGAAGTGAAACCCATGGGTAGGAAGGGCCAAGGGCTGAGTGTATTTATTGAAAAAAAATAAGTGTATAGGTGGACCCACACAGTTCAAACCCATGTTGTTTAAGAGTTAACAGTACTTTCAGAAGGGACACCTGTAAGGAAGTTATGAAGGCAGGATTGGGCAGTAAAAAGAATAGATCCTCTAAGCAACTACAACTGAATCCTCAATCCATCTGAATCTGGTATAGCCTTCAAAGCTTTCCCTAATTGAGGTGAGAGGACCAGATATCTGTGTCCCTCCATAAACAGTCTTAGCTGGGGGCTGTCTTTGGAAGAGGTAATCTTGAACAAGATTTCTATGGCTTGGAGTAGGGGTCTTGTCCATACAGTCTCTGTCACAACTACTTCATCTGTTGATATAGCACAAAAACAGCTATAGACAATTTGTAAACAAATGGTATGGCCGTGTTCCAGTGGAATTTTACCTGCTAAAACAAAGTCAGCTCATGGGCTGTAGAGTACTAACCCTGGGCCTCAAGTTAAAACTGTGGGGCACAGCTCTGAGACAGACTGTTGATATGCCCAGAAGCTGGGGAATGGGTGTTTGACCCTCAAGAGTAGTTTTGGACAGAGTGTAGATGCACTACGTTCACCCCTTGTACTTTTTAGATTTACATGTGCCTTATGGTAAGTTTTTCCCATCTGTTCTCCACCATCTGTTGACAGCTCTACATTTCTACTATAATTAAAGTAGGTCATCACTTTTTTTAAGCTTCCAAGGCCCATCATAAAGCATGTTGGCACCAACAAACTTAGAGAACTTGATGTTTCACTTCCCACCACCCCTACTTCCTTGATTTAGCACCTTGAGGATCCAGGCCCAGGCGAACTCTCTTGGCTCATGCTTGTATCTGCCAGCTAGCTTCTGCAGCTCTCTTGGCATTTAATCTCATTTTCTCTATACTAGGCCCAGCAAATCCTCATTCAAACCATGCTGGGATTTTGCCTTCATTATTGGTCTTATTGCTGGAGGGAGAAGTGGAGGTAGACAAAGAGTGGAGTAAGCTTCAGGGTCCTGAGAAGTTAATCTTAAGTTCATATCACTTTCCATAGCTCAAATTTTACCCCAGTTACCACAGTTTCTTAAGTTACATTAGCAGGTTTCTTAGGACTGCTAAATACTATAGCAAGAGGCAGTGGAAACAGGAAGTATGACACAAGTCTGAAAATATCTAATCACTAGATAATATGCCTTTCATTTTAGTACTAGTAGCTAGAAAGAGAAAGTTCAGAGGCAAAATGAAAATTAGGAGATTTTTCATACAAAGGAGGACATCTTAGCCAAGACCAGCTTTAACAAACACTGCTACTTCTTTCCCAATATTATTGTTCTCCTTCTTCCTTATTAATATAATTCTGATTTTTCTTTTAGCAAATTGGCACTCAATATAGAGACATTCATCAGCCTCCTTTGCAGCTATGTTAGCTATATTACTAAGTTCTGGCTAAGGAGATACAAATGAAAGTGGTATGTGAGATTTCCAGAATTTTTCCAGATAGATTGGAGGAGCCTGTGCTCCATTTTACTTTTCTTCCTCCCTGAACACAGAAATAAGGGCTAGAGCTCTAGTGGCTATCTTGCAAGGAGTCTTAATCTTTTGGTTTAAATTTTGCTCTTTAAATTTGATAATTATAGAGGATTTTATATTCAAATTTACATTTTATTATTGAAATATCATTAAGTTGACATCTTGTTATTTCACTATCCTAATATTTTCATTTGATTTTATTATAGGAACTCTAAGTTGCCTATTTTTGACAGCATGATTGAGCATGAGAAATAGAAAGAGTACATTTTCAGCCTTGGGTATAAATTGGCCTTTGGAGTTGATATGATTAATGTAGTATGTAATCATTTTCAGATCAAAATCAGTTTAGTCCCCAAATCAATTAGGAATCAAGTCTTTACTGTCCACCAGTGGTTATAAAAGGAGATTCAAAGGAAATGGTATTGGAGGAATGGCTTCGTGAACATGAGGGCAGTACTGTCTGATGGACTTCTACTTTCCTAGAACAGTCATAGACCCTCAGAGTCCTTAAGTATCATGGTTAAGATCAAGTAGTTGAAATAATGGAAGCCTTAGGAATAATGTTGGGTCCAATGGCAAGGTTTACTTTCCACTGCTGTTGTTTCTATTTTCACTGATGAAGCTTTATGAACATTATGCTCCTGGGAACTCCCCTCTCTCTTTCTCACTGTCCCAGTGGCAATAGAATGATTCAACTGAATCATTCATAAGAATAGGAGAGGAAAAAGACACACATAGACCAACACCTTGCCTTCTCCTTCTTCATGTGAATAAGTTGCGTGAAGTATGCACATGTCCATGTCACTGCTGTATGCGGTAGTTCAGCACTCTTTCTGCCTCGGTAGGTAAGTCAATTTTGGGAAGTCCACTTGCCTACAACATGACACAATCTTCAGTATAAAACAATATGCATTTTAAAAAGTACATAATATATAAAGATTATATTGAATTATAAAATAAACATATGTGTAATAATCACCAAATAGAACATTGCTGTCACCTCTGTGTTTCCTTTCTGGATCTGATGCCATCCCTACAACTAAAGATACCATTATCTATATTTTATGTATGCTTTTCTTTGCACTCTTAACACATGTACGTGTATTACTAAATGCTATAGTTTTGCCTATTTCTGGACTTTATAAAATTGAATCTGGGTTGAATTGGGTTCCCCTTAAATTTTATATGTTGAAATACTAAACCTTGTTATCTCAGGATGTGATCTTATTTAGATAGGAGTCTCTACAGAGGTAATCAAATTAAAATTAGAACATTACGGTGGGCCTTAAAAGAAACGATGGGTGTCCTTATAAGGAGAATATAGTTGGATATATATAGAGGGAAAGTCATATGAAGACACAGTGAGAAGAAGGCCATCTATAAGTCAAGAAGATTAACCTGGAACAGATCTTTTCATCATAGCTCTCAGAAGAAACCAACCCTGCTGACACCTTTATCTCAAACTTCTAGCCTCCAGAACTGTGAGACAACACATTTATATTGTTTAAGCTACCAGTCTGTGGTACTGTTTCAACAGCCCCAGCAAACAAATAGACACTTATGCAGTATGTATGCTTTACTGTCTGACATCTTGCATGCAATTTCGTGAGAATCATTCATGCTATTGAATGTAGTGATAGTTTATTTTCATTGTTATATTTAATTATATGATTATAAAAATAATTGATTAATTTTATCAATTTTGTTATTAATAAAGACTTATTTTCCATGCCCTCATCCAGTCAGTCAAACCATTCTCACTGATCATAAGTCCACATATGTTACAATCTTGAACCACTTCTTTCTCCATACAAAGTGGATGACAGATTTACTGTTCAGTGATCTGCTCATTGGAAGAATTTTCTCTCACTACTGTCTTTCAAGACGATATTTGACAGAGGCTGTACTATAGCTGTTATCCTTGTTAAGCTTGCACCCATGATCAGAGCCAACAAATTTGAGTCAGGGTTCTCTGGTTCGCAATCACATGTTTCCCATCTTAGATCTCACCAGAAGCACTTTTAACATTCATGAGTCTACCAGTATTCTCTTCATGATGATATATGTATTCTCTAATGTGACAGAAGATTTCTCTCCACCTCTCTTCTTTCCGAACCCTTACCAAATCTGCAATCTCTTCAAAGCAATCTAGCCTTTTTCTTACATGCATCTTAAAACTTTTTCAGTCTCTAATACCCAGTTCTAAAGCTACTTACATTTTTTTAGTTATTTTTTATAGCTGTACCCCACTTTTTGGTACCAAAATCTGAATTAGTTTGCTAGAGCCATCATAACAAAGTACCACAAACTGAGTGACACAAACAACAGAAATTTATTTTCTCACAATTCTGGAGGCTAGAAATCTGAGATCAAGGTTTCAGCAGGGTTGGTTTCTTCTGAAGCCTCTCTCCTTGACTTGTAGCAGTGGTTGTTCAATACCCAATAGCTGTTTTTTTGAAACATCTTCAAAGCCTCATGCAGATATATTCCCTTTTACCAGTACTTACTCCCAATTCACTGCCAATTAAAGTTTTACAATACTGTCAACACCTGTGTACTAAGGGCTGCCTGTGTACCACCTACTACTCTTGAAGGAGCTTCCATTGCCAGGGGCGTGGTAAATGAAATAGAATCAAATTCTAAATTGTCAGATACATTCTCAGACCACTTGTAATACCAGCTATTACAGGCTGGTTTCTCCAGAAGCCCATGCTGAGATGAAACTTGGGGTATGAAAAGTTTTTAGGGACTAAGACCTATAAAGAGAAAAAAGTTGTAGCAGGATTGAGCAGAGAAAAATGGTGAAGTGAGATACAGGCCTAATTATGTCTTAGCAACCTGGAAAGCAGGTTCTAGCAAGCACTTAAGGCCAAAACAGAGGGCCTTTAGAGCTCTGTCTCGCACAGTAACTGGGTATGGCTATGAGAAACTACCTGGGAAAGTAAGTTAGGGTATGAGCTCTCCACAGCTGAAGTGGAGGAGCTGATAACCCGAGACTGTTGGCTGACTTGACAAGAAGCCTCCGAACAGCAGGTTTTTCCTTGAATGGCGGCGGATCTCCAAGACCGGCAAAGGTACATTTTCTTCTCAGAAGTAGAATATTTAGGTGATAGATTATTTGTACCATTAACTTTAGCCCATAATACCAAAATCTTTTCCAAATTGGTTGTAGTACTTATATTCTTCTTAAGGTGTACGAAAATGTTTAGTTGCTTTACTTCTATGTGAACACTTGGTATTTTCTGTTGTTTTCATCTTAACTATTTTGGTGGGTCTGTAATGATGTTATAATTTGGCATTAATTTTCATTTCACTAATTGCTAATGAAGTTATGCTCTTTTGCATCTTTATTAGCTGCTTGGATAAATTCTTGGTGAAGTAGTTGTCAGAGGTTTTTGTCCACTAAAAAAATTGTGTTGTACTCTGTTAAGTCGTTTGTCAGTTATATGTATTGCAAATCTTTTTAAAAAATATTCTGAGGCATTTAATGTTATGTTTTGATAAAGAGACTTCATTTTTTATGTAGTACAATTTATAACTCTTTTTTTTCTTACAGATAATGCTTTTGTGTTTCGTTTAGAAAGCCTTTCACTATCTTAGCATCATAAACATGTACTCCGGCATTACCTGCAACTCACTTATAATTAATTTTTGTGTATGATGTGAAGCAGGGGAGAATTTCTAAAAATTATTTTTCATATAGAGCTACTTTTATTCCAGCACAATTAACTAAAAAGACTATGGATAATTTCCCAATTGCTATAGCAACAAATAATCCTTAAGTTTTAGCAGCTTTAAACCACAAAGTTTACTTCTCATTTACATTTCTTGTCTTTTGTGGCTGGGCCCTGGCTTTATGCTACAGCCTCTATCTGGAACATTGCTGGTCTTTGGGGAACAGGGGAGAGGAGGAGGGAATAGACGTGTAAACCTTTGCCCCGAAGTTATGCTAACTTCTCATATTTCATTGGCCAAAGCTGGTACATGGGCAACATTTCAACAATTTTGTGTACTTGTTATCTTCTTGTAGGGAGGACCAACAAATTTTAGTGACAACTAATGTGTTCTTTCACATACTTTTGCAATAAAACAAGCATGTATCTATGAATTTTCCAGCTTTTTATTATACTTTTTTGTTCCATTTAATTCTTGCACAAATATACTATTTATTTACTGGAATTTTATACGTTTCCATATTCAGCATAGTCATCTTCTAACCTGGTTCTTCAAGAATGTCTTGTCTCTTCTTGAACTTTTGCATTTGTATTTAAAGAAAATTTATTTGATGAATTTCACAAGACAAAAAAAGGGTTTGGATTTTGACTGGGATTTTGTTGGTTTTAAAGTGAAACCATTATGAAGTGAAACTATTCATCATTTCTTCTGTTTGGGGAATATAATAAGACATCTACATTCATTTAGTACATTCTTATCATGCATATCCTGTAGTAGTAAATAAACAAGACATTGTCCTAAGTACTGGGATTGACATTGAATTTGGAATTCCATTCCTCTTTGAGATCAAGAGATTGAGAGAAAAGTTGTAAAAATTTCAGATTAGTTAAAAACAAGAGTTTGATGTCAGAACATATCAAATTACTAATTTGAGTTCAATAAATATTTTTGATCACATACTCAAAATATTTTACTAGATATTGTAGGAAGTACTAGAGTTGAATTCAAAACTTTAGAAGGAATCGAATATAAAGTTCAAAGTAATAAATGCCTTGAAGAAGCAATAGATGCAGTTCTAAAAGAATAAGAGTGAGAAATGTTGCTTCTTGCTATTGAAATCAAACAGTGCATAATGAAAAAACTAAGATTTGGTGAGGAGCCCTGGAATAAAATTAAGAAATGGGTGAAAGAGCATTCAAGGCCTTACCTTGTAATGATGACACATCAATATTTCCCACTGATTTATAGGGCTTCTTTAGGAGTTTTAAAGAGGCTGGCCCTTTAAATTATGGAATTTATTTTTACTTCAGGTAACAAATTCTGAGAAAAGGAAAAGTATAACAGCTGCATTTATTATGAGAACAAATTCATAAAAGGATACATAATTAGGTATTTAAAATTTTGTTTGCTGAATTTCAAATCACACATCAGAGAAAATCTATTACAAATGAGATATGAGTTTAAAATTTTTGCAGAGCTTTCTTACTTTAATTTATTTACTTTTTGCTTTGGGAATTAATTGCAAAATCTTACATTAATAAAACATTGAGGGCAAGCTTTCTTAATGTATATCAAAAAATTCCAGTTATGTTTTCCTTACTAACAATAGCCAATCTCTTTGTGCAAATAATAAAGTGATAAAATTTATATGATATATCATTGTGCACAATGAATGTAAAGGCTGATCTTTGGTTGTTGTATAGTAAACAGTATTGCATTTTAAAATTGGTATTTTTAAAGTCCTGATTTGAAATTTCAAGTACTATTTAAGAAATTTTAGTTTATTTTTATATGCTAATCATTTTAACCTATTTAAAGATCACCTGTTTATTTTAATATAGTGTAAACAAATTTCACAGGTTTCTGAACTTTAATATATAATTATATAATAAAAATATTCATTTATCTAAACAATTTTAAAGAAGATAAAATAAGTTTTTGCATTGGTCATAATGTTAAGCATCTAGGATTATATATTAGGTGTATCTATGGATAGTTCTTTTTGTAAAATAGCTGTCAAAAACATGTTGACTCAAAACCAGAGTAATTTGCACTAAGAATGATAGACTGAATGAAGTTCTTTGGTAATAGTTAAGTTGCAAATCTAATTCCCACATATACTAATTGGAGTGCTTTGGTTTTATAGCTGTACTTTCCACAGCTATCCTATCCAAATATTTTATCAGTGTTTGCCTTGACTTCAATAGGATATAGCAAGAGTTTGCAGAAAATTTAGTAAAAAATATATTATCACAAATAAGCAAAATTTAAGATAAAATGTATGGTATAATACAGGTTATCAATAGAATCATTTTTATACACAAAATTCACTATTAGTAATGCAAAATTAGTAAAGCTAGAAACTGGAGGTGTATGTAAAAAAGGACCCATCAGGATAAAGATTTGCAAACAATAACTTTGCTCAAAAGCATTTTAGCTTGGATTTCTTGGCCTCTGTTCTTGCCTGATTTTAGTATTGTTTATTTTCATTGTTCTCTTTTAATACTACCTTTGATTACTTATGTATGTTCCATTTCTACTTTCACCATAAATATTATTTTAGATATAGTTTTTTCATAAATTGCCCTCAATTCAAGAATGTGTTTTCATTTTTGTTGAGAATTTAAATATGAATGTTACATTTTAAAAAAATTACTTTTTCTTCGTTTAATGCAATTATTGAATGCTGTTTTTTATTTATTAATATGATATATTAAATTAATTGATTTTTCAGATGTTAAACCAACTTTGCATCCTAGAGATAAATCCTGCTTGGCTATAATGTATAATCCTTTTTATATGTTGCTGAATTTCATATGTTCCTAAAGTTTCTTGAAAATATATTTTGATGTCAAAATTTGTGAAGAATTTTGATCTCTAGTTTTCTTATCAATTCTATGGCTGGCTTTTGGTATCAGGGTAATGCTGAATTCATAGAATGAGTAGGAAAGTATTGTGTCCTCTATTTTTTTGGAAGAGTTTAAAGGTTTGGTATTATTTCTTCTTTAATTATTTAATAAAATTCTCTGATCAAGCCATTTGACCTCAACTTTTCTTTGTGAGAACATATATTTTCAGTTTTGTTGAATAAATATCTAGGAGTAGAATTACTGGGTCATATGCTAATTCTTTGCTTTAAGTTTTGAGAAACTGAGAAACTTTCTGCAATGGCAGGTTATTGATTTTTAATTTTTTTTCTATTTTATTGGCAATCAAAGATCAAATTTTTCTAGATACTATTTTAGTTGCAAATAATAATTGATATATTGTATTTTCATTTTTACACAGTTTGAAAAATTTTCCAATTTCTCTTCTCATTTTTTCATTTATCCATATATATTTGTGTCTTATTTAGTTTCTTAATACTTGGAAATTTCCTCAATTTCTTTCTCTATTGATATCTAATAGGTTTAAAAAGTATATATTTCTACTATAATGTGTGATTTCAATCCTTGTTTTATGACCTAACATATTGTTTACCTTGGGAGATGTTCCAGTGTGCCTGAAAAGATGTGCATTTTGTTTTTGGGTGAAGTTTTCAATAAACATCAGTTAGGTCCAATTGATTGATAATATTGTTCAGGTCTTCTATATCTTTGATGATTTTTCTCTCCAGCTTTTCTATCAATTGATGAGAGTGTGCATTTAAGCCTTCACCTATTACTGTTAAATTGTCTATTTCTCTCTTAAATTCTATCAGTTTTTGCTTTATTCGTTTTGAGGTTGTATTGTTAAATGTGTATGTAATTGTTATATTCCTGATTAATCTTTCCACTATTATGAAATGTCTAATTTATTTCTAGAAATGATTTTTTAAAATATCTATTTGATATTAGTATAGCCACTCCAAATTACTTATGACTGTTGTTTGTATGGTATATCTTTTTTGTTCCTTTTTTTCCAACCCATTTATAGCATTGAATCTGAAGATTATTTCTCATAGACAGCATATAATTGCCTATTATATTTTTTCCAGTTTGACGATCTCTGTCTTTTTTGAAATATTTACTCTATTCACATTTATTTTAATTATTGAAGTGATTATATCTATCATTTTGCTACCTTCTATATATTTCATATGCTTTTTGTCCTTCTATTCTTCCTTTATTATCTTAGATGTTAAATAGAAATTTTCTAGTGTATTATAATATATAAACTGTTTTTTTGGTTATCTTATTGTACATAGTTATTTTCTTAGTTGTCTCTGTAGAGGTTAAATATTAATCCTACTTATCACATTATACTTTCAATTAATACTAGATTAATTTCAGTATAATATATCAACTTTACTCCAACATAGCTATATATTCACTGTTCTTTATGATAGCATTGTCATATATATTAATTTTTATATTCATAGGCTCCAAATACCATTTGTAACATATTGTTTTAGGTACTTAAAAATAACAAAATAAATAGATGTTGCCTTTTATATTAACCACATAGAAAAGTTACTTTCCCAGTGTATTTTTTTTGTATGAATTTATTTTATTCTCTGATGTCATTTTCTTTTATTCTGAAGGAATTCCTTTTGTACTTTTGATAAGGCAAGTCTACCAGCCAAAAATTCTCTTGGATTTTGTATATCTTTAAATGATTCTGTTTCACTTTCCTGTTTTAAGGAATAATCTTGCTGGGTGTGGAAGTCTTACTTTTTGTTTTTCCTGTTAGCCCTCTAACTATTTCTCATAGTACCTTCTGGTCACCATTTTTTTTCTAATGAGATGTCTGGTGCTATTAATCTGACCACAGTTCCTCTGTGTAATCAATCATTTTTTTCTCTTGTTGCTTTCAATATTATCTCTTTGTTTTTTTTACTTTGAACAATTAGATTTTAGGTGTGTACATGTGTATCTATTAAAATTTATCCAACTTTGGGTTTATTGAGTGTTTTGAATATGTAAATTAGTGGTTTTCATCAAACATGAAGTTTTTGGACATTTTCCCTTAAATATTCTTTCTAGCCTTTTCTCTCTTTTATCTATGACTCTCATTTTCACATATTGGTGTCTTTGATGCAAGTTTGGCATGGTACAAGTTTATGAGGCTGTTTTTTACTGTTTTCTTTGATTAGATATTTTCTGTTATTTTGTCTTCATTTGTTGATTCTTCTGCAAACTTACCTGTGCTCTTAAACTTCTCTAGTGATTTTTTAAAAAAAATTAGTTATTGTATCTTCAACTAAAAACTTTCGATTGATTCTTATGATTTCTATGTTTATTGATAGTCACTAATATTCCATTGTCCTCATGGTTTTCTTTAGTTCTTTGAAATATTTATAATAGCTGCTTTGGAGTCTTCCAAGTTCAACATACAGGAACCCCTTAGGGACAGTTTCTATTGACTGCTATTTTCTTCAGGTGTGTGTATCATACTTTACTGACTCTTTGCATGCCCCACTTATTTAGCTGCAAACTTGGAAACTATATTATAGCAAATATAGATTCTGATTCCCCCTCTTCTTGAGCAGTTGTTATTTTTGTTTGTTTTATTTACTTAGTAACTTGCAAGGACCATTCATGTAGAGTCTCAGTGTGTGGCCACTCATGTCTCTGTTCAGGTTTTTCTGTTATTTCTAAGCCTGACATCTTATAGCCGAATCAGCATAGCTCTGTTAGTCAGACAGGATTGTCAAAACTGTGTTTAAACACCTTGAGCCACATAAAATCTATCATTTTTACCAGTGAATTTATGTGTGGATTAGGAAATGCATTCAAAATTCAGGAAGTTTAAGTATGCCCTAGCTTTTACTTTTGTTAAGCCATCTCATGTCTCCCCTCTGCATCAGGCCTTACATTCAGTCATACATAATAGGTAGTGAGGGAACTCTCCAGTGTCTCCTGAGTATGCATGCATCCTTGGGCACATGTAAATGCATATCAAGACCAGTATTGTTGTCTTGTTGTTTGGATATACACATTAAATTTCTGGTTAGTGTACTAGTCTATTGCTTGACACAAAATTTTTGACTAGTTGTGATATTGGTCTCCCTTAAAGCATTTCTACCAAGATTAATATTGTTTCAATAGCACTCTTGGGGATGCATTTTGCTCCAAATTAAGGCAGCCCCTTCTAGCAGCAGAGGTTTATCTTACTCTGGTTGAACTACTGAGCTGATGGAAGTGGGAGTTGGGGTGGGATAAAAGCAATATTAGGCTAATACAGAGTCTCACAATTTTTATCTGAATTTCAGTAGTTTTTTCTTGCATTAAAGCTTCTGATTTGTTATATGCCTTTGGTTGATTTTCAGAAAACTGAAACTGTTGTTTTGACAATTTTGTACAGTTTTATCATTACTTTCTCTGGAGGGAATTTGCTGAGTTTCTCACTCCACTATTCTAGAAGTCCTACCTCTATGCTGCTTTTATTGTAAAAAGCCAAAGCTCTCCAAGAAGCCCATTGTAACTTCTAATTATACATCAATGAACAAAACTGTGTCATGTAGCTCTTTTTTGGTACAAGGGAAATTGGTTAGGGGGAGTAATTAGCTTTGGTAGCCTCTTGAAGGTTGACAAGTGAGAAAATGTATATCTGGAAATAGGATTGCAGTTAGACACCATTAGATCAAACTTCTCCAACTACTATTACCTTAAGCAGGAAATACAAGTCATCTTTTTAACACTTTTATAGCACCATTTCAAAGACAACTGAGCATTAATTTCATTAGGACTCAAGTTCAAAGATTTAGAGAAAAAAAAAGAAGTCTAGTTATTTTGTAAGGCATACAGACTATGATGTTAAAGTATTTGAGTTTTACGTTTGGGTTTACCATGGACTAGTGTTGTTACCTTGGACAAGTTACATAACCCTTTATTCTTTAATTTCTTCATATGTCTAATGTGGGTAATAATTATTTTGTCTGTAAGAGTTGTAGTAAGCATTAAGTGCCTAAAAAGAACTTTTCCCAGTGTCTAGCACAAGCTGTTGTTTAGCAAATGTCAACTTTCTGTACTCAGAGGGCACTTTTTAGGAAAGCCAATCCAAATTAATATGGAATTCTTCCTTTTTTCTCACAGAATGATTTCCAATGATAAAACTGGAAGGAGGAATGCTTTGATTTTGTGTCAGCCATGGAGTTCTCTAAGGACTGGCTTTTTCATATAGAAAAATGCCTGGTTTTTATGTATGACACTGAAACTAGGCAAGATACCAACTGATGTTGCAGCTAAACTCTATTTTCTTCTGGGATTGAGTCACCCAACCAACATATGAAGCTTGGATCATTGTACGGAAGCTGGAGAAATCATAGTATATTTTTTACTATTCAAGCTATGAGATGGAGAGAAAGAATAGAAACATAGTGATAGAAAAATGTTACATAAAAAAACATACTAGCCATTTTAGTTACTATATATGTATATACATATTATATATACAATGTTTCTCATTGTGATCAGACTCTAAATACATTTCTGATATTATAAAATATGTTTGTTTTATAATAATTGGAAAGGAAATAAAAAAAATGAATGAGATTTCATGAATATTTTGAGAGTAACTTCCAGTCAGAAAAATAAATCAGCATGTAGATATGTATGCCATAATCCAATTTCATTTTCAGTCCGCCAAAAGTAATTGATAAAATTAGTTATAGTGAAAATAAGTGTTTTAAAGATAATGCCCTTTGCATTCATGACGAATTACTGATCACTGGAGATATCTATGAGCAATTCTTAAAAAAAAAAAAAGATTTTTATAATAAGAAAGTAAAAGTTTTGGTCATGTTTTAAAAATGAAAAAAAATAGTAGCACAGTGCAGTCTGAAATTTATCTCAGGGAATAGAACTTTCTTGATGAATCAGGAATGGAAATGGAGCTACTTCCAGTATGGCTTCATTTAAACATGAAACAATGGGAGCCATCTTCTGTTATGAATACTGCAATTACCACCGTTCTTGCCAAATTTTCCACCCATTGCTTATTATCTCATTATTTCTCCAGAGAAGCAATAGCTAAATATATCATTATTGATGATACAGACAGTGTGAATAAATTTGCACTTTTAAGTGGGGAGGGCAGATGGGGGCAGGGGTATTGTGTGCACACTGGGATGACAGTGATGATGTTTTATTACTGGTCTCCTCTGAAATTTAGGTTACTATAAATGTTATGTACCTCTTTCATATCCCCAGTTTCATTCCTGAAAATTGCTAACCACCTTTCCATCGCTTCTTTCCTACCTCATAACAGCTGAACTATAACTGCTCTGTTTCCTGATTACCTGAAACTGAGATCAGTATTGGTACCTAATAAATCCTCAAACTCTGTACCAGCATTGTGTAGCCATATGGCAATTTCAGAAAAGCTAGTCAAAACCTATAAGAGGTAAAAATGTACAGACTTTTCAGCAAAATTCATTACAAGTCCTTAGTAAGGCACACATCAATTATGTCATATTGCTGCAATTTCATTGTGTATGTATGGCAAAGGTGTAATTCTCTCTCAAGTTGAGTGGGGAATTGAGAAAGGTTCTATTCACTCTTCGGTGACCATTTAATACTTGACAGAGGTACAGCACAGTTATAAAGACAAAACAAAGAGATGACAACTGAGGCTAAAGTTACAGAATGAAATAGGGGGAATAGAAATGATGAAAAAGGCTGAGCAGAAGAATTTCAGTGTTATACTGCAAGCATAAGATGTTTTGTTCAGTGCCTGGTTGTAAAGCATCTTATAGTGCTATCAAATTGAATCTAGTCTTATACTTTGCATGTAGGGACATTCGAGGATTGAAGAATTAATTTGAAAATTTCTTCTATCCTGTGAATTTTGTATAGGTGTATGTTTTACAATTTGAACCTGAGATAAAGAATGGATTAAAGATTCTTTGCTATTCTCTGCATATATAGACTACATATACAGTAGGATCACAATACACTAAAGAACAGCAGAATATGAGAGTTAAGTGTCAGAGCCAAACTGTATTTGAATTCCAGCTCTAACACTTACTATTAGGTGTGTGATCCATCCGCAAGTCATTTTGCCTCTCTGCTTTAGCATCCTCATCATTCATTTAAGAATAATGATAGTATGAAGCAGGGTTGCCCAAAGATGTGCTTTGTCTCATTCCAAATTTTAAAAAATATACAAATAATAATCCTAACAAAGGGCTCTAATTTATTCAGTGGGCAGGAGACAAATTTACTATTGTCAGGAATGTGAAATATTATGATAGATTCAATTTGGATAAAATGAATACATCTAGATTAATCAGTTGGGCAGTGGTACGCTCTATAAATGCATAGCAGCTCTAAATCAAATTCCAAGGTTGGGAAGGAGGAATATTTTCCATAATGATTGGGATGCTGATCCCCTGATTGGACAGAAAACATAACGAATTTCTTCTCTAAGCTTTTGATGTGATTAATCTAAATGTGCATTTCTTCTGCATCAAATTCCTGATGTGGTCTTGGGTGTTTGGATGACTTAAGTGTCACAGTGGCATCTCTCATCTTAAGACTCATTCTCTTTATCAGGCACTATCTGCTTCCTCTTATTTTGCTTGTTAGGAATATAACTAAAGTGGATTTGGGAATGAAATAATCACTTTCTTCAAATAAATTGTTCTTTATTTAGCTCTCCCAATACAATAGCACAAAGTTTGGTACAGATTTATGTTCACTACAACAAAATAAATTACTGTTTTCAATGAATTGAATATATGTTTAGCTTTTACACAGACTTAACCTAAGTAATCCAGTTTCCACATTTTTTACAGTATTTTAAACTACATCATAAAGTGCCTCAGTGTATAACTGATTGTATGTCTTTGTGGACATGCTGTTATAATTGAGAGAGATGTTATTGATCAAGAATTTATGATAAAAAATATGTCATAAAGCAAATATAGTTCATAGACTGCTACGTTAAGATAATTATATTTCAAATAATCCAGATTTTATGGAGTAGGCCTTTTCTATCTGTACTCATTGAATATTCAAGAGACTGCTATATATGTGTGTGCAAATACACACACACGACTATAGTAAATTGTAATACAATTTAGACTTAAAACCAACATACCATCCGTAATATCTATGTAGATTTATCCTTAAATTATAACACTCTTTTATCAGATTTAATTAATAAATTTATTCCTTAAATATCTAACAGTTGTTAAGTGTCAGGCACTTTTTAAGGGACCTGAAATAATAAAATGGAAAACATTATTCTCCTTTTTCTCTGCTCCTGAGGAACTCAGAGACTATTAACAGACAAAACTTAAAAATTCAAAGATAGGGTATCTGCCATAATGAAAAAAAAAATAAATACACACACACACACACACACACACACATGTATTTTTGGAGCAAAAGTCAATGTCTTTGAACAAAGTTGTCAGTGAGGGTTCATCTATTTATTTTTTCCCCAATATATTTATGATAAATAAAGGTATTTAAATATATCACTGACAAGAAATATCTCACAGTTCTGCAAATTTCTTTGCCATTTGTTCACAACTTTCATGGCTTTTAATACTCAACAAAAAGTCATAAAAATTTTTGTTCCATCATTAGCATGGACATCTAATAGGAAAGCTCTAGAACATTTTAATAGCATGACTAATACAAATAAAACAGAATATTTCTGAGCCCTCATGACCTAGGTAATTAAGGGATGAGCAGAAAGATAAAAAGAAAGGGACACTTGAGATAATGATATTAATTTTTTTAAGTATTATATAAAGAAGCAGAGAAAATGTGATCCTCTGTGTTCTTTCATTTCTAAAAAAATTAATCTAGAAATAGATGATTCTACAGAGAATTTTTTTTTCTCCATGGTTCACCCTGTGTTTAGTCTGGGTATTGTGCCTGGGTTTTTGATAATTAGATGAAAATATAAATGCCCATCGATGTGTCTTATAGAAGAAAATGAAAATTTTAATTATTATTTGCCTATTCTGCTATAATATATCTTTGAATTAGGAGAAATGCAGTATTGAGATAAGCTAATTTTTGAATTATACAAATTTAATATTACAAATTTTAGCACTATGATGTATTCACTAATCTAGTTGTTTTACACAGATGGTTTTATGCATGAATAGGCAAATTTCAGATAATTGAACGCAATAGATTGTATGCAGAAGGCTGTAGATATAAGTAATAGTACAGTGTGTAGGCTAGCCACTCTATGTAGGCACTTGAGGGTAGTTATGTTTTCAGTTTGTCTATTTGGCATTTAAAAACATATACAGCATTGCCAGGAGTGGTATTGAATGAGAGTTTTTAAAACAGTAGTGAATGATTCAATTAAGCAGGACATAGTGTATAGATTTTAAAGGCAATATTTTAAATTAGCTAACATGGTCATCCGTGTTGAAACAATTTTGCAGCTAGAATTTGATAATTTTATGATTCATGCTGGTAGGAAAATCTTTCTCACTATTTATTCTATAAGTTTTATTGAGTGCTTATTACGTGCCAGGAACTATGCTTCTCATTAGAGATAAAAAGTATGCCATAATTCTAGCCTTAATGATTTTACATTTACTACAGTGAAATAGATTGTAAAAATGTATATGTACCGTTATCTTTCATGAAGTCCCTTAGGTGATTGGTTTTGTGGAAATTTTTTGTACTTTACTTCCTCATCTGACTTTTTTTCCATCACTATTTTCTCTCACATTACTTGGAATATCTTGACAAGTATGTCTTTACAAAATTTAGTAAATATTTTTTTTAAAATATTTTTTTCAATAAAAAGCTATTTGAGTTTAGGTAGATATTTGTTTTTTGTTTTTTTTTTCCCCCATACTCTATTGGATGTATATGGGTGAACCTTGGAAAAGGCCAGGCAGGCACTTTCAGCTCTACCCTGGGCTAATTGCTCTCTCGTGTCTCTGTTGGCAGTAGTCCTACCTCCCACAGCTCAGGCTGAAATTGTTTAATTTTCTCTTTTCCAGAAGAACAGAGGCCTCCTAGCAACCTGCTTAGCATACTTTCCACTCAATGTGCACACAAAGCAGGAATCCACTCTAATATTGTCAGGGAGAGAGGAACTGAGTCATATGATGTATATCAGCCTAATTATTTCCTTCTCTGCATAACTTTTTGGTTTTTGGCTACAGTGTAGTTCTCTCACTGGGTCCTCTAAAGGCCTTTTGTGTCTTTCATATCATCTTACTTCATACTTCCAGCTGCCATATTAAATCTCTACATTTTAGACCTCTAGTAACAAATACATTTACAGAGCAGTACAACTCAAAATTTAGTGACCATTAGAGGTGATCTTGAGAGCTTTTGAAAGCACCAAGTCTTGAGTTTCACCCCAGAGACAGAATATCAGGGTGAGAGAAGGGGGTTTAACTGGACTTCCAATAGACACACAGGTCACACTTGTCAGTGGACTACACCTTCAGCAGAACTAAAGATCAATAATTAAGATGTTATAATAGAAATATTTGGTGGGCCCAGAAAGAAGTGATCAGTTTTGCCTAATACTTTCAGAAGTCAAAGAAGAACAACTGTTAGGGGAGGAGAACAGGAGAAGTAGATGAGGTGAAAGGGGTCAAATATGTGGTGACAGAAAGAAATCTAACTATGGGCCGTGAACACACAATGCAATATATATATATATATGCCTTATTGTTAAATTGCATACCTGAAACTTACTGGATTTCTTTAACCAATGTTATAATAAATAAATAATTAAACATTAAAATATATATTAAAGAAGAGCAACTGCTTTAGTTGATTCATAAGCAGTGATGGCCTATTCTTCAGGCATATGATATAAAAAAGTGGACATGTCTCAGAAACTAAATTCTGATATTTTAGGCAGAATAAGCCTGGGTATGAAAGGGTGCATTAAGGAAATAAAAAGAATTTCGCATGTCTGAAGGATAACACATATGAGAATAAGGTGGTGTGGAAAGGGAGAGATAAGGCCAGGTCAAAAGACAGGAGCCAGATTATGAATGATGTTCTATTCTATTTTTAAATATCTCTTTATGTAATGTATAGACGATAAAATAATATAAGCATTACTTTTGAGAAAAATTAGTTGGCAGTAGTAGGCAAGATGAATCAAGGTGATTCAAATTGGATATACAAGAAATGGAAGAAAATGCTTGCAGTAATTCTGGTGAATGATGAGGGCTTGAATTTGGGTAGTAAGTAGCAGTAGATAGGAGAACCATTAAGGTGATTACATGCAGATAGTTTGGTGTAGAATGTCTCCCTGGTCTTAAAAAGTATTGACACAATTGAGATGGCAAGATAATACTTGCAGGAGAAATAACAGGTCTGATGGCAAGTGAGAAAAAAACTGAGTTGAGTGAGTTTTGTTTTAGAGATGTGGAGATATGGTGTGTAGACCTCAGTAAAATAGTCTGAGCTGGAGATACTAATTTTGGAGCCATAATTTAGTCATGTGTAGCTGTCTTTGGAATAATAAGATTAAACGAGATCACTCTAGGAGACCATAGAGAATAGGGTAGGTTCTTAGGGGAGAAAATCTAAGGTACATTAATAGTTATAAAGAATAGGTTAGAAAGAAGATCCAGCCATGGGTACCGAGAAGTTTAATTAAAGAGATAATAAAAGAATTGAGGGAAAAGTACCAGATAAATCAAAGGAAAGGAAGCTCAAAGATATCAAAAACTTAAGATATGCAGATGGCTCAGACACCAAATACATTGGGTATTGAAAATAGTTTATTGGATTTGGCAATGAGAGAATCATTGGTGAATTTGGTGAGTTTTCTTTTATAGAAGTAATATATTTGAGTAACTAAAAGACTTAATGAAAGTTTAGTTATTTGACAGAGAACAAACTTTTCTGTAGAAGAGAGTTATTTAGATAATAAAAGGTGTCTTTTCTTGATTAAATATTACCTTGAATCAGCATAATAGCCTATAAGTTAATGCCAATAGAGACCATGATTAGGGACCAGTCAGAAGTCAACAAAAAGACCTTATGAGCTTGATGTAAGAGGCTCACAGGAAGAACTAAATTATGAAGGAGGAGGGGACGGCTGTCAGGGAAATGGAGAAGAACCCCCAGTAAGCAATAACTACTTCTCAAGCCATTCCAAACACATCCAACTAAAAATATGCAATCAAATCTTCTAAGAACTGTCTCAGAAGCCTGGTTTTTCAATGAAAACTTGGCAATTAGTAGTTGAAAACCACATTTATTGTCTAAAAACCACCCACGAGTACTTAGACATTTATTATACATAAGAGAATATACAACCTTAATCTGAACCAAAAAGAAAGGGAAACAAAAGCCATTTGCAATAATTTCAATCGAGTTTCTCCAAACATTAGACTACTGAGTGATAGTGTCAAATTCAATAAATAATGTCTTGAGTAATAATTGTTCATTGTATTTTTAAAAATTTCTGTTCCTGATTTTATATACACGGACATGTTTTGCTGTGAAGAAACCTGTGCTCCTAACTGCTTAGAATGGCTTTACTTCACTATGCTTTCCATGTTAGAATATGTAAACTATTTTTTATAGTTGCTTTTTAGATTTATTTTTTATGAAATGTGATGGATAACTTTTAAGGAGTGCCTTGACATATTAAATGAAGGTTTGAGAATTACATAATGGCAAATCTTCAAGAGAAATAGACTGATGACCTACTGAGAAAAGTAGAGTGAAGAAAGTATATTCTTATTGAGAATATGATTATTATATCCTTGTTGAGGAAGAAAGAGAATATGGAGAAGTATACCTAACTAGCTTTAATTGTGTCATACCCTGTTTTAACAATTCATCACCTCTACCATTTTTTTTAAACTGGGTTTCTCAAATTACTAGTACTCCTTCACATGTTAATATATATTCCTTAAAAAAAAGAGCTGATACCTAAAATAACACCAGTTTATTAGTTTGCTAGGGCTTCAGTAACAAAGTACCACAAACTAGGTGGCTTATACAACAGAAATTTACTTTCTCATAAATCTGGAGGCTAGATATCTGAGATCAAGTGATGGCAGAGCTGACTCCTTCTGAAACCTTTTTCCTCGACTTGTAGATAGTAGTCTTCTTTCCTATGTGCTCACATCATTTTCCCTTTTTATGTCTCTGTGCCCAAATTTTCTATTAGGGTATCAATCATATTGAAAAAGTTTCATCTTACTGACCTCATTGTAACTTAATTAACTGTAAAGACTCTGCAAATATGGTCTCATTTTGAGGTACCGAGTATTAGACTTTATTGTGTAAAATTTTGAGGGGACACAATTAATCTCATAACACCCAGTATTAAGTATCTAATGTTGTATAACTGTATTACAACAAAGTTAGTGGCTTACAACAATGAATCCATATGTCACAGTTTCTGTGGATCAGGAATCTGAGCATAGTTCAGTGTGGTCTCCTAAAAGACTACAAATAAGGTATCATTCAACACTGTGGTTTCCTCTCAACTCTCTGCTGGGGGAGGATCTGCTTCTAAGCTTGTGTAGTGGTTGTCAGAATTCAGTTCCTTGTGACCTGTTACACTTAGTACCTCAGTTTCTTGCTTGTGGTCTCCAAAAGCCACTTTCAGTATCTTGACACATGAGTCTCCTCAACCCGGTCAACTTGCTCTTTCACAACCAGCAAGACTAAAAGTGGAGTGATATGTGAGGAGGGAAAATGAAGAGTTCTGTTTCAGATACTGTGGTATACAATATGTCCTATCTGGGTGCTCCACCACTATTGCTATATTTGGGAAAATTTTCTGCTTCATAACTTATCCCTTCCTGAGATAGAAGCAAAAATATAGCATCCTTGGTTTTCTTTGCAACTTGATGTTATGTCCATAAATCACATAAACTCATGGAAGAGGTCATTTGGCTCTCGAGAATATATTTTCTAATAGACTTTGTTACTTCCTCCCACTTATTAGAAGTGGGGACAGTGAATGCAAGATTATCTTCCTAATTAGAACATCAGGGTTGATGGCCAGTTGTAGAAAACTTAAGTTTACGTCAGTCATGCAACACAGTAGCTTCAGGAGTTTGATAACAGCAGCAGCTGCAGTGGTTTTCTCAATAGGCCAGTAGTATATTGTGATTCTGATTATTTTCCCTAGAAATTTAGCCTTGAATCTGGTTTTCCAGCTCTTTCAACAATTCTGTGAGCTTCTCAATATGCTTTTAAAATTTTTTTTTTGATTTTTCAACCAGTTTCTGTTGCTTGCAACTAAGAACCATGACTGATAAAGACATTTAATTTGATATGCCTGTGGGACATTCATGTGAAGACATTAAATACAGAGTTAGCTCTACAAGTCTGAAGCTCAAAGGAGAAGTCTTGGCTGGAAAGAGAAATTTGGGAATTGTTTGACTATAAATGTTATTTAAAACTACAGGAATGGATAAGATTGTTTAGTAATGGAGTGTAAAGTGGGGACTTAGGACTAAAAATGGAACAAATTAAACATATAGAAGTTGGATTGAAAAAAAGGTTTAATATTTTATTTTTCTAAAGTCCTAGAGCATTTCATGCCTACAATAGTTAATACATTCTGCTTCATATTATAGCTATTTGTCTACCTTGATTTTAGTTCCTTGAGGTAAATGACTATATAGTTTTGTTCATCATATTACCTCTAGTAGAAGATACATTGCTTTATGTAGAATAGACATTCAGTATGTTTTTTCACTTGAAATTCATTTTTCAATTTTAGTTAACACCCCCTTAGGTTTTAAAAAAATATATATATGTAGGCACAAACTAATTTTGAAGCAATTGCTTTCTATATTGTGGGGGTTGTCTTTGGTCTGTTGGCAAGAGATATATAAAATCATTGTTTTGTTGTTCCCTGTAAGCATTTTCTCCACCATAGGGTGGACAATTATTGAACTTTCTTTCTTTCTTTCTTTTTATTTTCTTTTTATGCTCTTTAGAAGGCTTAATTGGGAAACTATTCATTCACCGTTTAAAAATCTTCTATTGTATACATATAGTGGCCTCTGGTTTCTCTGCAAAAGATGTTAGAAGTCAGATTTCCAAGGTATAAAATGTCTTTTAAACTGATGATTGCTTAAATAGTTCAATTATCCTTACCTTTATTTTAGACAGGCACATTAATTAAGGCTAATGTCATTTATATTTATTTAAAATTTTTATTAAAATTCACTTTTTTTTTGCTGTATACTAGGTTAGTGTACTTAGATGTAATATTGGAAAAATTAGATTCTTATATTTAGATCACTTAATATTTATATATGTCAGAAAGCTGTTTTAAATACTAACTTATTTAAAATCGATTATATAACTACTATGAGCTAGGCATTGAGCAGTTTTAGGTATACAAAGATAAATAAAAGAAGGCCTACAAAGAATTCATAGTCAATGTAAATAGCACTGGACTGTGTTTGATTTCTATGACTTATCCTGCTATTACATTCAATAGTTCTTTTAATGAAATATATTTGTAAAGGCTCAATTGTGTACCCTTTGTTTTCTGTGAATTTATAGGTGGAACAATAGCATTTTCTAACTTTCATGAAACCCTATCTTATTCTACTAAAAAGTAATTTTCAGCTGAGCATTATAAGGATACTCTAAAATAGGCAGTTCACTTTATAACACCCAAAGTTTCTCGCTATTCCCAGCACCTGACCTTCTTCACAGATTTTTGAACATTTGGATCTTTATGGATACTCTTCAATCAAATTGAGAAATTGGGCTGAGTCATTGTCTGGAAATCCTTTTGTCTCCCTATGTTTACAGGCTGTCAAAGGACTTTCATATTCATTGTCTCATGTGATACTGGTAAACATGTAAAATTAGGCCAGGTAGATAATATTGTTCCACTTAGCAGTCTCAACAGAACATAGCTAGTAACTTGCTTTGCTGGGAATGTGATCTTCAGATTTTCATTCCTAATCATTGTCACCCTACATTCTGTAAACTAAACAAAATAAAATAAATGTGCCAAGGGAATAATAGCTATTGATAACTTTAGCTGTTATGTACAAACCAGAGTGGGTTAGGATATTACTTTAAAATTTTAGAGTTTCTCAACACAAAATTCAGATCATTGAATGTATACTTAATTATAAATATTTTTTCAAATGGTACACATATTGTAAGTTATGATTGGATCAAACATATAAAGAAATAAGAGTCAATGCATATAGAGGCTTTAAGAGGTACTGGAGACTGATTGAAATAACATATTTGTAAAGAGGTATCCTCTGATCTAGGAGTGATATAAACTTGTAAATAGTATTCTTCTTGTATATCTAATTATAGAATTATATAAGGTAAAACATAGATCAGACAAGTTATTTGTCTGCTTAAAATCATTAGAAGGCTCCCATTACTTTTTTAGATTTTCCAAATATACTTAAAGATTTTGCAGAGTGTCTTTGAATCAATACTTGTTGTTCACTATGGTGAGGATATGTGCAGAGGGGAAGAGGGTGGCCTGCTCTCTAAGGGTGACATGTCACATCCTCTATTGAGAATCACTGGTCTGCCAGTCATTTAAGCCCCAATACAGAGCTGTATTGACTGATATCCCTTTCCCATACTGTCACTCTAACCTCACGTTCTGCTTTTCCCCTTTAAGATATTTATGTTTTAGCAACACCTGACTGATTGCTCTTTCCTGAATTTATAGCTCAAATGAACATCAGACACTTCTGTTTTAAGACTCAACTGTTACTTCCTGTGTGAGGTCTTTCCGAATTTCTTTTTCCCAGAAAATTGAAAATTTATATCTCCTCTTCTTGTATCCCTAAAATCTTACATAATGCCTAAAAACAGATTTACCTGTAAATATTCCACAAATGAATAAATAAATGAATGAATGCCTTTGATGTCAGAATGCTGGTTAATGTCTGCTGGAAAGAAAATCATTTAGAAAGTTCACTGATTTTGTTCCTATTTAGACCTCTCATTGCTAGAGTATGAAATTCTAGCTTGATGGCAGACCATGAAAGTTGTAGATATAGTAAATAAATTATTATTTTAAAAATCTTGTATTTTATACTAGATAGCCAAAGCCATGAAATAACCTTGTGAGGGGGGTGTGGGAATGTCCTTGTTAAACACCTTTTTTTTCCTGAATGAATAAACATTTTCTAAGCTCTATACTCTATTTAGAAGGTAGTGATTTATTGTTTGGAAGTTTCTCTTGCTTATGTGTTCTAACTCCCAACATTCCACTTCAAAGAATATATAGACCACATTATTACTGTCTATTCAGTAGCTGCTCAGGAGGACCATTTACTGTATCTAAGTCCACATCTTGTCTTTAGGTTCAAAACATGATTAATTTCTTCTTGCTCTTAGGGGAGAGCAGATAAATAAAAACATTTATATATATAATTTCTTTCCTATGTAATTATGCTACCCAAAGAGTCAAACTACTCTTGACCTTTTACAACCTTTTACGTATAGGTTAACTGGAATAATTATTAATAATAATGTTTGATAGTATATATTTTAAGGTTTTTCTCTCAGGGGATCAAATTGCTTTATATACAATATCTTATTAATCCCTATTCAAATTTTGTGAAATAAAAACTGTTGGCTCTCTTTATGCTTATATTAAAGTATTATTCCTGCTCTCAGATGTAGCAGCTCAAGCCCAAAGAGGTTAAGCAACTTGCCCAAGGTCATGCACTATGTCAAGTGCTCATTTAGATCTTTTTATTCTAAACTCCTGTATTTTCTCCTTTAGACCACACTGCCTTCAGAAATAGTCCCTTCAGGCTTTATTGCATAGTATAGTGACCTATATCAGGGTTGAATTTTATTAAATAACACAAGGTTAAGCCCTTTACAAAAGAGGCCCTGAGTCAACAGGGATGCATTGCATCTCTGTTTTGTTCAAGGTCTTCTCCATATGAATGAACTGCCAGAATAATTTTATAGTTCATTGTTCTTTCAGATTTACAAATGCATTACCCCTATTTACTGGTGAATGGTGAACACACAAATTTTGCTAAGCCATTGCAATGAGAAAAAAAAAAGAATCTACTGTCAGCAGAATTATTTTTTTTCTTAACTGCATTATTATACTACCCCAATGCTCTGCAACTTTGATGCTAAAAATGTAAATGAAAGGGAACAAAGTCTAAGCTGCTTGAATCTTCTAAATCAATAGCAAACATTATTTGAATATTACATTGAACAGCTGTAATACTAGTGTAACTTCTCAGCCTTGGGGCTGCAGCCATTAAGCTTAAAGAATGACAGTTCTAAGCCAAAACAGTATTTTGAAAGGCATTTCACTATCTGCTTCAAATAGTATTTCTACTCTGATAAAATTTAATATAAATTGATAAAAGAATTAAACTCTCATCTGTAATGGAGAAGCGAAGGACAGGCATATTGTTGGGATATTTATGTTTTCTTTTGTACCAAAAAATTGATACTTAGCTGCAGGCAAGTTAAAAACAACATGATTCCTGAATATTTTAGGGAGAATAAAGCAACATTGCTTGAACGTGGCTTCGGCCAAAGGTTAGGTAAAATGTAATAACGGACAAGCTTCACGACATGGAGTGTGTTTCTCAGTATTCTAACTCTACAGGAAAGCTTCCCGAAATCTCTCATTCTGCTCTGAGCAATCTTTGACTCTTTGGGTAATTAATTCTTTTCACTGAAATATGCTGTGCAAGCCCTGCTATATATTTTTGCCTACATCTAAAACTCCTGGAGAGTAACAGAGAATAAGGCGCTGTCCCAGTGGTGAGAATCACTCTTTAAAGATAAATATCTCCTCTATTTTATGTTTTGTTTAAATTGGAAAAGAACAATCCAACAAGCCTGCACAGTGTCAGTGTTTAAGATCGAGTTGTTATGCTATTTACAAAAAAAGAGAAGAAAAAGGTGAAGGAAGAAAAGACCATGCACAGCAGAAACCATGAACCTTAATATGTGACTGCCTCCTATTTTACCAATTGATTTAAGATCCTTTTTAAAAGCATGTATTTTTAGAACTTGGAGCTCAACACAAATTGTAAGTAGATTGTAATGAATTTCTGAAATATGAAATCTTTAATGGAAATATCATCTGATTCTAAAATCCTACATCATAAGTATTTATTTTTTAACACATGGTATGCTTTCAAAAAAGTCTAGGGATTAGCAAGAGGATATGAAAATACAAATTATGACATATTAACATTTTATTAGTAGACCATTTTCATTTATAATTGCCATATTTTTCTGATTCCTCTCCAGTTTTTTCTGTAATTATATTTCATAAGTACCTCAAAAGTTACAATTAGATATTAGTTCCTTTTTTTTTGCTCCTTAAATTTTATCTTTCTATTACCTAACAATTTTTATACTAACTTTATGTACTTTTATTTTAATAAATGGAAATAACTTCTGGAATAGGTAGAGCTGGCTGTTAATCAGAAATTTGTTTTAAAATATAGTGCTTACGAGTACTACTAGCTTTGTGGTCATGGGTAAACTACCAAACCACTCTGGGCCTCAGTTTTCTCATTTGTAGGATGGAGAAAATAACAGTACTTATCTCATAGACATATTGTGCAAATGCAATAAATTCATCTGAAGCAAGTGCTCCTTGTTTGACATATTACAAACACTATAGGCGTTAATTTTTATATGTGGCATTATCATCAGCATATCGCCGCCTTTCTCTTTTGTAACTAGCCTCTTTTGTTTCTTTGTTTTAGACTTTTATTTTTTAAACAATTTACCTAATTCTTTAATTGAATGTTAGTAGTAGAATAAGCACTGGATTGAGATTCAGGAAAACCATATTCCTTGCACTAGTTCTGAATGTGTCTCTTGCTTCTTAAAGTTGCTTGGGAATTTCACTTTGTCACTTTAGGTTTTAAATTTTTTTATTTAAAAAAATTGTGCTAAATTAAATTAATATTTTCACAGTATTTCAAAATCAACCCATAAATGAAAAAAAAAATAAAGAGCCAGCATAGTCAGTAGTTAAATCTTTATTTTATCAAAGAAGCACATTATTAAAAAAAAAAGTACACTATCACTAGGATTTTATTAAAGAACTTTTGCACCACAAAAAGGGAAGAAATACATACTCTTAAAAGTCTTTTTTATTAAATAAATTTAACTTTATGAAAAACTCATGTGACAGAATAATAAAATAGAAATATTTCAGTATTAGTTTCAGCTGAGGATTCAAGACAGTCATTGCCACATTACAAGCTGAGTTATGAGACCACCATGAAACATTTGCAAAGAAAATTATGGAGTCCAATTTTGTGACTCTAAATGTTCTCAGCCACTTTGCAAGTTTGAAAGTATTAAAATTAGACTTAAGAAGGAATATTAGGAAAAAGCTATGCTGTAAAGTCCCATTCTGCTTCCTTATGTGAGGTTTTTGGGAGTATAAGGTATCTGATTCCTATTTCAAACACTGGGGGAAAGTATTCAACTGAAACTCTTAAGAATATGAAATGTATAACCTGGAGCTTGAGAGACATAATCTACTGCCAATTATGGATGCCTAAGAGATCAAAAGAATAGCAGAACAAGCTAAAGATGCCTTAACTAGGTAACATGCAACCCCCAGAGAGTAAATAAATTGCAGGCTTTCCTATGGACCAGATACAGGCTATATAAGATTGCTCCAGCACAAATATGAAATAGAGCAAAGAATAGGGCCATCTTAAGTCCTATCCAGAAGCCGGCCTATGGTTTCAACATAGTGGTATTAGGTAAGGTGCTGAGGAAAGATCTGAAGTAAGGAGTAGAAACTTATACATTTGCCCTCACCCAGAGAACTGCAGGTAAAAATTCATTAGGGATGGGAATGTTTTAGTTAATTTGTCACTATTCTCCATTTTGTAAAGAGATCAGTTTAAACATCTGACTGGTCCACAGGACATGACTCCAATCATAGATCATAGCAGCTTTAATGAGAAAGAACTTTTCTTCCATTTCCTCTTTCCTTCTCCTCCCCATGGAAGTTAGAAAATATGAGTGAGCAAAATGGGGGAAAAAGAAACAAGTTAGGGATAGGAAAATAAAATGTCAGTTACACTCTAATCTCTCAGAGCAGGTACTTAGCATGAGTCAGGCCCAAGCTGGCAAGGAGCAGAGGAAATCTCTTTGAATAATATGTAAAGATTTTATCATCATAGCTATAGATAAAATTAATTTTTGAACAGATTGTTTCTCTAAGGGAGAGTAAGCAAAAAATCATTGGACTTACCCTAAATTTTACCCATGGGCAAGCCCTAAAGAGTAAATCTTAAAAAGCAAAAAAGGATTGAAAATAAAGTGCCTTAATACGTCATACAAGTAATGCATTTCAGTAGAACTCTTGCACTTACTGAAATGTTCTCATTGGTTGGTTATTATTATTATTATTTTTTTAGATTTTGCTTCTAGCTCTCATAGTTCAACGTTAGTGAACTAGGGAACCAGTAAGCTAGATAAGACCTAATCTACTTTGTTATCTTTACCAGACATAGATATAAGAGAAAACGTAGAATACACATTTCTAAATTTTAATTTATCTTCTGAGACTATGCTATCATTGTTTAGCATCTTATTAAATATCAAAATAGTAACAATATTAAAAATACTTTTTATTGAGAAACAAGTAAAAAAGTCATTTAATATTTATATAAATGCATATAATGTAGCTAGAATATTAAAAAGCATTTAATAAAATTATCTTTAGTGCTTATATACAAGGACTCCTAAAACAGGAGGTGTCATCAAATATATAATTTTAATTTTGCATGACAAGAGAGAAGATAGTTTGAAGTAAGGAAGTCATGCTTACTCCTGATAGTTCTACGCTTAAGTTAACCTGAGAATTAGCAAAAGAAACTAGCATCAGTTAAATGACTACTATGTCTCAGGAGGTATGCTAAGTGCTTTACATAAAACTTTAGGTAATACAAGGGACTCTGTTAATGGGAATTCTTAACCTTAATAAAACAAACGAGAAATTGACACTAATGTATTTAAGTTACCATTCCCAAGGTCATAGAGTTACTGAGTGGCAGAACTAGAATTTTAAATAAAGTTTAACCTATCTCAGATCCATTCCTTTTCCACTACACCCAAGAAAACTCCCACATATTTTTTATATATAAAAGTTTAAATTGGGTATGTTGGAAAGGTTTTTCATTATACAACCTGTTTCATCCATTTGAAGCACTGATTTTATGACTTTTTTTCTAGTCCTCCAACCTCCAGTTTTAAACCTTCTAGAGATCCAGTCCTTAATGCTTACTAGCAGGTATTTAAACAATAATTTTGTATAGCCATGTTTAGACTAATTTGTTAGATTATTTACTTCTTAAGGCAGTGACTGCCTCATTCACTTTGTGTCCCAGGGCCTACCACTGTGCCTAGAACCTAGTGAGTACTCTATAAATATTGGTTAATTTTATAAGTAAATGATAATGAATAGTGCCTTCTTTCCGTTAAACAAAAAACTTTGAGACTGTAATTTCTCCTAGAAAAGAAAAAGAAAACGAAAAAGAAAAAGAAAAAGAAAAAGGGTTTATTGAGCCATATGCTAGCAGAGAAAGGACCAGATCCTGAGGTGTACAGTCTAAACCACCAACAGCAGGTCTAAATGTAGAAGACATGTCTGTCATCCTGGGGTTGAAAGGGCTCTTTTATACAATGAGTTTAGGGAAGAAAGATGGCAGTTTTTTGGAAAGAATTTACATTGGCTATAGATAAGGGAGGCAAGAAAAGGTAAGGAGAGGAAAATTCTAGGATAGATGAATAGTCTATAAGAATAGTCTATACTTGATGCTTCTGAATTGGTGGTGAGCAACAGTCTAGAAAGTTTATGCAGGATGCAGTGGCCTCTGGTAGCCAGCTATTCTTTCTAGATAAAAGCAGAAATAGCTGCCTGGAAGTTAATTCAAAGTTTCAAAGTACATTCAGAAATGCAGGCAGTTTTTTTTGTTTGTTTTGGCCCATGGCTGCTAACTGATTAATTTCCCTTGTTTCTTCTTCCACCCCTCTGACCTGTTGTAATTAAATTTAGGACATCTCAGAATTTTTCTGTTATTAGTTCATTTATTCTTTTAACAGATATGTATTAAGTACCTGTTACGTTCCAAACACTGGTCATTCCATCAATGGAAAGCAAGCAGGAAATGGTTCCTGCCAAATTTTGCAGTCTAGTGAAGAAGACTTAGAGTAAGCAAAAACAGTAAAGAATGTTAAGTGCTCACAGTGAAGAAATTTTGGGTACTGTGGAAGCACACAGTACAAGTCTCTAGCATGGTCCTGGGTACTTGTCAGTGGGGAGAGGAGGATGAGGTCAGGCTTGTTTTCTTGTACTTTGCATTTAAGGTTTGCATGTGGTATGGGATAATGTGGTATTAATTGTTCTGCCATTTCTTAAAAGGGAGAAGCCCCCTCAATGAATATAAAAATTTCTTTTAAATAAATTTTTGAAAAATTGTAGCATATTCAAAAATGAGTAATATGGGTTTTTGATGTAGACTACCGGAATCTTAGTCTCAGCTTTGTCCTTTGTAGACCACAGTTTAAACTTCTCTCTGCCATGGTTTCTTCATCTGTAAAGTGCATATAAAAATTGTACCTAATAGGGTGGTGGAGATTAAATGGTAGGAAGATAAAACATAGAAAGTGCTTTGTGTAGTCCTGGAAATAGTGTACAAGTTTAAAAACACTCAATGAGTGAAAATTATTCCCATTTCATAGCTCACCATAACAACTTTTATGGATCAGATGCTCTGAAAGTAGAGGCTAAAATGGAGTTTGGAGGGAGGTGGATCCCCATCTGTAAAGAGAAGGAAGAAGAAGCAGTTTGGGACAGAGCTAAGCAAGTTACAGTGCAGCCAACAAAATCTCTACGGCCTTGGAGGGGAGCTTAGAAGTGCATATTGTTAGGCAGTGTCTGCCTCTGGGCAGGACTGGTGGCCCCTTATATCTCGCCTCAGTCAGTACCAGATGCTGCTTGCCCTGAGGAAAGGTCAGGACCTCTGGCAAGGTGTCTTTCTGCAACAGACCCGGAACTTGCTGACACCTAGATGCTATCTGCCTCCTTCATTCCTCACAGCCCTTCAAAGAAGGATGTGAGAAGTCAATAGTAGTAGATCTCTGCATTTACTGGATGACCCTATATACTATACTGTAAATGAAAGATAAGTTGCATTTAAACAATGAATTTCAGAGTTCTTTCAATTCGTTCACGTAATATTCCAATCTTTCTATCATTTTCCTTGTGTTTTGTAGGTATTTCTTGTTCTATCTAGAGATATGTGTTTACAAAAATATTTTCTCTTACTCTTCTTTTACAAAAATAATCATGAATAAAAATCCAAACAAGAATGTTTTCTGTATCTGTCACTATCTGTGATGATATATGAAGTATTTTCAGTGAACAAAACACCAAGCAAAAATTAGCACTTTATTTCACTAACTTTGCTTCCCTCAGTTTCTTCTCCATTATTTTTCTTTCCTTCATTTTTTTTACTTTTTCCTCCCTCCCTCCCTTTCTTCTCTCTTATCTGTTCTAATTATATTTTGACTAGTTTCTGAGTTCTACAATTTTTTTTCTATTTATTTGCTCACAGAAACAAATATTAAAATGCCTCATTGTGGTTGCTGAGTTATTGACTTGCAGTAAAATTGTATTTGTGTTTCAATTTTCTTTATTTACTGTTAAAGTTTGTCATGGTCCTGCTTCAAGTGACCTTGGGGCTTTTAGTAACTGTATTTGTTCCAAGATTCTTTTCAACAGCAGCAGTAATTTTTTTTTTTTGGCACAAAAATAAACAAAAGGAAAACTATGTACAAAGAAATCAACAGACAGATTTTGGAGACCAAATCTTTTTCTATGCTGTATTGGTTTTTTGGGAAGTTTAGGATAAATTATTCAAGGTTGCTTTCTACTAGGATCTAACATTTTTTAAAATGTCAAGCTTTTTGGTAAATTTTTCTATAAACGGTTTCCAAAAAAGCATTACCGTATTTTTAAAGGTTCCGTGTAGATGTATGATTTTGATTGCATTGCACAGATTAGATCTATAAACTGTTTTTTAGGGTAGAAATATCATGAGAGAGATTATATTACCCCTAGAGGCTATTTAAAAAAATATTTGCAAGTTGAAAGTAAATTGTAAGCACATCCTTACTTTGATTTCAGCATTCTTTACTGAAAACATAGTATTTAGGATATTTCTTTTGCAAATAGGAAATATGGGTTCAATTTATAAATATTTTTTTTAATATTTTTTTTTAAAAATCAGAAGGAAATGTATAAAACCCCTTTCTCCCAAAAGAGTTGCAAAAAATTACTCCTTGGAACATTAGACTGTAGGAAACATTTGCATTTAGTAAACTGTATTATTTATAAATGTAGAACTGCAGCCCCTCATCCCTGTCTAGTAGTTTATTTTAAATCAATAAGATTTACAAAACAAAAGTAAGAGAAACATGTGTTGAGCAATAAATAAACACTGCTAGTGAGCTTCTATATTCTTTTAGCATTATACTATTTTCATCATTTTTGACACAAAGTTGTGTTTTGCAGGGAGAAAAAAGAACATTTTGTAATAACTAGTTAAGCAAGGGATGAACAACTGGTAACAAAAGGAAGGAAAATGGTTTTGATTTTATTATGCTTAAGGTCATATACGGGTCATGTTTAGCACAGATTCCATTTTCATATATTTTAATAAAATCTGTACAGGAAATTTAAGTAACAGCAGTGGAAAGATTTTGATCTAAAGAAGCAAAACTAGTGTCACTTTAAAATTAACCTTCTAGTGATAAGCAAACAGAAGAAAAAAGAATATCTTCTCCCAATAAGAAGGCTGAAATATTTGCTCCCTAGCTACTGATGTAAAGAAATATTTCCTAATGGTGGCCTTGTTAACAACATGGCCTGGGTTTGGCATTACAACAAGGATAGTAAATTAAATGTCAATACATGTATTTTATTTAGAACATTCAGTGTAATTGGAGAGAAAGAGTTAAGTGTCAGGTTGCTTTGTCCTTGTAATTTTTAAAAATAATGTGGCAAGAATTGAAGTTGTACTGATAACTTCCATTTCTTCTTTTCTTTCATACTTTCCCAGAATGATGGCATCTACTTCTTTATACCTTTGCAGTCATTCTTAGAATAGACTGCTGATCTGGGTCTTACCTATAACACTGTCTCCTGCATTTATGCTCTTTTAAGAAACACACTGATCTCTTTCTATAATATCTTTGAATGCCAGGAAGAGTATAATTGTAACTTCAAGCACAGTTTCAAGCTTTAAAGATGCAATCACTCACATTTTACTTAGACATAGCATTAAGAATCAGCCCCTTTCCATCCCCAAGGGTGATATTCCCCTTATTTTTCTTATTTGCAAGGCTTTTTTTTTTTTGCATTGTATGCAATGTAAAATAATTCAAAAAAGGTCCTGAGTGAACAGCCGAATGTCTGCAGCCCAACTGCATGAGTTAGTATGTAATAATTGGCCTGAATATGAAGATAGGGCATTATGAGACTTGTTAAGGTTTGTTAAGTCCCTGCAATAATTATTGAAGGCCTAATTCAGACCAGCTTTTCTCCACAAAATTAAATAAAAGAGGTACTGGATACACCATGCTTCAGAGGGATTAGCCAATTCTCTTTGCACAGCAGTGACCTTTGTATCCCCTCTATTAACGAGTGGGAAAGGTTTAACTGCACCACACATGCCCTTGTATTTTCCGGTCATTATTTAAAACATGTCAAAATAAGTTCAGTAACTCTTCAGTCATTTTTGACTTCACCTGTTCCTCAATCAAGCATTTCAAGCTCCACCTTTTCTTTCTTTCTTTCCTTTTTAAAAATGAAACCCAGAGCAACTTGGAGTTTTTATCTTGCATAATTCCGTACAAGTCTTAGAACTGCCTATCACTTGTAGTTTTATAAAATAATGGTACTGCTTGTCAACTAGGAAGTGAATATATACACTGATACTTGCCGTAGAGGTCATACTGTGTCTAGTATTTTGTGATTTAATTGCTCACTGAATGCAGGATTGAATCTGTTAGAAAAAAAAGACGGATGTAAACTTGATGAGGTAGTCTTTTACCCTTCACATCATATTTCACTTAAGTGGTAGTCAACATGAAGCCCTAATTGGCAGTCAAATCAGAACTTTGTTGACTGTAGCTAAACGCATATTTCCTAATTGTATAATTCACATAACTTCATGCAGTATTCAAGAAATGAATGCACTTCCTAAGTATGGAATCACTGAGCATAAATCAATGTCTATTTATTTCAGTCTTGAAAACTACATGTTTTCATTGGCTTGTGACTTCATGGGTCAGTTAATTATTAGATTTCAAAGTTAATTAGGTTAATGGATATATAAGTATTATAACAGATAAGGAATCAGTTATTTTACTATTTCATAAATGTGGCTGCTTTTTGGATTGTTTTCCAAAGTTATAAATATTTTTTAAATGTTTCCTTGCAGAAATTTAAGTTTTTCTTCTTTTTTTCTTGTCTTTAATTTGTTAACATCATTTGAAGTAAAGAATATAAATGATTTACTAATATATTTATTTTTGAAATTTTTTACTGAGGGTATTTAATATATTAAGTTCTTAAACCTTCCTTTAATAGATTAATTCACATAATGTTCACAAAATTGTTGAATATCATCTAACTGAACTGCTTGCTCAAAAAAATCTCCCTCATAGCATCCTTATTGCTTACTTAATATCAACCTCTTAGTAGATAGGAATCACTTTCTTTGTACAGTCTGTTATATTTATTGTTATCTCTAAAAGTTTTATAATTATTTATATAACTTTATAATTATTTATAAAGTTTTTTTATTATTTATAATTATTTATATTAAGTCAATGTCTGCCTCTCTACCTCTTCTCTCCACTGGTATAATTCTGTCATTGAAAAGTTCAGAGACTAAATCTAATATCTTTCAAATGACAACCATTTGAATACTTCTAGTCAGATGTCATGTTCTATCTTTGGTTCTTCAAACTAAACAACCCCCGTTTCTTTAGCTGACCTATAGAAGACATATGTTTATATAGCCCTCATGATGCTGGCTACTCTTCCTTGGAAAATTTCCAGTTTTGTTTAGACGTTTTAAGACAGAATAATCTGTTCCAAGGGTAGTATTACTAAGCTACAGTACATTGAGTCTGAAATATAATATGCCTATGATAGTTCAACTAATTTAAGCTACTTCATATAAGTTGGTTTAGAAATTTAATGCGTAATCGGTCAATTCTAAGGTTAAAAATATGCACTTCAAGATAGTTCTCCTCTAATTTGCTGACGTTATTGTTAAAAACTGAGGACTAATTTGTTCGTAGAAATTTCAAATGCTAATTTTAACCTTCTGAAATATTTAATATCTTGATCCTGCCATACAATTTATAGCACTGTATTTCAACTTTATGTTATTTATAAATTTGACAAAAAATTTTTTTGTTTTTAACCACACATTATGTGTATGTTTATATGTGTGTATATATGCTATATATATATATACACATGTACATATACAGTTTGTATAAGTAAATGAAGACTAATTAGCTATATCTCACTCTCCTTCTCATTCTCCTAGATACTCACTAATGCAATATTTGTCTTATACAGAAGAATTCTAGTAAAACACAAATAGAAATACAATATGTTATAAGAATTATAGGCATGGTGAAAATTCACAGAAAAAGGAAAGGGACAGATTTTCTAAAGCTTCTGAAATGTTTTACCTCATTTAATACAGAAACTTTTGAAAGAAGGGGTTATTGTTCCCATTTCACAAGCATGAAAAAATAGGGCCAAGAGAGTGGCTTGCTAGCAATTGCATAGTTTTTAAATAGTGAATATGGAATTAAAGCAGTGTTGTTCAAGCAGTATTGCACAGAGGCTATAGAGACTAGTGTAACAATCAGTATGATTTTGATAAATAAGAATGAGGAAGAATACACTCAAGACAAAGAAGATGGTAAAACCAAAAGAAACAAAGTATATATTCTAGCAATGGTGAAGTGTTTAAATATAAGGAGAGAAGTGGGTGATAAGATTAGGGAGAGAGTTTTTTTTCATCTAGAATAAGGATCAGCAATCTACACATAGGATTAAATCTGAGGAATTTTCTGGAAGTTAGTGCCCAAAAGAACTATGTTAGAAATTCTTATATTAAATGATTAAAATGTTCAATGGGCTCACTAATGGTTAACTAGTCTGGTGGCAGTCCACTAGAGTCCTCCTTAAGTTGGCACTAAAGAAGCTACTTTATCAACTATCTGTATTTACATAGTTTGTTGGAAGAAAGATTTACTGAGTTTCTCTTTCACGACATGTTTTATGTTTTTCTCTGAGGAAAAGAAACTGTTCAGAAGATCACCTTCTAGTAAAGAGGGAAAAAGTGGGGGAAATCTTGCTAATTTAAATTCAATGAGGTATCCAATACAAAATGTTTTTGTATGGCTGCTAGGAGGATTAAATTCAGTTACACGAGAACAGTGCTTTCAACAGAAAATTGTCTGGAAGCAAAAGGTCAATAATCCACTAATAGTGAACAACAGGAGCAAAAACACATGGTGGTGAAAAAGTGTGCTGTAATATGCTATTGCTTGAACATGAATTATGAAGGGGAGGGTAGGGAAGAGTAGCAAAAGTCCGAAAAGCCAAGCAGAGGTCAGATCTCAGAAAGCCTGCATGCCCTGCTTAGGAATGTAGATTTTTCCCTTGCTGTTAATGTAGGGAGGGAAGAGTGTTAAATAGGGGAATAACTTGTATTGTTATCTTTTAATACCATAGTGTTAATGTTGGATGGGAGCGGGGGAGTAGAGAATGACAAACTAGTGAATGTACTCTGATTTGACTTATTTGCTTATAAAAACAAAGTCTAGTTTAGATAATGGGGACTTTTACATGACTGTACATGTAAGAACAGCAATTGTAGTAGATACTTTGGTAGACCTTAGGGTCAAGAATTGATAGAAATTCTTCACTAATAATGTAACTCAACTTTTCTGCAATGTATTATTTAATATGCACTGCAGTATGTCTAATCTTGCCTCCAGAGATATCATCACCATCTACTTTCTTTTATCATCTACCTCCTTTATCCTTTGCCTCATGCTCTCTCCATACTTGTAATATTGACCTACTTATAACTTAAGTAACAATTTATTATGTCCTTTTAGGATGTTTTTATATTAGTAATCTTTTAGTTTCTGTTCTTTTAGCTTACTGACCAGTTCTCTTCATATTCTATAATTCCTTTATATTGGTAATTTGGAAAACCCAGTTTGAACATAGCTTTTCACATTACACACCTTCATGTGCTTTTTGTCCTTATGTTATACTCCTACCAAGCCAAATCAATTATACCCAGAGGAAATAGGGTTAGATACATGACTACATAGAGCTGCCCCTACATAAGGACAGTTTCCCTTAGAAAAAGTGATGATATCATAAATATAATAAATTTACCTTTGGAAGGTATTGGGATTAGTGTAATTTTGGAATGTAATACAGTAAAGGCAATATTGGAGAAGTGGCAATGGAGAGGTAGTCAAGAATTATTTAGAAAATAAACCTCTAAGTCTTTAATTAGTTTGCTGATGAGAAAAAAAAGAGAAATCAACAAAGATTCCAGTAATTCTGAATGTGCTGACTTATTTGATGGTAAGCAAATAATTGACATTGCAAAGGATGAAAGAAAACCATTTTTATGTAGAAGAGAGAAAATCATGGGTAGAGTCTTGAACACATTAACCTTTTGTTGTCTGTGGATCATCCAGAGAGATGAAGTTAAAATTCTCCCATGAAGCCACTCAGAAAGAGAGAAAAATTAACTTTTATTAAAAATAGGAGTGTGAATAATATTGCCATTGGAGAAGAAGAAAAGCTCTACAGGTTCAAAAGTAATAACAATGCAAAAGCAGACATAAAAGTAATGAAATGCTGGACCTGCGAAGGAACTGTTAGGGATGTTAAATCAACAAAAACAACAAAGAGAGAATATTGTTAACAAAACCAAAAACAGTCTTAAGAAGATTGCTCAAGACTATCAAAAAAGAAAAAAAAATCAAGTAAGATAACTGACAAGTGTCTTTTTTTATTTAGCAATTAGATGCCCTTGATGGAATTAATGGAGTTTCAGAGATATGTTGAGGTCAGAGTAAGATTGTAGCTGATTAATGATAGTGAAGGCTTGAGAACTTAAATGTGGGCTATTTAAAACAATAATTAGATAAGAATGTGCCATCAAGACATATTATTTTTTATTTTGTATTATTTTGTATTATTTTGTATTTTTTTCTTTTGGGTGAGAGAAATTTATACATGTTAATAAGCTGAGAGGAAAGATCTAGATGTTCAGTATAATTCAAATGATCAAACTAGGATACACATGAAAATCTGTAAGGCCTACAATAGTTTTTTGGGAAAAAAAGAATCACAAAGCAGAGAAGGAGGAGGAGCCAATATATAAGGATGTATTATTAGATTGGCTATACTATAAACAAACAATTCCTGATTCTGTGTAAAAGGAATGAGAAGCTGGATGAAATTCCACTTAGTATCAACTGTGAGTATTTCTCAATTGGCTCCTACAGCCCAATGGTTAATGTTTTGCCTCATACAGTGTTAATCCCCTGAAATTCTGGATTGTACCTGTGGGTGCCAAATGAAGTTTTAAGATATTTCATAAGGTAGAGTCCACATAAAAATCCAGTAGTGGGAGGTGGAAGGGCATGCAGTGGACTCAAGGGGAAGTACATGTGAGTGAAGCCAGTGTGAACCCATGTGGGGCTGATCATTACTGCCTACTGGAAGGAGAAACAAATGAGGTAAAAAATATCTGAAGTTGTGCATTGCCAGTACAGGATGAAAAAAAAGAAAGAAAGTAGAGTTAGATGTTAACATATTTGATGATAATTGTCATAGAACCCCAATTCTGTCTATCTTATCTCTAAGAATAATATAAGAAATCATAATAGATTTCTTGTTGAAAGCAAAATAAGTATTCTCAAGTATTCATTGGACTACGTACTAGTAACCAACCCTATCAAAAAGAAAATGGTATTAAGCTAATTCTACTATTTCTCCTGATAGCTCTGATTCATATTAATGCCCTCTTTATATTCTTAGTATATAGAAACAGTTTGGTTAACAAATATATCACACTGTTTTTTTCACAGAAACATAAGTACAGTTGCTCATAGTTTCAAGAATCCTGCATTTTTCTCTTGTTTTAAAAATTTGGATATCGGCCTTTCTATATTATTTTAAATATTACTCTCATTCTCTGTGATTATTCAAAGAGTTTCTGTAGTAGTTCAGAGGTAATTCTTGCTAATGCTAAGTCTCCTGGAAGTTTTTAAATTTTTGGATCTGAAATATAAACTAATTTAAAATTATTAGGTACTTTTTATCCATTTTCCTATCTATCCTTGAGTCCAATTGCTCCTTAGCATCTTTGTAGACTATGTATTACAAAATAAGAGCAGCTGAATTAAACATAACATTTTTTTTTAATTTGGACTCTAAATTAGGTTTTTAAATTTTTAATTCTTATAAAAACGTTAATTTTATTGGACTAAAATATATACTTGCAAATAAATCTATAGCCTTGAATGCTATTATAATTAATTTATACTGGCAATATATGTTAGTAAGTTTATTACTAAAAAAAATATATAAATAATGACTAATGTTAAAACAATTCAATAGAGTTGTAATTTCATCATCAATATTTCCTGTAGGACTTTCTGAGACTCTTCCAAGAGCTATGTACTTTAAATGATTATCTTGCAATGGTGACTAAAATACTAACCAGCCAAGTTGTATATGTAGGATCCGCTCTCTTTTCTGAGACAATAGATAAGCACAGATTTTCTTTCAAGATCAATTATTTTTAAAGTAATAGATTCACCCAAGTCCACTGTAGAAAATGCCAAGCAATGTAATTGAAACAAAAGGAGAAGAAAATGAGCTACAGTAAAATACTTTGTATTATAATACAACTGGCATTGGCTGATCAAATCCACAGTGAGTGTTGATGTGTGTCCATCTATTCATTCTTTGAGAAGAGACTATGACCACTTTAGGATCAGTGTATTGCTGAGAAACAAGTTTCAAAAAGTGCATCTTGGTTTTATAGAGGACTGCAAATTAGAATATGTTTGTAAACTATGTCTTAAGTTTAAATTCATATTCCAGAGCAGACTCAGCAGTCAGCATGTTTTATTATATAAGCATTTAGGTACCAGCCAGTTTAGATTTATTACTCATCCCATTGTCTGCTGCAAAGACATCGAGAATTGATGAAGCTATTTTATTAGCAGTGCTACATATCGAGTGCTCTTCCGAAGCCTCCTTTTATCACACTTTAGAAATCATTCTCTAATTTAACAACAATATTAAGAGAGCTCTTTTATTCAGTCCAATTATGTGAAAGCACACTCATTTTTTTTAAGGGGTTAATCTTTAGGGATGAAACAGATTATCAGCTTTTGAACCAATTTAAGTAGAATCTCCAGAAACAAAGCCAGGACAAATAATTATTGGCAGTTCACAGAAGGCGTTCTGTGCCCACTGCTCTGCTGGATTCTGTTAAAGTCAGCTTGCTTGTCTTAATGGGAAACACCTGTGGTCCAGAACGTAAGAAGACAAATCAAACTAACTGTGCTTTGAGACACTCAAACTAAATTATGGAAATAAAAATCTCCTCATCTCAGCATCACCAATGTCCCTCTTTCCCTTGAAACAGATATTAAAAAGAGGCTGTTTTGAAAGTATTTATTTCCCTGAGGCATTCCAGAGCTCTAAACATTGTCAATGAACATGTCAGCCAGAAAACAAGTCTCCCAGACTCCATGGCCATTATTCGGTGGCCCATTAAATAATTTTAAAAGAGCAAGCTTGTAGAAAAAAATACAAATTATTTTCATCTCATACTTGGAAAATTATTAGTGTATCAAGGGACATTGAAAGTATTTTCTCTTCCACTTATCCCAGGCCAAATGTTTTAAAAAATAGAACTATTTTTAAAAAAGAGTTTACTTATTTATTTTTGAAATGGTTAGAGAAGTATTTGAGTGTGATCTAATGGAAAGGTGATGATGTCTGAAAGATACTTCACAATAAATGTGATTAAAATGAAAAAGTTTTTATATTAATGGATGCTGACAGGGAAAATTCAAGGATAAAAAGGAAATCTTTGAAAAACTACATGTGGAACCACAAAGAAAGAAGAGGTTTACTTGTTAGGGTAGAAGTGATGTTATCATTAACCGGAAGATAAATTTGCTTTTTTTTTCTTTCATCTTTTCTTGGAGGAAGAATGGCCCTCAAATTGGACATTGTACAATACAATCTTTTGCAGAACAGAAACATTTTTCTGAGGCTGTAAAAATTTCAGAATATTAAAATGAACTAGTAGACACTATCACTTAATTCTCTTTCTGGATATGAATGAGAAAAAAGAAAAAGAAGAGAAAATACATGAAGCAAAGTTTATAAACTCAAATGTCCATGAAGAAAAGTGGAAATCATGCTTGACATACAATATAACTTAAGCCATCCAGGTGCTTAAAATCCTTTTTCCCAGTTTTTCCTCTTAATTATTCTACCATAATGTTATATTTACCCCTCTCCCCTTTTGATAGGTACATTTGTTTCTAACTCTACAATATGTAAAGCATCAGATAATAAATAACATGTAGTCTCACTGTTTTAAAAATATAGAGCTATTTTGATATCATGGCAAATTGGAGAACATGTGCGAATTTAGATATTTATCATGATTAGGTATGTGACTTAGTGTTACCCTGTCTTTCAGCCTTGTGAGAGAAACTTAAAGTCCAGATTAAATAAAAAATCTCATAATTTAAAAATATTATCACTTCCTTTTGGTTTATTTTTAAGTCCATATTTTAACAAAAATTAATCTTTAAGTGCATTTATTTCTTCATGTGTTCGTTTATAGCATGGAATCAACACTGAGCAAATCGAATAACTCCTCTGTGGGCCACATAATTTCTGCTGGCCTTTGTTTTGTCACCACTGGGTTTGTGCGACTAAACAAAAGTGGTCTATAGACCTACATTCAAAGACCTGGCAACTCTCCACTTGGGAAACTTCTAGAAGGCCTGTATAGTGAAGACTTGTTCCTTAGGCAGTACAAAGAAGTACAGTAGTTGGATTAAGAACAAAACCTAATTCCTTTCCCTTTTCCTGAATCTGTTTGACTTTTTACATAATCACTTAAACTTCTATAGTAAAGAATAATTTAAATGGTATTGGGAATGTAGTATGGTTTCACTTTGGAGAAAGGCAAATGAAGATGTAGAACAGGTAAAACAGGGTAATACCTTAGTCTCTGGTCATTAAAGAGCAGTAGCAGCCACCACTTTGTAGATTTCTAAGCTCTAGGGAGTAGTTGTGTGATGACTCACCTGTATCCCTTAGGTTTTCTACTTTCCAGAATATATCTGGAGAGAAATAAAAAATTACAAAGTAGAATTGCTCTCAAGAATACTGTGTTAGATCGTGCTGCTTGTTCATATAACTCTTCGGGCTGCCTGCCTGTGTCTCCCTTGGTCTTCTTCATGATTAAAGATTGTGCCATAGCATGGGTTAACATTTTCCTTTAAAACAACTTTTATAGATGATTAATAACAACTAAAGTATTATTAAAAGAAACTAAACACACTTTAAACAGACAAAATTTAACCATGAAAAATTGAGAAATACATATTATTTAATCCATTAAAAAATCTCTTTCAATTCACAAAATGCATCTGTGGTATTATCATTGAGTATCAACTACACTTTTGTGTAAATTTTTCATGCTGTTGATAAACTGTTTCTAACTCTATACCTGCCTGGGGCATGTGAAGAGGTATTTATAAACTCACTCCAAATAATTTCTTCTGACTTCTTCATATTCAAATAATCCCATCTCTTATTTGATATCATTGAGAAATCTTTTTGAAAAGGCCATCTGCTTTTTTTTTTTTTGTCAGGGATGGATAGTGAACTGTAGGTCTGATTTCAAAGAAACCATTTTTGGCTTGTCCCAATATTTTTTACTATCATAATGTATATGTGAAAAATCTGATTTAGAGTTATCTGTATCATTTTCAAGATTGTCATGTTTATAGTCCACTTGTTTACAAAGCCTTTGAAAAGTTAAGTAAAAACTATTCTTTGCATTTAAGTTTTGCTTTGCTTATTGTCATTTTCTTCCTCTTCTTGAGGATTTTGAGTTATAGAATAGCTCCTCTTCTCAAAAGATTTAATGCAGCGTATAAATCTCAAAGTAAGTCTCAGGACATAAATCTTAACATTAAATATATCTATATCTATATCTATCTATCTATCTATCTATATCTATATATATATATATTTTACATCTACTATTATCAACATATATCATCTTCAGCACTTTTGAATAGAGGATTCTCATTTGGTAAATGGGTATAACACTGGACAATGATTTTAATTGTTGCAGTAGATAATGCTTTGTCCAGTCCTGGTGAACATTGAAAGAAAATCAGGCTTTTATATAAGGATATTGAAATCTGTTTATTACAGCTATGATGACCCAAATCTGGGAAAAAGAATAAACACATTTAATGTTTCTGAATTGAGATTAAATGTAATTCTTCTAGGTTAGACTTTAAATCGCAAACCAAAGGGAAACAGGGTCAGTTTAGATGTAAATAATCAGACACTTAAAAATCAGTCTTAAGAGTACATAATTGCATCAGCAATTGACATAAGAAATATTGAGTGATCTCCAGAGAAGTAAAACAAATTCAACAACTATTCAATTATTGAAATTTGGTCAGTTGTACAGTACAGAATCTCATTGTATTATTGATCAGATTATGTTCCTTTGTTTTATGTTGTCATTGCTGACACCAAGATATACTGGACTGGTAACTTCCTGGACAGCCAGTCTATGAGAGGTGTTAAAAATTCATTCTTTGGAAATAGCCAGAAATACGGTTCTAGTTAACTCTGGTTTACACCAGCAACTGCTAACCTAACTGTCAAAAAAAGAAAATGATCCAGCACCAGAGCATGTAACAAACCTTTTATTTGAATCTAAATGTATAACAGAAAAAAAAATGTTGTTTATCACCTCCTATTGCTAAGATTGGTGAGTTATACTAACTATAGGTTCTTTTGTTTGCTGAGTATTCACACATAAGATTATCATCTTTATCCTAATTGTCTCTGGCATTGTTAAACATAGCAGTGGGCAGGGGTTGTAGGGTGTTGGAGGTTGAAACAAAACAGAACTAAATTACTTGGACCAAAAAATGGAGAGGGATTTGGAAGGTAAAAGGTATGGATTAAAAATTAGAGGTAGAGAAAAAGAGAGGCAATAGCTAAGAGAACTGAACAAATTTAGAGGGGAGAGAGAGAGGAAACTGATATCGGCAAAGTCAAGAGAAGGCTGGTCTACTTGGGGAACTGCCAGGGAAATCCTGTGATGTGTTCCACTTACAGTCTCTCTTACATCCCAACACATAAATCTTTGGAAAATTAAATACCGCTCTTTGATGAGTGGAGATTATTTGGGGGAGAGCTCAAAGAAAAGGACAAGGGGACAAATGACACATGTAATTTCCATATATTGAGAAAAAAGTTTTACAATTTATATTAATTGATAACAAGTTTCTCCTTGTTTCACTAAATAAATTTTGAATAATACTAAAAAAAATACATATATATATATATATATATATATATATATATATATATATATATATATAATCAGTTGGATGACAAGTAATCGATGTGCCTGGAGCAACTGGCTCTAATGCTCACATAGCAACAGGTAGAACATTGATAAACTAGAACACTTTCAGCAGAAGGCTACCCCACTCATAGAGCATCATGATAGATGAGGAAATATTGAAGTAATACACTTTCAGTTCTGAAATTAAGACATGCAGTTTTTTATTTAAGGGAAGGACAGGGTCCATGCTGGCTTTGTGTCACTTTGTCTTGCTGTAGAAGACAGATTGGGAGAAATAGAGGTTAGTGGTAGGAAAATGAGACTGATTTTAATATAATAAAAAACTTCTTAATAACTAGATATGGCCAAAATAGAAGTTACTTTGGAAGGTTGCTGAAACCATCTAAGTAAATAATGAGTATTCATTTTTTTTTGATGCTCATATTAGACCTATCTGAATAACATAGCCTCATAATGCAGTTAGAATTCTATGACTGTACCTTTAGTTATCCTTTAATCAAGTAGTGAATTTAATCAATTTCTTCAAACTATGGTCTATCATTGGGTTATATAAACAAACAAAAAATGGATTCTCACATTTTCAATCAGTTATCTTAGCATCATTTTAATAATTTCCAAAATTTAACTCACTGCTTACATGAACCATCATTCACAATAAAATATAAATAAAATACAATTTGAGTAACCATTGACCAGAATGACTAAGAGGAAAGAACAACAACAAAAAAGTGTTTTGAAGTAGAACTTCAGAGTTTTGAAAATCAAATTTGTTTTTAGAAATGTATGTGAAGGAGAAAAGCATGAAAGTAAGAGATAAAGAGGAGGGAAGAAAAGCAGGCAAAAAAAAGCCAAGAGCAGGGCAGGACCAGGTGTGAATATGTGTGTGTTCAATTTCCCATTCCAATGCCTTTCAACAGGAGGACTGGAAGAGCAGTGAGAAAAAAGATTTATTTTTTAAGCATGTACAATTATGGAGAAAAGGCCATGACATGCCAAAATGTTGAAAAAAAGCAGCCCTTGAACTCTGGCTAGAAGGATTATGAAACTCCAAAAATACACCAGACTGTGAGACCTACCACCTACATTTGCAATGTTTTACAAGTTAAAAATGTCACAGTGCATAAAAATAGTTTTTTTTCACCCAATGGACTGGTGGTTGGTAGTTTAACTTGAGAACCAGATTGCTGTGGTAGTTTGAAGAGTGTGAATATTCATTCACAGCAAGGAAATAAAATGAAAAGTGGCTTTCATCAGACTTTCCTGTGTCCAGGAAATATATTTAGTCTTCTGTTTCCCTCAAAGTCTTTTTAGGAAGGAAAAAAAAGGGAAATATCTCGGTTTTCAGAAATTTTTGTAATTGTTCCTCTCAAATCCGAAGTGATTCTGTCAGTTTTTGTCATGAATGCATAAAGATTTGTGTGTGTGTGTGTGTGTGTGTGTGTGTGTGTGTGTGTGTGTATGTGAGAGAGAGAGAGAGAGAGAGAGAGAGAGAGAGAGAGAGAGAGAGAGATTGAGAGAGAAACTAAGCTGACTAGGAATAGTAAAATATGAAACAAAGCCACACAATTTCTTAAGAATAGGCTGATTCTTAAAGATATGCTGTGAAATATGAACGGATCTACTTTAAAGCATTTTAGTTTTTCTGTGTTCAGCACAGTAGCTCACTGTTAAAAAGCTTCCAGCTTTGATCACTTATCCACAAACAAAAGGGGCTCTCTTCCAATCTCCTTACATTCTCTGTTCAGAGTACTTTTATTTTCTCTTGTGGATCTTTTGCTTCACAGTCCTGGGGCATTAGTAAACACCAAAGGTGTCCCAAACATATGGCTAACCACAAGGTTTCCTTGTGGGGTCTGGCTTTGAGAGTGTCTGATGATTACACATTTTAAATAGAAACCCAGCTGGTGATTCCCTGAGCATAGCAGGTCTCCATTTGGCTCCAAATGATCTGGGAGTGGATTTTCCTGTTTGAGGATTACCCATTTTTGTAATGGCCCAGCTTCTGTTCCTGTGACCCTTTGGTCACCTCCATGTCCTGGGGATCAAACTGCAGTGATAATTCAGTCCATTGTTCAGGAGATGTAGCAGCTCAGCTGATGCCAGGTGGGCGCTCAGGACCAGGTGAAAATGACCCATTGGTAGAAACAGAAACATATTTTTAAATGGGTTCATATGTTCAATTTACCACTAAAGGTTTTTATTTCCTCCTTGAACTTTTTTTTTTTAACTTGTGGTTTTTCTTTTAACCCTGACATTGGTTCACATAATAACAAAATTATAGATAATGGAGAGTTGAAGGACTCATTTTTTATTTTGCATTTTATCAGAGGGAAAAGCAAAGAAACTCTTTGAAGTCTTTAAAACATCTGGGGTAGCATAAATGTTTCCACATAGTGTAACTTGGTAACAAGTTATCTTTCTTTTTACCTTTTTCCCCCTCACTTTTGTCTTTGAAGATATAGTTCTTTCTGCCAGGAACATTCTTCTTCTTTTGCTAAATTCCTTGGAAAAACCTCTCAAAACAGATGTTCTAGAGTTGATTGTGTCCCTTTTATGTGTTCTCATAGACCCTTGTACTTTAAATATGTAGATCCAATTACAATTGTAATTAATTTTATAATAATGACACAGGGATTATTTGTTTAATATTTGTCTTCACTAGGTAACACTCTAAGTGGGCTAGGATGGTGTCAATTTTGTTTCATGTATGTTAATGGTGAACAGAGTACCTGGCTTATGTTATAGGCACCCAATAAATATCTGTTGAATGAAAAAAAGAAGTCAAATATATGAAAGAACAAAAGAAAGAAAGAAATATAGAGAGAAAGAGAAAGAGAGAGAAAGAGAAAGAGAAAGAAAAAGAGAGAAAGAGAAAGAGAGAGAGAAAGAAAAACGTAGAAAGAAAGCTTCAGTAACCTTTTTCTCAACTTTCTAGATTATGAGAAAACATATTTTAAGTGCCTTTCTGGGTCAATTCGAAAAACCCATACTTGACAAAACTGGGTTGGGCAGTCTACATGTAGGATCAAGAGACATGATCAGTTTCCCCAAATGTCATACCCACTGTGTCCCAGCTTAGTCTTTAACTTTGATAGCTCTTAGTTAGCAGAAAATAGGGGCAAATGAAGGAGATGACAGTGGCAATTAGGACAAGAGCCTCAAGCTGAGAAGAGAGAGGAAAGTGAGCAAAAATGTCTTTCAAGGTTGAACAGCTAGATCTAGTTTAAAAACATTGGAACTGGTTAAAGTTGATGGGGAGGAAAATTTTCCTTCTACCCTTCTAGTCCTTTGACTGGCCTAATAAATTAACACAAAACAGATTAAGGAGAAAAGCAAATTTAATTCCATACATGTGGGGAGCATAAGAATATGAGATCCAGGACAAGTCTGTCAGTTGAGGCTTATATGCTCTCCTGAGCCAAGGAATAGGGCCATAGGGTTTCTAAAGGGATAGGGTAATTCACAGGACAATGAGAAAGGCAGAGGTTTAGTAATTGGATGTTTGTCCTGCTATAAAGATAGGTAATTTATATCAGCAGTCTCCAACCCTTATGGCATCAAAGACCCTGGCTCCTATGGGAATCTAAGGCCTAATGATGTGAGGTGAAGCTGAGGCAGTGATGCTAGCTCTGGGGAGCTGCTACGAATACAGAAGCTTCCCTAGCCCAATGCTCACCTCCTGCTGTATGGCTTGGTTCCTAACAGGCCACAGACTGGTACTGGTCTGGGGATATTGAGGACTTCTGATTCAGACAAACAGATAACAAGAAAAAAGTTATTTCTAATAATACTTTTTTCTGAGACAGGCCTCATCTTAATTTTTTTTAGGTAGTTAAGGGAGAAGTAAAAGCTTTCTTTAGTTTGCTGGGTCTTGATTATCTTCAGCTCAGAGCATTCAGTATGCCTGTGTGGCACATTTTGGGGATGCTTTGTTCTAAACCCCTTCAAAATAGAATCTTTTCATTTATAATAAATGTCTCATCTATGTGGTACTCTCCCTTTCTACAAGGCTTTCTATTTAAATCTGCAGCTCCAATTATTGCCTAGGTACCTTCTTTAAAAAAAAAAATTATCCTCTGAGTTATTAGTGCTCCCTCCTTCAAAATATCTCTACTATGTGTCTGAATACCTAAGAGCCTACTCTTTCTAGAGGGTATAGGGAAAAGAACTTAGGCTTTAGAATCTGAACATCTGGATTTAAGTCTCTGCCTATATAATTTTTGGGGGGTGTGTAAGTGATTAGGTTTTGAAACACCTTATCAATCTCTATGAAAATCTTTTGCTTTTACCCTTCTTTCTTTTGTTAACTCACTTGATGAATAAATAATTCCTAAAAAATTCCCGGATTATTGTATGTCATGTCATCCACAATCTTCTACAGGCAAAGCTATAGAGCCAAGTTATTTTTAACAATAAAACAACAAAAGCAGCTACTGTGTACTAATTACCTGCTGTGGCTACATGATTTAACTAGCATTAATAAAACTTGAAAAATTATTTTCTATTTTATAGATTTGAAAACTGATGCTCAGAGGTCAAATCAAGATATGAGTTTAAACACCAAACTTCTTAAATTTCTATTCAAAATGAAATCTTACTATTTTAAAGAAATTCATTAATTTGCTAGGAATTCTAAACAGTTAAAAATCTTATGGGGGTAATATTGAAAGATATATGAGTCTTGTGGACAGGCTTCTAAAAGATTTTTAATTTTGAACCCGTATTTAAAAAACTGTACATATGAACAAAATTTGCATATAATTTCATGGGTTTCCTGAACTGCCTTAAGCCAATCCATGGGTCTTTGGCTTAATAACCATTGCATGAAGGTATTACGAGCACCATGGCATAAAATTCCTTTGCACTGCACAGCTAGCTTGAGACTCTCAGGTCAGACAAAAGGCAGCTCAAGGTAGCTCATGTGCAGCTCACCAAGATTTTTTATCTGCAGCACAGTTGACATTTTAAGGCTGTGTAATACTTTGTAGTCTGTCCTGTGTATTTCAGGATACCAGCATCCCTTTCTCTTGCACCCAGTAGATGCAAGTAATTGCTGCCACTTTCTGGTGAAACTACAAGTGTCTTCAGAATTACTTAATGTCTCCTGAGGGCAGAATCTCCCCCTGAACTAGTCTTGCCTGAGAGCTGAGGCAATCTGATTAGAAAGGCATCCTCCACCATGTATGTTTAGAATTTCTGGATTTAGGAATGCTTGTGTTTATCAAGCCTCTAAGGCTTGACTTGTTAGAGTGTGTGTTCTTGGCAGGTTCCAAGCTGATTAGTTTTGTTTCTCTCCCCAGTAGCAGACTAGGTAAGGATAAGTTGGGGGTTGGGTATAACTTTTCTCACAAATACTTCTAGCTCACATCTCACCACTTAGAGATTCATTTTAATCAACAAACTCCTCCTTTAGAAGGTAACCCCCTTTACAAGAGAAGATAAAATCATATTCATACCTAATTGTGATTTTCCTAATGAGGCCTTGAAAAAAATTGTCTTTGAAAAAACTAGGTTTTGAATCAAGACATAAAGAAAAAAGGTAGAAGTATTGTATTCTGGAACCTAAGGTTATAGGATATCTGAGAGGATGGTGTCTGGAAGACCACTGAGGTAGACATCATTTTGGGTATTGTTCTGCCTGGAAAAATGACCAGCAGGAAAGTGGTAGTGATTTCCTTCTCCTTCTCCTGCATCCCCCAGTTTTTTATTTCTTCTTAGTATAGAACTGAGCATGAGGAAGGAATAGCCAGGATCATGCAGTAGAAATAACTAAACATGTTATATGAATTATTCTCATTTACTACTCACTTTAATCCCTAAAGTGAAATTCTCATTTTACAGTTGATATTACTATCTCAGGGATGTCAAAGAACTTGTCTAATTTTAAACATTTATTAATTGTTAGAATAAGGATCTGAAATGAGGTCTGATTTCATAGCTCCTGCTTTTCTTGTCTCCTTACTTTCCTGTCCCACTCTTCTTCCTCCCTCCCTTTCCTCTACTTCTCTTCCACCTCTTCATCCTTCTCTTCCTTCTATTACTTCTTTCATAATTTTAAGGTAATATTTGATCAATCAAAATAGAAATTTACATATAAATAGAAAATGTAATGAATCAATCTCCATGAACCACAACAATATTTAAGGCATTGCCAAGAAGATTGTTGCTACTTCTATGATCTTCTTTTTCTACTCCTTCTCTGGAGATATACCATTACTTTAATTTGGTGTTTATCATTGCTTTACAAATATATATGTGTGTATATATGTATACACACACACAAACACACACAAACAGCTGGAAACCTTGAGTAAATGGAATCAACAACTCCTTATAAGTGAAATTTGCTCAGTCCTAATAAAGTTCCCATCCTCCAGCAAGTACCAGAAAATGAAATACAACATAATACATTTTTTTTTAAGTTCATAAACTAGAAAACTCAATATTATGTTTTTAGGAGTCATCTAGGTTTAACATGCAGCTAAAGGTCATTCACTGCTATTGTTCTAAAATATAATAGTCTTCTAATATGCCATATTTATTTATCTATTTTTTCCATTGATGAATAATTAATCTTTTACTTTTTTCTTATTATGGATAATGCTGCTGTGAACATTTGTGTAGACTTTTCTTGGTTCAAGAAATATATACTAAGGTATATATTTTAATTGTATCTTGCTGGGTCAAAGAGTATAGGAATGTACAACTCTAAAAGATTCTGTCAAACTGATATTCATAAGGATTTTTCCAACATATACCTCTACCAAGAATGTCCAAATATATATCGATATGCATTATGTCTTACAGTTAGGATTTCAGACACTTTGCCAATCTAGAGATATAAAGTGGCATCTCATTAATGTTCTTAGTTTGAATTTTTCTGATTACTAATGAAGTGGAACGTCTTTCCATATATTTATTTGCTATTTGAGTTCTTTTCTGTGAAGTGACTGTCCATATTTTCAGCCATTTCTAGTTTTATGCTTTTTCTTATTGACTTGTAGAAGTTTTAATAAATATTTTAAATTTTAATACTTTGTCCTGTTTATGTTTTACAAACATTCCAACTTGTAGCTTGTTTTCATTTTGTTAAGTGATAGCCATGACTTCTGCTTTTTATACTACATATTACTTCTCAGGAAGAGCAGTACTTTTGTCCAAATTTATCTTGCCTAATCTTTTTCTCTATCCTTAGCAACCATAGAACACTGATTAATTACTACCCTTCTTTTGGGGGGCTTTTTTGATCTTCACCGATACTCAGCTATAATCTATATTAAGTATAGAAGCAATTTATTTTGTCAAAGAGTTGAAAATAAAGATGTGCTGTAAATATGTATATTTCAGAGAAAGCAAAATGAAGAGTTCCCAGGTTTATGTAGCCAGATGACCCAAACTGGGCAATTAACTTTTGGAGGCAAGAAAATGTAAGGTAGAAATTGGTCTCTTTTGTAGAATTTAACTTACAATAGGTAAATTTGATTTATCTTTCCCAAATCTATGTTTATCTTCCCCCATAGTGCTGGAATTCTAATAATTCAAGATTGATTAGAGTTAGTAAACAAAATCCCCAGGTAACCAGTTTTCAGAGCCTTTGCTCACTAACTTCTAAGTGCCAATTCTGAGAGTAAGATCTGTTTAATTTACACCTTAGGGATAGGAGCTTTGTTTGGGGCTTGGAAAATTCAACTTAAATGAAATTTCACTTAAATATGTGAGAGTGGCTTCTGGGAAGGAAAGAAGAGCAACATTTATAATCCTAACGAGATAGAAAATTTGGGCTATAGCTACTGTTTCTTGGAGGAGTGGAGGTACCTATGTCTTTCCTGAAATTTGAAAAACTGTGTGTTGTGTCCAGCTATTTCCATTTTCCTGCAGATTGGGCTAGTTTAATTGGGTAAAAGAAATGTCAATTATAGTAATTTACTTGCTTTTCAAAATCTATCTACTAACAATATAGCAGAATAGTGATTTCAGATATTGTTAAACATGTATGAAATTATCTCTTTATATGTTTCACTTGGTTATGATTAATGTGGGGGCCATATATTTGATCTTTAATTGAACCAGGTGGTATGGTTGAATAATCACAGGCAGTATAGCAGAGAGAGGAAGTGAGAGTGGGAGAGAGAAAAGTGAGAGGGATGGGAATGAGGAGGGGAGAGAGAGAATGAATTAGATTTTTGGAAAAAATGTTAAACTGCAAGATCAAAAATGAGTTCAAGACTTGGTTGGCTCTAACAATCTGGCTTTGTGACTAGGGGTAACTTAATTCTTTTGAGCATCCATTCCATAGTGTTTAAATCAGCCTAAAATTTTCCATTGGTGTTATCAGGATAAGAAAGGATTTGTGGGTAAAGTCTGACACCAAGTAGATATTTACAATGGTAATTATAATTTGTCTATTACTGATTTCCTTGCTTTTTATCAATAATATTTTGGTTTTTTGAAGATTTTTTCTTTATTAAATAAAGCTGCAACCATCTACTCTTTCTGCCCTGATTATGAGAATAAGGAAATTTTCAAGTGAACTTTTAGACTCTTTTAAAGCTAGGATGGATGGGATTAAAACTATTCAAAATATAAAGTAACTTTTTTTAAAAAAAAAACAACTAATCTCTGAGGAACACATTGCTGAGACAATATTTCCTAGAAAAAAAAATGAAAACATTTTTCAATAGATTCTTTAAGGTATAAAAAAATTACTTTTTAATTACCAAATCTTAGATAATTAGCTAAAATATTATGCAGTCAGTCATATAACCACCATTACTGTAATACGATGGTAAAGGAAAGGGCTTTAGAATCATGTAGGACTAGGTATGAATCTTGGATTTTTATTTATCTATTTATTTATTTATTTATTTATTTATTTATACTCAAGCATTTTATTTCACCCTTTAAATCACATTTTTCTTGACAGTGACATGAAGCCTATTAGGAACGTTTAAAATAATGCATGTGGAATTCACAGTACAAACTTGGGAAAATGTAAGCTTGTAATATGTAGTAGATGTCGTGAGAATACTAATAATGATAATTGGCTAAATGTGGAAGCCTAATATTAAGATAAAGATATAAAATGCAAGTTTCCCTCAAGCAATTGAAGATATTTTAGCAGAAAAATAAAGTATAAATAGACATGCGAAGAATAAGTGTATGTATCTAAGTATAGAATGTTATAAAATTATGGAGGACAGAGTTACGAACTAATGAATTGAGTATAGAAGAATGACAACTTAATGGATAGAAAGCAGGAATGATATTACTGGCAGTGGAATTCCTTTTTTTAAAGGAAGTAGAGCAAGGAATAGTAAGTGCAGGGAACAACAAGCCATTTAATATGGCTTAGCAAAATCTAGAATTTTATCTCTCAGAATTTAGTTATATGTAAAGATTACCTATAAAAATTCTTAAGCATATAGTTTTCTGGGTATTTCTTTAGAGAGTTATGGTTTTGTATTTGTGTGGAATAGCCCCATATCTACATTTTTTAAAAATAAGCACTCAAGTGGATTCGTATAGTCTTCTGATGACCTTTTAAATTAAAGGACCTAACAAGATGTGAAGCACAAACTGGAGACTTTTGAGTCATGGAGTCAAATTAGGATGTTATTAGCGTGTCTTGGTGAGACAGAATCAGACCGTGCTAAGAAAGGTTTTATAAGGCATTAGGAAAATAAAGCAATAATAAAACCTAGTGATATGTTAAATATAGAAAGAGGGAAAATTCAGCTTTGAGAAAAACTCTTCATTTCTTTGAAACTACCATTCTCAAACAAATGAGAATCTGATCATCATTATCCACCATCCATTTATAGTCTTCTAAGTTAATGTTTACCTCATTTGGTCCAAAATGAAAAACAAATTGAATGCAATTTTAGTAATCATTTATATCACTAAGAATGGATTTGCGTAAACTTTATATTATTAGAAATGATATTAATTTCTTTTCTTACAGAGGAAATATAATTATCATTTTGAATGATTTTGTTTTCTTCTAATATATACAAGCAAATTGAAGGCAACTTCCAGAAACAGACATCTTATGTTTAATCCTTCTCTTTGTTTTTAATGTAAGATTCTTCATTTATTTCTTCTTCTCTACCTCTCTTTTTGTCTTCCTTTTAAGGAAATCTTATATTTACTACACTGATGCTTCTACACAGAAATGCTTTCACTAGCATTTCATTTTCTGAGTCATTCCTTTTTGAAATACAAATATAACTACAAATTGTGATACATGAAAGATTCATTACCAATTCACACCTAGATTAGATGATTTTATAAAACTCCTTCTTGTAATCTCTGTAGGTAAAGTAGCTTACTATATATAATGTGGTAAGAACTCACTGAACAAAAATGGTAAAAGAGAATTTAGCGTTGTTTTTTGTCCAAGAAACTAGGAATTTTGCGAGTCCCCTGTATAGGGTTCTGGGGACACTAGCATCAGAGATCATGATGACCATTAAACATATTAAGAATATGCCAGCATTCCACGTTTAAAGAAAGCAAATTGAAACATTAGTGTGCTATTTTATAAAAACAAAGCAAAAAAATATCTGATAAGCAAAAGTGAGAAGTATCGATATATTTTAAATGCTGTTAAGAGGAGCATGAATAATGCTTGTTCAAATATTGCTACTGATAATGTAGATTGATACAACTGTTTTTGGAAAGTAATTCTTTAGCATCTATTATAATTTAAATGTAAGCATATCTGTGAAACAACAGTTCTACTTTTAGAAATTTTAATAAAAATTACTAATATGAAATATTTCATGTATAAAGATAGTTACGTTATTGTTTCTAGTAGCTCTCAGACTGGAAGCATCTTAAGTGTCTATTGATGGCAGAATGGTGAAAAAATTGGAGAGCATGTCTATGAAGAAACATTAGTCAGCTATGAAAAGAATGAGTTAGATCTATATGTATCGATTCAAGAGAATATTCATGGTATTATCAATAAGTGAAAAGAGCAAGATGTAGAGTTTAAGATATAGAATGTCGTGATCTTTGTGATAAGGCAGATTTGGAAAAGCAGCTACCAAGCTCTCATAAACTTCATGGCTTGAGAATGCTAATGTATAATAAGGTAGACTATTATTATTTTTATGTAACTGTATATTGCTAACTTTAATATGAATAAAAATGTAATATAATGAAACACAGAGAATGGGTTTTGACAAAGAAGTCAGAGCCTACTAATGATAGTGTTCAACATAGACAACTTGTTATATATGACCCACATATGCAAAATTAATACAACTTTGCATATCAAAATTTGGCAATTTTATTTTGGCTTTAATAGTATTTGATGGTGCCAAGAACTAGGAACACATTTTTGATCAATTTCTTGCAATATTTATTTTTTCTTAAAATTAAAGCCTTTCTTACAAAAACAGGGAATTTTTGCCAAGATATTTAAAATTTTGAACATAAATTCCAGGAAGCTAGAAGTCTCTGGGTAATGTATGAGTCATAGGGAAAGAATCTATTACTATGTAGACAAAGCTTTTCTTTAAAAACATAAGCAGGGTAGTAGGTCATGGGCAGTCAATTACTTTATTTGTAATGACATAAGTAAATATTAGCAAGACTACTCACTTCAGAATAATTGATGTCTAGTTAAAAAGAAATAATTACAAACTTATTATTTAGAGTATTAAGAGGTTCATTTTGGAAAGTAATTCTTTAGCATCTATTATAATTTAAATGTAAAAATATTTCCTCCTTTTTTATTCTTCTTTTAATCACTCCTGTCTCGTATCTTTAGAGAAGATTTTCTGGGAAATCAAGAAAGTGAATGGTTTTCTAATGAGGAGTTATTTTTTACAATCATTGAAGGGAAAGATAAAGTGTACTGAGATATTGTCTCATTGTCATTGTTTAGTTTTATAATTAATACCTAGATTATAATTCTTTCTCATAAAATTCTGATATGAGTTTAATCATATTAATTTTACTTGACCACCATGTCACAATTTTTTAAATCATTTACATATTTGATTCAGCATGTAATGAATCACCATATTTAGAGAAGTATTGGGAATAAAGAACAAAATTGATAAAGCCCCTTTCACTCATGGAAGTTGCCTTATATCAAAGTAGTTATCCAATTGATATATATATCACCTGACACGTGCATTCAAACTCAAAGACATGACTTCAGAATTTCTGTCCTCTATTAATTCACTGTACCCCATTTGGCTGGTATTTTAGATTTTATAGCATATGAGCCATAATATATAATCTGGAATATTCACATATTTAATAATGCCTTATTTAATCATTTTATTTACCTATTTATTGTTTTTAAAATTCTATTTGATAATGAAACTGAAGCTTAGATGAGTTAAGTATCATTAATTAACTTATTTGGTCAAAAAATAATGAGTGCTCACAAAGTTGGGCACTGTGCTAGGCAGTAGACAAATGGAATCTATTGTCCTTCACTTTCACCACTTTCCATGCAATTGGCCCTGTGGTAGGAGGGAAATTTTTAAATATAAAACCACTTGTTTCTCAAACCACATCTTACAGGCCATCTTATTCTGTTTGTAAATGAATTAGGATCTGAAAAATGATTATGGCTTATCCTCTGGATTGATCCTCTGGATTGATTAATATTCCCCTTACCCTAATATATATTGTATGTAATTATAGTATTCTATAAATATTATATTGGCAAAAGATAAATATTTAAATAAACATTAGTAAAGGTAACTTTAGGATATTTTCATAATTTTATTTTCTTCTCTTCTCATCGAAGGTGAGCAATTTGACCTTGATCTACACTTACCCTTGCTCTTGTCTACAGCATTAAGAGAAAAGATGTATGGTGCCATATCCATTGTGTGACATACACAGAGAAAACAATAGCTTGACTGCAAAATATGGAATCTGGAATTTATATAAAAATTCAGAGGAGAATGCTATTCCAAATGTGACTTGAAGGAAGTGAAAGTAAATGGCTTATAGTTCACTGAAGCAGAATTAAATCAGAATAGAAGGATTATATCTTATGTTTTTTTTAAATAACTACAATGTTTTTCTTTAATATCTCCCAAATGTTGAAAAAGACGGCAGCCTCCCATGTAGTCCTAGATACTGTTCCAACAAAAGAATCACATGGGTCCACCATTTTCAGTTATTAAAGTTGTACAGCTTTTCACAAATCTTATTGCACTTTATTGGTTTTAATAAGCTAATGTAGATAATACAGAGCTTGAACTACTCATCCTATACTTGTGATTTTAATTTTAATTGTTTTTCAAAAATAATTCATAATCTCATCTAAAACCTTAAAAATATATAATTAGGAATAAAAATAAAACATTTAAATTATATTATTTTATCTTTAGAATGCTTTAAACATTTAAGAATGATTTGTTTACTGAATTAGGAAACACCAAAGCTCCCCAAATTTGCATTTATTTTGATAGATGTATTAGATTGGAAGGTCAGAGGAAAACTGGTGATTTAACAATGTCTCACATACTGTTTTCTCAGTATGACAGAGACGTATGGGTTTGTTGATAAAACAGATGGTTGAATTAGTAACTGCTTAAGCTGTACTTTCAAGAGATTGATGAATACATAGATGTCAACCATTTGGACATTAATGGTGTGTCAAGGCCGCTGTCTACAGATATTGGTGATCTGCTACAAAGGAATTCACATAGCATGGCCAAGGCAGATAGAAATCTCAACAGGCTGAAAGAATTGATTGAAACGAATGAGATAAAATCCTATGGGGGTAATTGTAAATCTGGTGAGTTGGTTCAAAATATTTATTGTTAAGTATAGGATAGAAAAAGAAATATTTCACATTGTTATACTCAGTGGCTTCATTGCACATGAGTTTAATATTTTTCAACAGTAAGTTTTATGCCAGAAAAGACAGTCCAATCATAGGCTGCATTAATAGAAGTAGAGGACCTAAAACATTGGAGGGGATTACATCAGAAGATCGAAGAACCATGGAGCTGAGTACACTAGTCTTACGACATGGGGAACATTATATTAAAAATCATGTCAAATAAGCATGTAAAGAATATAGAGATATTTTATCTGTAGAAAGATATTGGAGATATATGATAGCTGCCTCAGCTGTTTAAAGAGATCATGTATAGATAAAATTTAATTTTTTGTGACTCAAGTAAGTGTATACTTTCTGAATGGAAGTCAGGGAGAGGCCATTTTTATATCAATAGAAGAAACACATTAATTGGAACTCTTAAAAATCTGACCAGATGCTTTTCTAGGCAATGAATTCACTTGTACTGAAAGCATATAAGAAGATACTGGAAATTCAAGTTATCACTGTTAAGAGCCCTTTACTGAGTGACAAGTTGAACTAGAAAACTTCACAGCCTCCTTCCAAATCACAACATATTTCAGGAATCAAATCAAGTCTGGGAAGGCATTGTGTGCATCATGACTACACAGCTAATAAGGCAATATCTTTGCCATAATACAAGTTTTATTACCTAAGTATATCATTGGAATATTCTTTTTTGCTTTCTGTTGAATCTATAGATTATTAGCTATTGCTTACCCAAATAAATATGTATTTGGGAGACATTTTACTGAGTTCAAAATAAAAATATTTCTATTTATAAAATACTTGAAATATATATAGATAGAAAGATGTTATGGTGATTTTTAAACTTTAAACCCTGTTTACTTTCCAGATATATGTATATATTATATCTCTTTATTTATAGTTCTGACTATATTTCAAACGATAAGATAAAACTTCATATTAATATTTAAAAAGTCCAAAATATAATTACTTAATTAGGAAAATAATAAAATAAAATGCTTTTCCCCACTTTTTTCTCTTTATAATTTGTTAGTGTGCTATATATATTAGACTCTGGGATAAATGCTGGCTGGATTTCTGTAATTTTCATCTCTTAAAATACTCACCTAACAGATATAGTCAAAGATTAAGCAGGCAAGTTTATCTGTTATGTTTCAGCATCTTTTGTATGCTTTAAAAGTCATACAGATAAAGTAGAAAACAAGAATATGATTCATCTTAATGTAAATATAATTTTGATTTGTAGTATTCAATAAGAGAAACTATAAATCACAGATATATTCAATAAAATTGGACCCAATTATAAGATAAATGTATTCCAAATGGAGATGCTAAATTCGTCCTCTATAGCTCATGTATGAGCACTAGGTTGGCACTAATTCAGGAGCAAAAACGCAAAACAAAACAAACATAAACAAAAAATTTATGGAAAGAAGTATACACTGCACTAGCTGCTTCATAATTGCAAACCACAGTAATGCCCATATGTGATTACTAACTTTTATTTTTCTCAAATGACAAGTTATAAGAAATATCTGTGTTAGGCAGTTATGTCTTTCCAACAGAGGTAGGATATCGCCGTAGCTAGTGGAACAAAAGCATTTGGCCTGAGGCCCAATACTATTGGTAAACCACAGTTTCTTGCATTGCCACTATAATTTAAATTAAGTAGAAGCCAGGCTTATAAACTCACATTATGACCCAAACTTTATGCCCCTTTTATATCTCCTGGGTTCTGATCACAATGAAACTTTCTCCATCTGAAGCAATTTAATACAAACATTCCTTTGGCAGACTATAAAATGTGATTTTTCAGTCAACCTTTTATAGGTATGTTGGGTGCATATTGTATGTCCAGTTGGAAAAGGAAAAAAGGAAAAAAAAAAAAGAAGAAACAATGACAATGTAAGCACTGAAACATATGTGTTGTGCTCTTATAAAACAGATTTGCACATGAAAAAATACTAAAAGATCTCCCAAGCCCAGTTTTTGTTTTTCTCTGCAGAAAGCAGATGAACAAACTTTCAGCTGAACATCTTAGTCTGTTAAAGAGCAACACTTAAAAGCTCAACAATTAGAAATTTTCTAGCACTCAGAGTCATTTTATGCATTGTCTCCCTCACAGCCCCAACAAAACTGTTTCTCTTTGCAAGTGGAAAATTCCTCTTTTGCCTGTGAGTCTAATTCTAAGCAATAACCCACTAACATTTAAGTTGAATAAAGAACAAGAAAATAGCAGTTTCACCTCATAATTTTATTATAATAGGTAAGCTAAAAATAACGCCAGATGTTTTAAGAGACTTGTACCCTTAAAAATATCCCAACTAAAACAGAGTATTGAAATTAAGTTGTTAAAATATAGTGCAGAGACAGGTGCAGGATTTGAGCAGGGAGAATTTAGTTAAAAATAAATGTATGGATTCTATATTTATAGTGGAAATACCCAAAAATATGCATTTATGATGAAGTTATTGAAAATCTAAGGAATTAAGTGTAATGGCTAGTTGGTTTTAGAGTGGTTATATGATGCCACCATCAGTTACAGCCTCTCAAATGATATATTTTAAATGATTTGTAATGACTACAGAGAGAATGATACTGACAATCAATTCAACTTTCTCTTATCAGTTCTATCCCTACTCTTCTCAAAGATCAGAATGTAAGGAGACAGGTTGTACTTGCACATGTGACAAAGATAATGAATCACTGTGAAACTAAAATGGAGAAGCAAAGGCAAAATTATAGTTATTAGAGCACACATTTGAATCTCAGCACTTGGAATATTTTTTAAATGAAAAGTTAGCTAGTATAGAAAAACAGTCTAAAAGTGAGACATTTAATATTGAGACAAAGGAAGCCAACTAATGGAAAACTTAGTTACAGATGACCAGTGTATGCATTGTCCAGGACAAGAGAAGACTGACTGATGACACATAGATACACTGAGTTCCATTCTGAATTTTGTCTGTTAAATATATTCTTCTCCTGTCACTAATGATCTTTATGTACTTTGTGGTATAGCATGTGTTTATAACTACACTCAGTGATACTGAACCCAAACCCATGGAGATTGATAAAGAGCTCCTTGAAGAATGGCCTTTAGTAGAATGCTCCATTGTGTAACCATTCAAGATGGAGCTGTGTGGTGCCTAAGCACTGCTAATATGCCAGCCTTACTCAAGTAATTATAAATTTTAGCTGTACTTAAATAAAAATCATTTTTTTTCATTTCTCTTAAGTAAAATAACAAAACCAAAAAAATGCAATCCATTTTGTTTTTTCATTTCTGGAAGAAGAAAATGGGTGGGAAAGGAGTTGGAGCAGCTAAAATGAAAAGCTACATGACTGAGGTTTAATGAGCATTTGCCCACATTTAAGATCATCAGTAGTATTGTCACTTTAAACATCCAAGTTATACTCTAAACTTGTTGTTGTGTGATTTGCTTGAGCTGCTTTCCTTAGTTCACCAAATCTTTCTATTTAAGTATCTTATTCCATATCCTGTCAATGAAAATTCACAGGCTGGTAGCTATACATTGAAAATGAATCCTGATTTTTTTCAACTATATTGCATATGTACTCTGATTTTCTTTTTAACAAGAAACACCAGTTTTCACACTTTCTTCTACACAGAAATTATCTAAATGCTGCTAAATTCAAGGTAATTAGTCTTTGCTTTTTCCCAAGAAACAACTGTTATGAAAAATTATATGTATTTTTCTCACAATGGTGCTCCTAAAATTACTTTTCCACAGTGCTCTTAACTGATGCTTAATGTTCTGTTTCATGGGGGAAAAATATAAATTGCTGCAATCCCATAAAATAATTAGGTTAAAAAATATTCACAGCATTCAAAATTGATTTATAAAAAATGTCTACATCTTTCCATCTTTCCAATACACAAGATAGATATATCTTAGCATTGGAATTCAATTTAGAAACAAATGGAAAAGCAAAATAAAATTGAAAAATAAGAGCCAACACACTTTTTTTTTTCCTTCCAGGATGTGTATATACCAAAAGTATTGCTGAGGGAACAGAGTAATTTCAAAAGTGTTTTCCAGAGGGAGAGACAGATTCTTCTGTCTTCCAGGTTGGTAGAACTACTGTTAGTTTTATAGGTTACTGAAAAGTGGCAGGCATTCAAATTAACAAATGAAGATGGGCTTCATATATGGATATTACTTCTTGAAATGTAATTCAATTTGCACCAAATTAATGCCTTGAATGAGACTGTTGTAATATTAGAAAGACAGAAGTTAATAAAATAACATCGATAGTAGTAATTAGAGGACATAAATTGCCTGAAAAAATAGCTATTATAAAGAGGATAGCAATAGGTATGATATAGTCTTAGGGATATGAGATATGAATCACAGGGTTCAACATCTGTCCTATTTTCACCCACATTGATGGCCATTGGCAAGTACCTAATTCAGCATTTTAAAGTGGTCCATATGATGATAATTTACAAGGTATATGATAATGTTTTTATTGCATTGGTGGAGCTATTCCTTTTTACATTATCCATTTTCTTTCAAGTGGTACCTGAAAGGAAGGAGGAAAAAAAAAAAGTAGGGAATTTAGGGAGCAATTCTCAGAGAAAGTTGACTGCTCTAAGAGACTGAATAGATTATAGGATAATTGCTTCATAAGTATGTTTCCTTTGTCATATTTGTAGCATTTTTATTAAGTGTTTTTCTGTAACTTGTTCATAATGATTAAAATAATAATTATAATTTTTTCTTCTAGCAACAAAAGAAATATAAATTCTAGAAAGTTTATAATAAAGAAAAGCATAAAGATAAAAATCAATAAATGACTGTTTATAAATACTATTTTGTTGTTTATTATAAAAGTAAATTTAGATTTAGTTCACTTTCTGTGAGGCATTGTGCTAAATACCTTAAAAGCTGTATCTATTTTTCTTAGGAATGCTTTTAGTATTATAACTATTTTTATTTTCAAGAGAAAATTTTTTAACATTTTGTAATAAAACTTCACAGATTTTTTTTTCAGGTGCATGTCAATTTATATGTATATAAATCAAAGAAGAAATTTCTTTGATGTCAATTTATATATATAAATCAAAGAAGAAATATATATATATTTATATATATATATACACACACGCACACACATTCAAATTTTACTTTATCACAGTTGGCATCATATTTTCAATGATGCTTTATAATCTTTCAAAACAAAAGTTTTATAAGCATTTTCCCATCTTATTAAATATTTTTACAGCATAGCTTTTAGCATTTGGCCTTCTTTTGAAGGCCATAAATTTTTAAACTAATTCCTGTTATTTGACACTTAATTTTTACCTATGACAAATAAGACCATAAAATATATAATTATACCTGGATTCATAAATATTTATATACATTTCAATATTAAACTCTCTACTTTTTATGACCAGGTATACTTTAAATTGCATGGAATATTACTTGTACTTTTAAATACTGAAAAGCAAATTTGCCCAGTATATTTGACACCAACTCTGTCCATCAGAAATTTCTTCTTTGATTGATTCAGAAATTGTTTTTACATTATTTGGACTATTCTATCATATTTTTTAAATTTTTGAGTCAATTTTTAAAATTATTTTTCAGAGAACTATTTTATCTAAAATTTATTAGCTTTAATCGGTTAGTAAAATAACGTATCTTCATAAAAATCCTGTGTTCAGCCTTCTTTTTATTTACAGTTTGTGACCTTTAACAATATCTTTACCATTAGCTTTGCTGATATGATATTTTGATTTTTAATGGTGTGGATGAATACAAAGAAGAATAATTATTGACTATTAACAAATGTGGAGGTAGTTACCTGTTTATACTAATGGAAGGCAACCATTAATAGTTGTGTGACCACTGATAGTCATCACAGAGCCAGTTGTGATCAGAATTATCACCTAGATCCTCCATTGTGAGATACAGAATATGGCTGTGCTGGGTTTCAGCTCATGTACTCTATCTGTAAGGAAAATGGAGTAAACTTTCATTATATACTTAATATCCTTAGGAAAGATAAAGGTTAGGTTGTTATTTTGTTATTTTACTGAGAATTTAATGAGGCCTTAATTAATTACCTTAGCTAATTAATTAATTAATTAACTTACTCATCAAACATTTTTGACTGTCTTCGATGTACCAGTTATTTGTTGGGAACATTAAAGTGAAGGAAATATAATCTTTGTTTTCAAGAAGTTTACAGGCCATTAAGAAGATGGGTATAGATATTTACAATGCAAGAAGAATCACAATTGGAATATATACAAAATGTCATGGAAGCACAAAAAGAATTCTGTTTCTTAGAGAAGTCACAGAAGAGTTTATAGAAGCAGTGAAACTTAAATTAAATGAGGAGCCATTTACCATGTGAAGCTTAAACATGGCACTTAAGGAGAAAGGAAAGTTACAGAGGCTCCAAAGCCCTGAATAGGCTTGCTGACTGTACCAGGAGATCTAAGAAAATTCATACTTGGAATGGAATGCGGGGGCCAAGTTCCTATGTCTGGACTTTTCCACATGGGTAAATACAAGACAGAAGAGACATATTAACAGTAGTTTCAAATTCTCATCCAGAATGATGAGTCTAGGTCAGAAACTTTGTCTGCCTTATTCATTGTCACATTCCCTTTGGAAAAAGAGTGTCTGGCACATATTGAGCTTGTAGTACATAAATAATGACTGAATGAAATTCAACTTCAGATATGGGCCATTATCTTAAGATAAAATATTATAATTCGTGTGACAGCAGTTTGCAATATCTGATAATATGTTTAAATGTCTAACTAGATACACTGAGAGGGACCAACATCCTTTGATTTTAGAATAATTCCCATAAATTTAATTATATTCACAATGCACATTGGATCATAATAAATTATTCTTTTCACAAGTGAATCAATAAAAGGCTTTAAGGAATTTATTATACTACATAGTACTATAGCTTTATAAAGAGCTTTTAAAGTTTTGACTAATGCTTCAATATTTCTGGGAATCAGTAAGTTACATACAGTGCTGCCACTACACACATAAATAGAAATATTGTATTGAAGATCTTGGTAGTCTAAGTAAACAACAAAAATATTTTATGTATAAGGTTGTTAATTCTCTTTTTTAAGCTCTAGAGTCCTAAATAATTAGAAGAGCAATGTGATCATATCATGCATATCTGTTTTTCTTCTTTTATGAGCAAGATTACAAAAAATAAATAAATTTGCTTCAGATTTATTTAAGTAATCAAACTTTTAGCAGGTATCTATGGAGTAGTCTGCTTCATTTATGATACAGTAAGGATACCTCAGAATAAGGTTTATGATGGGACTGAAAAATAAAATTTTAACTGAATGGGGAAGGCTATAATTTTGGGTTATATGTATGTTTTGCGCAAGCAAACCTTTAAAAAAATGTTGAATATATGTTAAATATACTTACATGTATTTAAATATTACATTTCAGAGATATCACTTCTTGATCCCATCTTGTACAAGTGAAAAAATATATAGTGACTTAGCATAGTTTTACGTTTTTTTTATGAGGTAGAGAGTAAAGGGGGAGAAATGGGTGGCATGAAATAAATAGAAGGGCCTAAGATGGGGACCAGTTTGTTTATTTTAATTAAGTGGTAGAGAGAGTTATTTTATTTTAAATTTAACAAGGAGTTAGGAGGTTATTTTGAAATTTATCCTTACCCCATTCCCCTGATCCTTAGTCTTCACTCTCCTTTACAAAACCACACAGATTTATAGACCATAAATTATATTTTCTCTCAGATTTATTGGAAAATGTTTTTTTTTTAATCCTAAAGAGAAAAATAAGGTGATATGTGTTTTAATAAAACAAAAATTTGTCTTTAGGCTAACTTGCAAGTTAGTAATTCAGAAGACTATAAAAAAAATACATAGCTGTGGTTTATATGAACAAACCAATCTGCTTCCTGAGTGGATATGCAACTGTTAAAATTGTAGCTCAGTGTATTAGATAATGTTTGAAAGGCCCCCTGGTTATTTGCAAACCATGTTTAGATTTCAACTTAATATTCTGAGCCCAAGAGAAGGGAATCACCATAAACTCATCTGTCAAATAGACAATACACAAGAGGATTCTGATACTATAAGAGTGAGGATTTGGGAACTGGCTGCCAAAGATGATAAGAACTAAAGTAGATTTGGAGAAATTTAAATATGGCTTAATTTAACATTTAAAGTCATTAGTGAAGTGCAAACGTCACTGATAGGCTATAAAAACAGAGAATGGAGGTTCTGAATACTTTGTGTGGTTTGCTGTAGGTAATTTCTGAGACAAGCTTGCACTACATTTTTGTGTGTAATACTACAAATTTGCAATTTTAATATAAATGGTATTTTACCAATGTTTTGACTTTAAAAATTCCAATTAAGATAATTAATTAAATAATATAATATCTCAAGCACACATCTGTACCAGCAACTTGAGTCATTGCCATATGAGAATATTAAATGTAATATTAAACCTGAGGCAAGGAATTTTTAGCAAAATCCAATGAGTGCTGGTTAAATATATAATCAGATACAAGTGTAGGACGTAATAAGGTATGATAGTTTTTCATAAATATATGCTGAATTTACACAAATCCACAGATATATGCATTGAAATGCTGTGTTCATTCTGAGTTATTTAAATCACAGAATTTTAGAGCTAGGAGTTGGCACCAGGGATCATCTAATCTAGTTAGCATCCTGGATGTCTTAAGGAACAGAGAGCTGCTAGTTCTTTTTTCTCTTCGGATAAAGACTCAAGAAATCATTCCATTCATTGTTTTATAACAGGGATTCCCAACCTCTGGACCGCAGATGAGTATGCATCTATGGCCTGTTAGGAACCAGGCCACACAGCAGAAGATGGGTGGTGGACAAGTGAGGGAAGCTTCATCTATATTCGCAGCTGTTCCCCAGTGCCAGCATCATCACCTCAGCTCTACTTCAGATCATTAGGCATTAGATTCTCATAGGAACTCTGGTCCCTGGTGCCAAAAAGGTTGGAGATCGCTTCTTTATAATTCTTATGGCTACAAATAATTCATTATTTCCAAATTACACTTATCTTAAATTTGATAACTAATTTAAAAATTGGATTATATTCACTCTCAATATTGAGTGTCTCTATGGAAGTATTTCAAAGATGAGAAGAGTAAATATCACTCAAATAAAGAAAAAGAAAGGAAAAAAAATTTTTTTTCCCTGATCAATAGAGCTCTTAAGTTGTATGTGTTATGTGTAAAAATGTAATAAAAATTTCATGTATGGAGAAAGGAAATAGAAAAATAATGTAGCTTAATAATAGCTAACATTTAAAATAATATTTCAGACACTGTTTTAAGCACCTTAAACTAACTCATTTTACCCTTAGATACCTCTAAAAATTTATTATTATTATAATTTATACTGGTGAAGATATTATAGGACAGATTTTAATTGCTCAAATCACCACATCTAGTAAGCAGTAGAGCCAAGTTTCTAATTCAGACCCTTTGAGTACTTAGCTCCTGCTTTGACCACCTTCATCTACTACGTGCAGTAAACCAAGTTCAAGAGGTTTGGGGAGGAATCAATTAGGTTATCCCTATTAAGCCTACAGAGAAGAGCCTCTTGTATAATGCTCCATAAATATTAATTTATAGGATTATGAGAATGATATGATGATTAAAGTTCATGATCCTTTATAAATCTCATTTTTAGATAGTGTGACTTACAAACCTAGAGATATCAAGAGTACATATTTGGTTACATTTGGCACTAACTTTTGATTTAATTTCTTCTATCACTGTGTAAAACTCTCACATTTGTTAATAAGTCAACAACATTTATGAAACATATGTATTATATGCAAAACATGCTCAGAAAATGCTTAAGAGAAGCTTATATTTGACTTGATAATTCAGAATATTGTTCTCATATAAAAGATCAAACACTTTAAAATCAACGTAAAACAATTGCAAATTAACTTAGTGTCAATTGCACATATGTAATAATAATTCATTTATATTACTTGCCTAGCAGCACATATATCAAACTCACATTTTTATGATGTTTTATAGTCTCCAAAATATTCTCACATTTATAATCTCATTTGATCCCCAATCATCTTTAGCTACTTAAATATCTATTGAGCTGCAGACATATTTTCAGTGGCTTCTAGACATCTCTACTTTTAAATTACATATTCTACTATTCTCAACCTTTCCAAAATTAGGCAACTTACTTTTTTGCTGAAACTCAGCACTTTTTCTTCTACTTTCTCCTTAACTACAAAATGATGTGTTCATAGCACTTTTTTTCCCCTTATAAAGTTTAAATATTTCTTTCATTTTTTAGAATACAGATAATATATTTAATTTACCTCTGTATCCTAACACTTAGTATAGTGCCTAGGTCATAGTCGATAAATATTTGTGGAATAAAATACATCTGAATTTTATAGGAGAAGAAATGAGGCTGAGGGAAATTGACTAGTGTGTTGAAACAAAATGATTTGAAAGTATGGACAAAGAAAGTAAGAAAAACAAATAGAATGTCAGTTTTATTATGAAAATGTATCTCAAACACACACAAGTCAACATCTAATATATTCTCCTGACACACATAAAAAAATCAAAGATGTTCTAAATTTCATCAGGCCAGAGAATGAGAGAAAAAGACAGACAAGTTACCCTGTTAATAGCCTGGGGCCAGCTGACAAGACTGCTCACATTCCTGAATGTACGTTGGACTTTTGAATCAATACCCAGGCTTTTAATAGCTAAGCATTAGATGGTCCATCTTATACTGCATATTGATGAACTTTTAGGACTATTGCCTACAACCAATTAAAAGCAGTAAATATTTCTTAATTACAGACTGCTTCCATAATAGGACTGCCCCCTTCAACTTATTCTGTCCTCTTAAATGGAGCCAATGTAAATTTTTTCAAAACAACTTATATTTTTCTTATAATTTGTAAAATATGCTCAGAAAATGCTTTGCCTTAGAGAAGCTTATATTTGAGTTGATAATTCAGAGTATCATACTTGCATAAAAAATTGACTACTTTAAAATCAACATAAATAATTGCAAATTAATTTAGTGTCAGCTACACATACATATATCATGTGTAATGTATATAACTTCAAATATAATGTTTAAAAACTCTCCTTAATCCAGGACAGTGGACATGTTGCCTTTGACACCTATTGTGGCTGCTGGTGGTATAGGCTTTATGTCCCAGGACCTGATCCTTTATGGTGCTATAAATCCTTGCTTTTAAAAGGGCTTTTAGCTGAGGAAGTTAAGTTTTTTTGTTTAATACTCAGTTACTGTCACGCCTCCTTCTCTATGTTTTGCCTAGATGCCTATTAGATAGCAATGCCAGCCTTGCTCAGGGTCCTAATAGAAATCATGTACCAAAATGATGTTTTCAAGGATTTAGAGAAATGCAATGTATGGCTATTGAAAAAAAAAAAAAAACTTCGAGATTTCTATTCTAAATAGAAATACTAATCAAATAACTTCAAATACTGACACATATCTCTATTTAAAAACACCACGTTGGATTATAGATTACAAGCACCATAGAAGATACACCTCAGTAAGTTTTGAAGAAAACAATAAGATTTACTTTGGCATTGATCCTGTAAAACTTTATAGATAAATGTCAAATTCCTGTTTTGCTAAAGGCAGAGCAGGGGAATTTTTCCTGAAGATTTGCTGAGCTTTATCTCCAAATGGGAATGTGAACTACAATTAAGAGTTTCTATAACTGGGTTTAATTCCTCACTAGAGGGTTTTCTTTTTTCCACCTCAAGAAGGGGATCTTTAATTCCTCTCCTAATGAGACAGATTTCATCCTTTTTTGGTATAGATCCTGTTTTGCATGTAAAACAGAAGCCTGGCTAAAACTTTCCTTAGCTCTATGCACACTGATAGAAGAAGATAAATGGCTAAGCAATATAGTTTTCCTTAATCAAAAGCAAGTCTGCTGTCTTGTTTTAATGGTCCCAGTTACTGAATGCTTTGGAGGACCTCCCTGACTCCCCAGAAAGCTCACAAAATCTATCTGGTAACTTTTGGCTTAAGGCTCATATTCTTCAACTTGGCTTTTTTGAACACTTATATCAGACGATACACACTGACTTTTGGGATTCAAAAAAATTAGTTTGAATCCCCATGTGTGTAGGAACCTTGTGCCATTCCTAATATCTCAGGGTTCTTGTGGAGAGGGTCATCTCCTATTTTTCTAGGTCTTTGCTGGCATTCACACCCTCCATCTGCTGAAATATTACAGTTATTGATTGACCAGTCATCAAAAATATTCTGTAGTTTATCTCTCTTTTTTTTGGCCTAAATAATGAATACAGTCACTTAATTTCTTCCCAAAATATTATTCACGCAAGGAATGTGTGTATCTTGCACACTAAGGCTTGAGGTGATGGAATTTACAGAATAGCATGATATGACATAAAGTAAATGAGCCTTAGATAGTCTCTTTCACAAAGCTTTTTAGTCTTGCTGCCAGGGAGCCTATAGACATCACAGCCTTCCTGTTTCTCAGAACCTATCTGTGATACTTAATTTTACATGTCACTTTGACTAGGCTGTGATGCCTAGTTTGGTCAAATGTTAGCCTAGATTTACCTGTTGAAGGTATTTTTGTAAATACGATTAATATTTAGAATCAATCAACTTTAAGTAAAGATTACCCTTAATGTAGGGGGGCCTTGTTCAAATAGTACCAAAAACAGGTTTCCTGGAGAAGAAGGAATTCTTCTGTAGGACTATAACAGAAATCCTGCATATGTTTCTAGCCTGCTGGGTGACACTACAGAATTTAGACTTAAAACTGCAACTCCAATGTTTACCTGAATTTCCAAACGTATGGATTTTGGACTTGCCGGCCATATAATCATGTGAGCTAATTTTTCAAAATAAATCTCTTCTGTGTATATATATATTCTTTTTTTCTTGTTACCTGTCAAATTCTAATCAAAACATTTTCCCTTTTGTAACTCTTTCTACATAACTCAGTTTTCCTTACTTTTTAATGTAGTATAAAAGAATTTTCTAATTCCTACTCTGCTCTTTACTGAATGTCTTTTTACTTTTTTCAATTACAGTTGATTTCCAATGTTATATTAGTTTCAGGTAATCAATATAGTGATTAGACATTTATATAACTTGGGAAGTGATCACCCCTTCCCCTCTGGTTATTTTCAATTTGTTCTCTGCATCTATGAGTTTGTATATCTATGAGTTTGCATACCAGAAAGCTCATTATTGTTTTGTGCTTGACAATGAACCATTAGCTGTGGGATTGATGCAGTTTAGTGACATAGAGTAACTGTCAGAGACTTTGATATTTCATTTATCTTTTCTTTGTACTTTACCTGTCTCTGTGAGCTCTCTGTAGAATGCTCTATAGAGCTTGTTCCTCTATGACTTGAATTATGCCACCTGCCTCAAAAGGTGAATGTATCAACAATCAATTCTGAATTTAAATAATATTTTTACCACTATCGTGTATGTAAAATAGCTTCCTTAAAAAATCTTTTAAAAAGCAACTAAGCACAGTATCTTTTCCTGCCCGAGTCCTGATTCCTTCTTTAAAAACTAGATATTGTCATAACTTAAGAAGTTTATTAATATATAATAAAAAGAGCATAGATGTATCTTTATTCATCTGGCTTATTGGCCTGTGGTTTTCTTTTGGTGTGTTTGTATGGATTTAGTATCAGAGTAATACTGGCTTTATAAAATTAATTTGGAAGTGTGTTTTGTTTTTTGTTTTTGGCAAGAGTTTAAGAAAGATTTTTCTTTAGATGTTTGGTAGAATTTACCAGTGAAGTTATCTGGTCTTAAGCTTTTCTTTTTAAAGAAATTTGGTTCCTGATTTCATCTCTTTACTAATTATAGGTCTGTTTCAGATTTTCTCTTTCTTCACAATTCAGTTTTGGTAGTTTGTTTGTTTCTAGGATTTAACCATTCTGTGTTATCTAATTCTGGGTGTAATTGTTCATAATAGTCACTTATTATTCTTTTTATTTCTGGATCATCAGTTTAAGATCTCTTAAGTTTAATTTTATTTTAATCTTTTCTCTCTTTTTTTATTAACCTAGTTAAAAATTGTCGATTTTGTTTATCTTTTCAAAAAAATAAGTCTTATTTTCATTGTTTTTTTGTTTTTTTTCTACTATCTAATTTCTGTTTATTTTTGCTCTAATTTTTACTATTTTTTTCTTTTTGCTAATTTTAGTTTTATTTTATCCCCCCCCCGCCCCCAGTTTTTAGGGGTATAAATTTAGGTAGTTAATTCAAAATCTTTCTTCTTTCTTTAATGTAGATATTTATTGCTCTAAATTTTCCTCTTAGAATTACTTACTATTGCTATATCCCACACATTTTGGTTATTTCTTTTTCATTTGTTGAGGTATTTTCTAATTTCCCTTTGATTTGTTCATTGACCCTTGATTGTTCAAAAGATTGTTAAATTTCCACATATTAGTGCATTTTCTAGATTTTATTTTGTTATTGATTTTCACTTTCATTTCATTGTTGTGAAAAGATCCTTGATCTGATTTTAATCATTTAAAAAAAATTAAGACATCTTTTGTGACTTAACAGTTGCTTTATCCTGGAGAATGCTTGTTTGCAGTAGTGAGGAATGTATATTCCACTGCTGTTGAGTGGAAGATTTTATATATGTCTTCTAGGATCATTTGATCTACAATGTTTTTCAATTCTGCTGTTTTTTAATTGTTTGTTTATTCTAATTATTATTGAAAGTAGAGTATTGAAGTTTCATACTATTATACTGCTGTATATTTTTTAGTTCTATTAGTAGTGCTTTATATATTTAGGTACTCTTATGTTGGATATATATTTACGTCTAAAGTAAGTCTGTTGTACTATTGTAGACAACATGTAGTTAAATCTTGTTTTATGTTTGTAATTAATATTTTTTAATATATAGGGCCACTGTATGTCATTTGATGGGAAAGTTTAATCATTTTACATTTAAAGTAATTACTGACAGGGAAGGATTTACAATTTCTTTTTGGTATTTTCTTTCTTTTTGTTTCATTGTTTCTCTTTTTCTCTTTTGTTGTCTTCTTTTGTGCATCATTAAATTTTTTTTTGTATTTACATTAATTCCTTTTATTTTCCTTTAGTATAACACATCTTGGTATAAATTTTGTGGTTACCATGGGGCTTACAGAAAAATATTATAGTCACAACAATCTATTTTAAGTTAATAGTAATTTTACTTCAATTGCATACAAAATCACTACATTTTATGTCCCCTGGCTTGGACACATTGTGTTTTGATGTTATATCTATTTATATTATGTATCCATTACCATATTTTTATAGTTGTAGTTATATTTTATACATTGTGTTTTAAACTTCATACTTACAAGTGATGTTCTGTATATGTCTTTATATTTACCTTTACCAGTGAGTTTCACACTTTCATATGTCATCATGATGCTGTTTGGCATCTTTTTATTTTAATTTGAATAGCTCCCTTTAGAATTTTTTAAAGGCTGATTTAGTGATGTAGAATCCCTTCTGCTATTGTTTAGGAAAATCTTTCTCTCTCCATTTTTAAAGGACCGCTTTGCTGGTTATAGCATTCTTATTTGGCAGATTTTTTTTTTTCTTTTAGTCCTTTCAATATATCGTCCAATGACTTTACCCTGCAAGGTTTCTGAAAAATCCTCTGATAGACTTATGACAAATTGCTTTTCTCTTGCTGCTTTTAAAATTCTGTCTTTGTGTTTGACTTTTAACAATGAGATCATAATACACTCTGTGTGGGTTTTTTGAGTACCTCTTAGTTATCCTTTGAGCTTCTTACATGTAGTGTCCATTTCCTTTTCCTGATTTGGGGAATTTTCAGCTATTTTTTTTAAAATAACATTTCTGGTTCTTTCTCTTTTTTTCATTTTCTTAAATTCCATAATATATATATTGTTTTTTTTGATGGTGTTTCATAAGTACCTTAAACTTTATTCTTTTTTCTATTTTTCTTTTTGCTCTACTGGATAATTTCAAATGGCGTATTACCAAGTTTCCTGATTCTTTCTCCTTCTTAATCTAGTCATTTATTGAACCACTCTATTGAGTATGTTAGTTTAGTTATTGTATTTTTCAGCTCCAAGACTTCTGTTTGGGTCTTTTAAAATTTTTCTCTTTGTTGAAATGATCACTTTGTTTATTTATTGTTCTCCTGAGCTCACTGATCATTTTTTTCATGGTGGTTATTTTGAATTTTCGGTCAAGTAATCTAAATATTTATTTCTTAGGGTCACTTTCTAAATTTAATCTTGTTTTTTTGTTTGTTTGTTTGGATTATGTTTCTCTGTTTCTTAATTTTTCTTTCTTCTTTGTGTTGGTATCTACAACTTAGAAAACAAAACAAAACTGTTACTTCTCCCAATTTTCATGGATTGACTTTATGCAGAATATGACTCTCACCAGTCAGCCCAGCCAAAGATTCTGTAGGTCTCTTAAAACTTTATGCTAGTCCAAACTGCTGTCTTTATTTTTAGCATAACCTCTGCTGTCTAGAGGATGCGGGTTAAATTCAGCAAATTGTATCAGGCAAGACAGAAGCTATTCCATCAAGAAACACCCAGAGAAATGAAAAGATTGAATGCAGAGTCAAACTCTTTCCCCTGGCGGGGAGAAGCTAGACATTGAGGTTTTTACCCATTTGATGTATGTTGAGATTGTGATGCAAATTCAAACCATCACCTTTGCTCTTATCGGCCCCCAAACTTCTAAAATATATCAAGCTCTGTTGGTGCTTCAAGACAGGTGAGACAGAAGTCAGTCAGTCCCTCAGACAGCTCTCAGATAAGTTGGAACATTTGACCTGATGGTCCAACTCTATCTCTTTTCCCAGGGAGAAGCTGGGAACTGGGTGATTTCTCTTGATTGCATGGTGCTGCACCATGAGTGGGGATGTCTTATAATGAGAATGTTTCTCAAATTTACTTACCAGTTTGGGTGTGGCTGGTTTTAAACTTGACCAGGGTGCAGAAGCTTCTCAGCTTGTTTCTAGATTTCTTGTGGAGAGGATTGATCTGAATTATTATGAAATTATTATGAATCAGTATTTCTGTGGGGAGTAGGAAAATACAGGATTGCTAGTTCATCATTTTGCTAATGTCACTCAATCCAACTGTTTTTCTTTGTAATTATTGTTTTTTTTTGTGTGTGTCTTGTCTAAGAAATATTTGTCTACTCTCTGGTTGTGAAGACATCTTTTGCTGTTCTCTAAAATATTTTTTAGCTTTAGATTTTGTATTTAGGTTTATGATACATCTCAAAAATATTTGAGTGTCGTGTTAAGTAGGTATAGATGTTCATTTTTTTTCTTCTTATGGCTACCTAGTTATAGCAGCTTCACTTGTTCAAAACAGTCCTTATCTTAACTAATGTTCAGTCCATTGAAAGTAAAGTGACCATTTATATGTCAAATGAGTTTTGATTATTATTTCATTAATGTTATTTATTATATGCCACACTGCCTTAATATTATAATTTTGAGTAAGTCATTAAATCAGTGTATTAGTTTACTATTGCTGCATAGAAAATTACCACAAACTTAGAGAATTAAAACAAACAAACAAAGAAAGTCAGCCATGATTATCTCACAGTTCTGTAGATACTGTTTGGCTGAGTTCTCTATTTAGGTTTCCATGAGCTGGAATCAAGGTGTCAGATGGCTACATTCTCATAGAGATTAGGATCCTCTTCCAAGTTTATCGAGTTTGTTGGCTGAATTCAGTTATTCATGGTTGTAGGACTGAATATTTATTTTCTTGCTGGCTGTCAGTTAGAGTCCAATCTCAATTCCTAGAGGCCACTCAGATTACTTACCATGTGGCTCCTCTACCTTCAAAATCAGCAATGAAAATTTCTTTTGAGTTGAATTCCTCTTATGCTTCAAATACCTCTTTTCTTCTGTCTCTGACTTTTAGACTTAGATTGAGAACACACATGTCTTTAGGTCAGAATTTTCCTTCTTTAAGTCAACAATACCATATAATATAAACCAATCACTAGAGTAAATTCCATTATATTCACAATCCTAGAGTGTGTGCATCAGCCAGAGAGGGTGTTGGGGCCACCTTAGAATTCTGCCTAACACTGTCAGGTATTGAAAGTCCTTTCTGAAGCTTACTCTTCTTTTTAAAGATCTTTTTGGCTATTTTAAGACTTTTGCATTTTCATAAATATGTTTGAAATAGCTTGTCAATTTCTGTTAACAACAACAAAATGATAAGCTGATGTTGAATTAAATCTCTAGATCAGTTTGGAGAGAATTGATATGTAAATGATGTTTAATAGTCTATCAGTCTGTGAACTTGGCATACGAGTCCCTCAGCAATGTTTCGTAGTTTTCAGCATAGTAGTTTTAAATGACTTTTATTAATTTTTTCTTAAATATATACTTTTTGATATTACTATAAAATTTAATTTTTCATTTCTTTGCTGCTAGTGTGCAAAATATATTTTGGTATATTAACATTTTTTGGAGAGTTTGCTAACTTCGTTATTAGAAGCATTATTCTTTAGGAGTTTTTATATTAACAACTATGTATGTGTGAATAGGGACAATTGCATATTTTTCTTTCAAAATTTAATATCTCATTTATTTAATTCAGTCTTTATTGCACTGGCTAAGACATCCAGTCTTGTAGAATAAAATGCTGAAAGTAAACATTTCTACCTTATTTTAGATCTTATGAGAAAAAATTCCATTCTCACCACTAAGAACAATGTTAGATATAGTTTATTTATATACGCTCTTGATCAGATTGGGGAAATTATTTTGTATCTAATTTGATAAAAGGCATTTTAAAAATTATGAGTATTGAATTATGTGAAATATTTTTTGCCTCTGTTGAGATTATCGTGTGTTGTTTTCTCCTTTATTTGTTAATGTGGCCTATTACACTGGTTGATGTTTTTTGTTTTGTTTTGTTTTTTGTTTATTTGAGCATTAACAAGGCAAACTTTATTTAATAGTCAGAGAATAGAAAAGCTGGAGTTTAGTTCTCAGATCTGCTTTTTGTCTACTCAGGATCAAGGAACTGTTCATGCTGGGTACAATTGGGTCTAGGTAGGTGAGAGGAGAAATATTCATAATTTTTCTGAGAAGGAGGCTGTAATCTCAGAATCAGAGTTCTGCCTTTTATTTTTTTATGTTTTTTTTTTCCCCATTTTTTGCCATGATGATTATCAACTGTCATGGCACCTGGTAGGTATCTCACTTAGTATGGACATTAGGTTATAATGAAGTTTGTGTTCTTCTGGAGGTCACTTTGGTGGCCATCTTAGTCTTATTTGGATTAAACTGGTCCTTTCTTGAGAAGGAACTATTAACTATAGGTCTTTCTGTTCTCCAAGTTAGATTTAGGGTGGGATAAGAACTTTCCCAGGGACAGAACCTTAGTTAGGTGACACATGCCCATTTGTGGGGTAAAAAATTTTCTCCTTAGTTTTACATTTTATTTTTGAGAGGGGCTGAAGGACAAAGGTCCACCTTCTATAACTTCTTCAAACTGAATTTGGGTGTGGCTGAGCGTCCATTAGAGGAGTGAAAGTTTTCCTGTGCTAACCTTAAATAGGTCTGATTGTCCACTGGCTTTATTCTCAGCCATTGTTGGTGCTTTTGAACAGTAAGCCAATCTTGCTTTCTGGAGATAAATTACAGGTGGTCCTAGTGCAGTATGCTTTCTGAATATTGCTAGATTCAAATTGTTAATATTTTTTTAAGGATTTTTATATTCATGTCCATGAAGAATATTGATCTATAACTTTTTCTTTCTTTTTCTTTTTCTTTCTTTCTTTCTTTTTTTCTTTCTTTCTTTCTTTTCTTTCTTTCCTTCCTTCTTTCTTTCTTTCTTTCTTTTTCTAATACTATCAGATTTTGGTATGGGGGCTTCAAAAAATAGAATTATAATGGTTTTCTTTTCCTCTAATTTCTGAAAGAGCTGTTTTCCTAAAATGTTTGATAGAATTTACCACTGAATCCAACTGGTGGTTCTGGTCTTTTTTTGGATAGAGGGAGACATATATATATATAAACAAATTCAATTTCTTTGGTAGCTACAGGATTATTAAATTTTAATTTCATCTTGTTTCAATTTTTATAAACTGTTTTTTAAAGAATTTGTTAATTTTATCAGAGTTGTAAATTTTATTGGCATAAGGTTGTTCATAATATTTTCTTATTTTTTCTTCTATAAAATTGGTAGTGATACCTTCTTTTTCATTATTGATACTGGTAATTTACTTTCTTCTCTTTATTCTTTGATCAGTATTTTTATTGATTTATCAATTTTATTAACTGTTTAAATGCACTCAGAGAGGTACTAAAACCTTTAACTCTCAATGTTATTATTTGGATTATTTTCTTTTTATTATTTTAGTTTTTGTTTTATTTATTTTGAATCCTGGGTATGCATAAACATTTATAACTATGTCTTTCTGATATATTGATAGTAATCATACAAGCTGACTTTTTTCTTATATGGTATTTTTCCTTTTTTTGAAGTCTGTTTTTATGATTATATACAGTTTTCTTTTGCTTACTCTTTTGCATGCTTATCTTTTTCTATTATATTATTTTTATTTGTGTGTTGATATTTAAAGTTCTTTCTTGTAGACAACAAATAGTTGGGTCTTACATATTTGTCCACTGTAACAATTTTGCTCTTTTTAAATCAAAACTGAAATTTTTGTCTTTTCATTATTGTTTTATAACAAGCAATTGATACTTAATGTAACTATTATTATAATTTTTTCTGTTATGAGTTTTTTGCTACTTTAAAGGTCATCATATTATGTTGGGATTTCAGTAGTAGGGCTATGTTTGACTTTGATATGTTTTTGTTTGTTTGTTTTTATTTATCCTGTTTAAGTTTTATTGAGATTTGGTATATATTAGTTGATGCTTTTCTAAATTTAGAAAAATTTTGGCCACTATTTTTTCTCTTATAATTTTCTCCTCTTTTATTAGGACTCTACACAGATATTAGGTGACTGTTCCACAGGCTCCTCAAATTCTAATCATTTAAAAAAATTGTTTTATCTCCATTCTTCAGACTGGGTAATTCCTACTGATATATTTTCAAATTCCCCACCTCCTTCTTCTGCTATTTCTGCATTTCTGTTAAGCTCATAGAATAATATTTTTAAATTTCAGATATTGTATATTTTAGTTATAATTTTTTGAGATATAATTGCCAAATAATATATTAGTTTCAAGTATACAAGATAATAATTTGATATTTATATATATTGTGAAATGAGCATTACAATAAATCTAGGTGACATCTATCAACATACAAAGTTACAATTATTTTGTGTTGAGAATTTTTAAGGTCTATTCTCTTAGCAACTTTCAAATATACAATGTAGTATATATAGCGTTATTAACTATATAATTTTTTAATGATTTTTATTTTTTGGTTGTGATTCTCTTTTATTCATTGTATATAACTTTTCTTTGAGTTTGTGAACATGTTTATTATATAACATAATTATTATTATATCTGCTTTAAAATCTTTGCTAGTTGCAATATGTAGGTCCTCTTAGGGAGGTTCACTATGGACTGCTTTGAAAGAGATATAAATATTATTATTTTTTGCAGATCTGATGAGTTTTAATTGTATTCTAGACATCATGAATGAATCATTGTAGAGCCTCTAGGTTCTGTTATGTTTCTCTGAAGAATGACATATCTACCAAGTTAACTTGGCAGGACTCAAACTCTATAATCTTTCTCCCTTGAATATATAAGGCTTAAATCCATGCTGATTTATTACAGATTTCAACTGATGCTCATTAAACATTTTTTCTATGGCCCTGAGGCCTTTGCTATGAATGAACAGTTTGGTGATCTGTCAAAAATTTGTATAGATTTTATATGCAGTTTTTGGGATTTAACCCTCTGATGATCTGTTCTTTTAAGAATTTACTCCTAACTTTCTGACTGCTCTGCCATTCCTGATTCTCTTCTATGACTCTTTAAATTATTAAAACTGGAGCATTTTGCTCTTGGAGCCAAGTGAAGATTAAGGCTAACTCCCAATAAAAGGCTGCAAATTCTTACATCTTACCAGATGCCAATTGTTGTTCAATATTAGAATCCTCTCCATGTTCTAAATGTTTTGTCAGTCTCCAATGCCATCTAATAAGTATTTTTTAAATTATTATTTCGTTCAGATTTTATAAATTGTTAAGAGTGTTAACATGATTAATCTACTTAACTATAACTTGAAGCAGGAAGCTAAATTAAGTATTTTTGTAAGTTATTTCACAAAATAACCTCAAAAACCAAGTATTTTATTGTCATTTTATGCATAAGACTAAGGCTTAGATATTGTATAGTAGGTTATAATCTGATGTCTAAAGATTACAACGATGTACTGAAAAACTCGGATTAAGGAGGTAAGAATGGAAAAACAAGGTGACTTCCTCAGAACACTTGTCAAAGTGCAACTGCCTGCAATCCCTTAGTGCCTCCACTCTTTCAAATGTATGATCAAGCCTGCAAAAATTTGCTTTAGTTTTATTCAGGCAGAAGCTAGATCTCTCTTTGGTTGAAACATTCGCAAAGTCTGTTATGAAGAAAAGTATGATATGTGTATTTTCCCAGGATTTAAATGGAAGTTGAAGATCCCAAGAAATGGGCTGCCACTAGGGAGAGGGTGTCAGAGAAACAGTCATTCAACTAACATTTGAGTGTCACATGTAAGGTACCTAGAATATGGTAGCTGTGGTAAAGAATAAGCAGATTAGACACACTCCCAAACATTGTATATTATATACACGTAGATGATTACTCTGTGATAAATGCTATATTGAAGGTTAGCTGGGTGCTATTTGAGAACAGAAGATGGACACCTAACCAAGAATAAATTGTTTCTTGAAGAAAGTTTGAGATATTATGGGTAATAAAGTAGGACAAGAAATATTTTAAGTTGTGAAAGGATCCTGTGACAACATTTAGATGTGTGAAACCTCTGAAGAATGGATAAAATTTCTTGATAGTAGAAGATAACACAGAAAGGGAGTAGTGATAAGATATAAGAAGGTAGAGACCTTAGAGGGCCTTTCATGCCATACTAAGGAGTTTAAACTTTTCTTAAGGACTTTAGGGATTTATCAAAGTGACTTGATCAGATTTGACTTTTATAAATATCACTCTGCTTGCTGAGTAGGGAATATATTAGAGGGTTAAAAGATTGCAGAAAAGGAGATTGGTTTATAGGTGTTTTCAGTAACTCAGGCAAAAAATGATGGGGCCTGGTCTAAATAAGTTGTGGTGGGACTGGGCAGGAGATGGATTTTGGAGATACAGCATACAAGTAATATACACGTAAAATATTAGGGAGAGAGAGGAGACACAAAGTATTTAAATAAGGCCATAAGATAATTGAAAAAACTTTATTGCCCAACCTAAGTTTTAAATTCATCTTTCACATGAAAAATTAGGTCTATTCAGTTTTATTATCCATAGCGCCACACTCTACTACTTAACAACTTGTGCCTTAATGTCTAAATAAGGTAATCTGAGATTTATATATACACATATATATTTGTGTGTGTGTGTGTAAGCATATACATTTATATGTTTGATTTGGGGGTGGGAGTTATAAACCAGAATCTGGCTCCAATATAATGTGCAATTATAATAGCATATAATATTGAGAAATACAAAGCAAATATGAAATTTAGATAATTGGAAACCAAACTAACATACCTAAGAAGAATTAGCACACACTATCTTGCTGATTTTTTGTAGAGCAGACTCAATAGAATGAGTGAAGAAATGGAACTATAGAGAGATGGATCCTAGTCCCAACTTTGCTAAAGCCAATCTGTCTAATTCTAACCAGGAGACATTAATTTATAAAACACTATTCCTCTATACCTAAAGTAATGAGGTTAGACTAGATGGTTTTTAAAACAAACTCTTGCTTTAAAATTTCCTCCAAGAGTTTCCTGAATAAATGATTTACTGGTGCTACCACCACCCTAAATACTGGAAGAAGGCAAATATTCCTGGCATTAACATGTACAAAAATCAACATTACAAAAATATTATGTGTAATTATATATAAAATGAACACAATTTAAAGAACAGGATTTTTATAGTTGAACCTGAGTTACAGAACAATCTTTTAGCTCACAGTAATCTGTCTGTCCATTCTTTCGTGTTCATTTAGAAATATTTTACTAGGTAATTTGAAGCACTCAACTTTAAGTATAAAAATTCTTGCATTCTTGACTTTAAACAATAACAGACATAAGCACACAGGCCTAAGTAAATTAGGAACATATGTCAAATGACAACAAAATGTGGATCAAAAAAATTTACTTGTTAAACAGTACAAACAGTAATGCTATATATGACTCCTTGCATAATTTTATGAGGGGAAAATTCATAATATATAATCAAATAAAGAATACTATATTTTGTTAATTTTATTAGTTTTCAAATTGTGAATCTAGGTCTTACATCTTTGTACATAGGCGTAGGACTAAATTTGATGCAAATGCATGTTCTGTGACTATAACAGATTTGTAACCATAACTTAAAAAATGTCAAACTTATATAACTAATTAGATAACAGTGGAGTTTTAATTAAGAAAGCAAGAATTTGAGTCTTCATTCAGTCACTTACTGGTTTAGATAACCTTAGAGAAATCATTTCATTTTTCTGGGCCTTATTCCCATCTGTAAATGAGGATAACAGTATCTATCTTTAGAGTCTGTTGTAAAGATTTAATTATATAATTTACAGAAAAATGCTGTATTACATAACACTTTTAATTATAATTAACTGAAAATCTGTTCAACTTGGCTTAAAAACTAAATAAGATTTATAATTTCAAATAACTGAAAAGTGCAATTGATGAACTCAAGTTCAATCCATATAATCAAGAATCTGTATTTAATCCCATTTTTTCCCTGTTTTGGCTTCATTCTCTGTCAGTTTTCTTCCACGAAATGGCAGAAAGAGATATCCATAATCAGCGAATTCAAAACATTTTTACAGCTAACAATTCTCATGAAAATAAAATGCTATTTTCCTCAACAATTTGAGTAGATATTTGAAACTAATTTGCTTGTCTGAACTAGGGTACCAGTTACCAGCTATTGACTCAAATAAATGCTTGGACAGATAAACTCATGTTCTGAGAATGAGTAGGAGTGGTCTGTTGATAATAAGAATGTATTTTGTAGACTCCTAGTATAGGGAATGTAACTAATCAAAGGCTTCAACTGCTATGTTTTGAAATCCATCACTGAATTTGCACTAAGGGTATACTTTTCATGGACTGCTCCTAGTCAATGACCCAGTGTGGTGGGGCTGTCAAGACAAACCCATTCCTAGGAAACACATCCTGTGTTGCCTGAGAATAGTTCAAGGACTCCCCCAAAGCTTTGTTGAATCTGCCACTACATAGACTATTATACATGTACTCAACATTTTCTCTCTCTTTACTCTGTGTTCAGACTTATAGTAATTTGATGACTGACTCAGTCATTCTTTGCTATCTCCCAATTGCACATTTAATTTTCTTTTGGCATTTGCTTTTCAGCATACCCAGATTTACAAAAGTGGTTGCGAGTCAAAAAAAGTAACATTTCATGTTAAGGTAGAGTATGTTCTGGGAAGGCAAAAACAATAGACAGTATTGGCTATGAGTATTTTAATCTATAAACTAGACAATGATAGGAATTTTTGTGTTTGAGAGTTTTATTCTATATATTTATATAAAAGTAAGTCACTCTAAAGTTATGATCAACAATTTATTTCAGAATTCTGGTAAATAATTTTAATCAGTATTTAAAAATATCTTTGGTATATTCTTTAAATAAAAGTCTTTAAATAATAACTATCATCATTCTATCTCTGAGTCCATCTAATATTGTAAAATTGTCAGTGATTATAGAGTGTGGTAGTTTTCAAACCAGAGATTACATGAAAATTATCTACCTGAGAATTCTGCAGGTAGAGTCAAATTTTTCAGGGAAAGCCTGGCAAGGTGTATTTTGAATTTTTTCTCCATGCAATTCTAATATATAACTCTAGCGGAGACCTCATGGCCAAATGAAAATCTTCATGTTCTAAGTGAAGAAACAAAGAACTCAGGAATTTTAAAGTGACTTGCCCAAGGGCTTGTCTATGAAATGGTTATGTTAGAAGTACAAATTTGTTAAATTCTGACTCTCCATTCACCGCTTTTTTCTATTCTAAATTATTAAAACAGCCCCCAACTCATGCCTCATCTTTTGTTCCTCCTACTACTTACTCTCTTGCTTCCTGAATCCCTGGTCTGCTTTCAATTTTGCATCTCTTATAAATCACTCTCTCTTTAGGGCCTTTGAAGCTGCCATTTTCTACTATATAAAACATACTCTATCCCTTCTTTTTACAAAATGAATAAATAAACTTCATATTATAGACTCTTTCAGACTACAACTAGTTTTACATTAATGGAAAAGTTTGTCCTAACTGTACAACTTCTTAATGAATAAAATCATTTTAAATCAAAGAGAATATTTGTCTTCCCAGATATCACTATCTTACTCACCTCTCTTCCTAGGAAATCAGAACTAGATCACTAGATCTGATAGATAGCTATCTGAGGACACATTTCAAGAGCTTAAAATAAAGAGAAACCACAAATATTTAACAGTTGGGTATATATATATAGTGTGTTTTATTGTTAATTATTATCTTTTTCTTCTATTTTTTTTCCTTCTCAAAGATTAAGATAGAATGACAGACCTATATTAGTGCTACCCAAAATATGATCTTTGGACAGAATCAGTCTACCTGGGGAAATTAATTGAAAACAGAGCTTTAAGTCTCATTTTTGACTTACTAAATCAGAATCTCAGACTGGGAACCAGGAATCTGTTTTTAATGAGCTCTCAGATTAGCTTATGCACACCAAAGTTTGAAAAGCACTAGTCTGGGGTTAAAGAATAACAACACTGAGTACTTATTACAGGCAAGAGGACAGATTTTATTCAGTAGTAGTACTGCAGCAGAAGAGGGAAGGAGAAAGAGAGGGAGAGAGAGAGAGGGACAGAGAGAGAGAAAGATTTCATGGTCACTTCAACATAACTCAGAAGGTGTGATATTTTAAAAGAAGAATGAGAGAGAATAAAAGAAGTGGAAAATTACAAAAATTGAAAAGGAGGTTCGTCAGTTTGATTAGGCCATCTGGGTTTGTTATTTGGGGCTTATTTGAAGAAGCATATCTTTAGGACAGGAGGTAATTTTGTAAATTAGACCAAGGTGCCCAACAAAGTTAGGCCCTTACCTTTCCATGGAACTGGGAGTTAAAAGAGCAAACACTATCTCCCTGGAGGTTTGCGTTTCAGAGAGATGGCTCCCAAGTCCTTGAGGAGGCAGTTCTGAGTGGTAGAAGATTTATATCTCAAAGGGGCAGAAGAAGCATGAGTTTGAAAGAGACTTCTTATGGAGAAGGTTTGGGAGCCTATTGTCAGATTTGACTAGAACAAATGATGAGTTTCTTTGGTGACGTTGAGCTATCTCAGATGTTTTAAAGGGAGCTGGGTTCATCCTAGGGACATAGCCTTGAGCTGATAGAAGTTATGCTAGTGTTTGCATAAGTCTTCTAGAATGGGGGGAGGGGGAGGTGAGATCTTCTTATAGATCAAGGTCAAGACCCATTTGAGGAGAAGGCTTAGAGGAGCCTGACTGGAGTTTGGTGAAGGAGAGTTTTTTTTTTTTTTTTTCATTGTACTGGTTAAGGAATCATAACTTAAATAGCTGAGGATGCCAACCTTCAACAAAAGTTATAAAAACTTAATAAAGTACTACCTAAAGTAGTCTAAAATTGATTTAGTATGCTTTCTCTTCTAATTATGAAATTTCCTCTTTGTCTTCTCTCTGAATACAGTTCCTTTACTTACTCTTCTGACTTTCAAAGGACCCTACCTGACTAGCCTTTTTAAAGGGCATTTTTAATACTTACCCCTTTTCCCCACCAATCCAATCATATTATCTTTTCTTTAAGATTTAATTTGATGTATGATCAAAAGATTTTCATAATAAGTTGTCACTGAGGCTTATTATTCATAAGGTGTAAAGCAAGCAACTGAGGAGAATAGTAATAAAAAATTTTAAAAATTGTTAAAAATATCTCTAATGGAGCATGTAAAAAGAGTCTTGAGAAAATAGAGCTATTAGCATTAACTGAGTGATTTTTAACACATTGTTTAATATTGCTGAACTTTGACCATTTATAACAAGGTATTTCCAAAATGTCTCAGACTGTAATTTTAAGATTTAAGATTAAGCTTTCAGTTTATGTTTCAATCTCTTTTCTCTCTGAATCTACTTGAACAACCAAAGAAATATATATGGAAAAATTGTAAAACATTGTTAAAAAACAAAGAAGGGCATAATCAATTGACCAGATATTTTTAGACATTTCTGTAGGATATAGGGAGATGGAATCAGATTGAAGGATTTATCTACAGTTTTATATAGCACGTATATAAAGGAGGGGATTCACCTATATAATAACATATTAGGATTTCACAACCAACCAATGGAAAATTTCCAAGTGAGACACAGAAAGAGTAGTCTGGAATAAAAGAAGGGAATTATTCTGGAAAATTCTCTGTCATAATTTTATAAACCAGATTTCTAATTTTTGCTAGGTTTAACATAATAGAAAAATAGATCATGTTCCATAGAAACAGTAATTACCTTAAACCTCGAATTCACTTTAATCAGAAATGTAAAACTATATAATGAAACCTTTAAAACTTGACTGGAGACATAAAAGGAAGTATTAAACAAACAAGGATATCTCTATATACTATATTTCAAGGAAGTACTAAGAGATTTAAAAATACTAAAAGAGATAAAAATAGAAAATAAAGAATTAGTAGTTAACTTTTGCTAGGATAAATAAGGAAGAGAAGATTTCTTAAAGGAAATAATGCTTGAATTGAAACTTGAAAAATAAGAGTTACCCATGTGTAAAGGGTAGAGGAAGAAATATCAGAAGAAAAGAAACAGTTCATATAAGGCAATGCTATCTTAAACAACACTTAGAGTTCAGAGAATAATGACTATTTGGGTATGGATAAAACAGAATAGTTGAAGAAGAAATATGGGAACTAAGTATTTTGTATTTATCTTTTTGGGGAGTGAAGGAGAGAGCATGCAAATGATAAGAGCATGAAAATACAATATTCATTTTTTTTCAAGTCTTTTGGTTAATTCATAGATACTATCAAACGGGAAGTACATACCATTATTGTGGAATTCTCTGAAGAGATTCAAGTCAAAGCATACATTGTAGAATACCTCTCTCAGGTAAAATTAACTTGTCATTTGAATCTATAGCTTTTTCACTTATAAAACTTGTAATTTTATAATATGTTCAAGTTAAAAGTATATCTTGATTAAAATTTCGTATTTCTTTACTGTTTTTCAGTAGAGTTTTATAAAATATTTTCACATGATAACATTTAGCATTATTTCTCAGTAACAGAAAGTTGAATTCAATGCTGAAGTTAAAGTTTTCCCAAATTACATCTAAAACTTAAGACATTATTATAATGTTAAAGAGGTATCAAATGTTAAGCCTCTCAGAGAGTTAATTTAAAAATTTTAGCTTTGTATCTGAGGCAAATTTCATTATAAAAGATCTGCTTCCTCTACAGTTAATAACATAATGAGAGGCAGTTAAAGTGTTAACTATTTAGCAAATCCCTTTATCAAACAAATAATTTGTACTTTAGTTATTGATATTTACTGTTTCTATAAAATTATGTAGAATTTACTTTATGGAAAAGAGATGCAAAATGTAATAATGAGTTAGAATACTTTTGAAATGCCTGAAGATAAGGGTAAAGAAAATCTCTACAGTGTTAATATGTCTGGCCATAGAAAGAAATATGTTTATAAATCCATTATATATTTTCTCAAATTTCTTGAGAAAAATATTTAAATATTTTTAGGTTTTTATTGAATTGATAAATAAGATGTTTGTATGTCTCCCTGCTGAGTCAGAAAAAGCAAATGTCACATGAAAAAATATAAACACAGGTAAAGATTTATAATCAAATATGATGCCTTCAGATATTTGCAAAATTTAATGAATTTCTTTGTATAACAAAATTTCAATAAATTTACTGAAGCTTGATTTACTTCCATCCCACTTGGGAAAAGTTGTGCATCTCATTATATCCTTCCTTTTTGTTTACTTTCTATGCTTTTTGGTTTTCTTCTATGTGTAATTCAATATATTTTAGTACTTTTATATTACGTTAGAACTATTGGTAAGTGCTAGCAACTCTTTTTCCTTTCAGTATCTTTACACTTACTCCCTAAACTTGAGCAATAAAAACATTTTAAATGACTTGTCTTATTTTCCATGGTTAGGTTTTTCACTGATTATGATTAGTTGGCTCTTATAAACAATTAGCCATTTCTACTCTTTGACTCTATGTGTCTCAGTGAATATAATATCCCCTATCCATAATATCCAGTTCAGGGAAATACAAAATACTATAAATTCTAACCTATCCCTTTGGAGAGAAAATTGTCATTAAATTTCTGGTAATTTTATCTAGACACAGAATATCTTTCTTTTTATGCATTTATGAGCAGTAGAATTGATGTGTTTGCAAAAATATTTTTGATTCCTAGTTCTCTCTCTGAAGCTTTCCATCTCATTTTAAAAATTCCAGGTACTTCAAGGGATATTGTGGAATTTAAAAATAATCTTAGAGCTTTTGTTCAAATAAACTGTCAATTTCTAGAATTGTGTTTTATTCATTTTTCAAAATCTGGCACCAAATAGTTTCTGACACATATTAGGAAGCTAAGATTTGTTATTAAATGAATGAATAAAAGAAACAAATATTAGAACAATGCTCATGAAATCGAACTAATAAAGTATAACAATCCTTGAAATGTTAAAACTAACATGAACGTAAATTTCTATTTATCCTGTGTATTATGTTCTATATGATTTTTCTTTCCTCCTCTTTATTCTTTTTCTCTGCTTGTAGCTACTATCTCTGAGCATCCATTTTGTATTTATAGAGATTTATGGAGATTAGCCACAGAAGGCTAATTCTAGTGTCTAACAATCTAGATAATATGAAACATTAGAGCTATAATAAATCTCCCACAGTTCAGAGAGCAAGCATTATTAACTTAATCATCAGAAAATTTGAATTTGAGCCCCAGTTCTAAAAATTACTGGCCATGGGACTTTTTAGTAATCCTCTGATCTCTCTGAACATTGGTTTCTAAATCTCTAAAAGGGGAAAATAATGCCTGTTTCATATCAGTAATATCCAAATGAAGGATGCATGTGCAAATCAATTAAACAAATATCAGATTGTTCAAGCCTTCTGAAACTTAGGCATCATCCAGAGCAACTGAAGCAGATCAGTTTTTAAGTCCTGACCAAATCTGTCCACATTCAGGCATACCTCATTTTAGTGTGCTTTGCTTTATCACACTCCACTGGTATTGAGTTTTTATTTATTTAGTTTTTACAAACTGAAGGAAAGACCCTCCACCGGCAATAAGATTAAATACTCACAGCAGAACTGTACTAGGTGGGTGTTGGGGAAAATTTTGCTTTCCTCATGAAAGGAGAATGACATGACATAGAAGGGAAAATGGTTGGCTCTATTACTATTTTTCCTCTTCCTCTTCTCTCTCTGTTGAACAGATACATGGACCTTCCACAAACTTCACATGGAATGAGGAGTACCAAGAAGGGAGTAACATGCTTTCTGATATAGGTAAATTGTGGAACTAAGGCCAACAGTCATACTACCTTTGAATTTTCTGTTAGGTAAAAATAATAGGCCCCTATTTGTTAATGTTGGGCATTTGACTGTTTCTTCCAGTTTTAATTGATAATGATCTCTGTGGCCTTCAGGATAAAATTCAAACATTTTTATTTAATGTGCAAAACCTTTCATGGATGTTTCCTGTATTACATCTTTTCTCACTTCCTAAGCCACATCATTCATGCTAAGATTCTTGCACTTCTACAAGTTCTTGAACATAACTGTGCCATTGAAAATGCTCTTTCTTTTGGCAAATGTTCTTTAATTTGGCAGACTGTATTTTTTTTTCCAGTTTTGCTCAGATATTACTTTTTATCCTTTTAAGATTTTGGTTGGATATTTTATGCTTTAGAAACTAAATGCATGCAGAAGCTTTATGTAAGTGTAATCTCATGAGATACATCTAAAGGGAAAGGAGGAAAGCAAAATCAGATAGAAAGAGAAACTGTCTCTCAAAACAGTTGTAATTGAAGCACTCAGCCAATCCCAAGAGGAGTTATGAATCTAGATGGCCCTTCAGAGTTGTCTCAAATGGAGGCCAGGAGGCCAGATTTTAAATCCCATATAACCTATGTAGCAGTTCTGAGAATCTGAGGGCAATTCCTAGTGATGCAGCCAGCTGGCTGTGAATGATTCTTCAGCTACCATGTATTCTAGCTGCTAGGAACTGACTGTGTTAAACTTGAGGGAGTCTGAGTGGAACAGCAAAGTTCCTATTACCCTGCTTATCCATGCTCCCATTGGTGATGGTGTGCCGGTCATTATAAAACTTTATTTACTGGTTTTCCCTCAGTAAATTGTAGGTTCCTTGAGGGAAGAGGTCATTTCTCATTCTTCATTACACTCTCTGCTCCTCAAACAAGCCATGTGTGTGGAAGGCATACCAGTTGAATGAAAATATCATGCTATGAAAGTACATAGGATTACTATTTTGTGAAAGAAATTTTAATATTTTAAAATGCAGATATAATGACAAATAAAGGTTAATATTTATTAGTATCATTTTATAATTTCAGATAAATCTTATTTTCATTAAAATGATACTGCAGATTTCTTTCATGAATAGTTTATCAATATTATTAAAATAGATAATATATTCTTATACATTTATTTTATAATAACTCTATTTTTACTGACACTATTGCATCACATGTCTATGATGATAACCATTTAAACAGATTTTAGACTATGGAATTCTCTACAGTTTATCTTCTCAGTTTAAAAAATAAATATAATTAAAAAATAAGATATTAATTAGAAAATTGCTAATATATTCATAAAGTTGTTTTATTTGGATTTGACATATTCATTGCTTTTATCTGTGAATAATAAATTATCTAACAGTAGATTTTAAAAATGAAGATTTATTTCTATCCAACAAGCAGTTACGTGAATGCACACCTAGATTGTGGAGAAATTCAATATTACCACACTCCCAAGTGCTTTCTATCCTATACTTTGCCAGGCTTAGGAATTTTTTTGTTGCCTTATGCCACTGTAACTCCCAGAATCATGTCCACATTCAATGATGGAAGAAGGAAGATGGAGGATGGTAATAGATGTTTTTCTCTTTTATGAGAAACATGAAGTCCTTCCCACAGCTCCCCAACATACTTTAACCATAATTTCTACCAGGTTTTTTTTATATCTCAATGGATTGCCTTAGCTATAAGAGAGACTGAAGAAATGAATAGTTTTTTATTGTTGTTGTATTTCTAGCGTCTGTATAGAGAGGTAAAGAACAATGGAAAAGGGGTTTGGTGGTGGACATTGGTCTACTCAGCAAACAGGATCTATCATACTTGAAGAACTGCCATTTCAATAACTCAAATGATGAGTTTTTCTGAGAGCAGTGGAGAGAAGGGGTGGTTTAGAAAAGACAAAGCAAGTAGAAGGCTGGAATAATTTTGTGTTTACTCTCCACTTCCACTGTCTATCACTGTGCCTTGCATTCAAGAGACACATAGATGCTTGATAAATTATTGGTAATCATATTGTCCATCTAAATGTTGATTATAGATGTTATAGATACATATGTTAATGATAACTTTTATGTTATATATGAGAGCCTAGATGCAAGTATAAAATTATTCAACTATATGATTATTAAAATTCAATTTAATGTTCTAAAGAGAAACTAGAAGTACATATTTAAGAGTCAGTATCTAGAAGTTGAATTAAAAGAAAAAGAATGAAATAAATGTTGAAGACTAGTAATCTGCTGTATCAATGTCATAGTATTTGTTAAAATTCCACGTAAGTATTTCAGTAGTGGAATGACAGTTCACCAAATGAATTAGAGCACTATATAATTATCCTTAAGTAATGCAAGCTAAGATCCCATATGAGGAGTGATACTGGCATATAATGATAGTGTCGTCTCTCCATTTAGGGTACAACATGCCATCAGAGGAGATGAATCCTAAATGGGTGGGTAATGCTCCATATTACAAACTTAACAGTTTATGACATCAGGCCGATCCCCACTCCATCTGTTAGCTGTGCAGGACAAAGGACATATTGTTATGGTGATTAGGCCAGGTGGTACTTCATTTGATATCACAGCTGTGCTAAACTTCCACTTGGAAACCTGAAACCATGTGAAACATTTCTTGTTTGGGATCGTATTGAAAAGAAAGAACAGCAGCTGGGGTATATTCTTAAAAAGTTCCACATAGAAATTCTTTAGTTAAAATTAAAATAAAAACCTTTGCAATATGTCATGAGGAATGAAGTCTTAAAGTCTAGGTTCTGCTGTTTGCTTCCAGATTATTATATGGTATAAATTTTTGAATTTCTGATCTATTAATTCAGTCATGCAAAGCCAAAGGCAGTTATGGCATATGTAGAATTTGTTATTCAACAAAATATTGAAATGATTTATATAAAAAATGTATTTTAGTTCCTGAGACACAGTCTGCTCTTAAGAAACATTAGCTATTGATTTCATTATTCTGAATATTGTAAATTTCTAATTTCCGAGTTTCCTGTCCACAACCTGTCCTACCCTTAGTTATTTAGTTACCATTCTGAACATAGTTATGTGCCATACGTATTCATATGTATGGCTACGTATGCACATATGAAATCAAGAAGCCCCTCCAGCCAGATTTTGCCTTTGGATTCAGAAATAGAATCAGGCTGTCTTTGCTTTGAGGAGGTGGATCACAGATTAATTGCAGCCATAGATCCTCTCAAAGTTGCCTTTGTATGAATTTTTAGCAGAGTACTCCCTGCAGAGGTATAAAGCCCCATGTATTCCAGAGGGGAGTTAAGGCTGGATTCAGTGTCCCGTTATCTTCTGGAAGGCAGCCTTAGACAAGGCCCAACATGTGTTATCTTAATCAGTGCTACTTGTTAATGGGATAAGCTGCTTGAGGCAAATATAAAAACATGGAAGCCAGAAGTCAGTGGTAAACTTTTCATAGTAAAATGTACTCAGGCCCAGTGAGAGATAATGAGAATTAGAAGTTCCAAATCAAAAGAAAATTGAAGTTTGGCTTCATGGTTCATGTTAACCATGAAGGCATAACATGGCCTCCTATACTTTAAGTCTATATCATACTTAAAAGAGATGTAGCCTGAAAAATTTGACCATGTCATATTTAATAAGGAACATCTTTATTAAATTACTTTAAAGATGAGAAAAAAAAGAACCAGACGCCTTACAAAGCAGTATGGCCAACCCATAATTGATAAGATTTTCTTTGTGCTATTTACAAGTAATCCAGAAGATCCAAAACACATAGTAAATTATAATTTTACTGAGAACCTTTAGAACTGGTGGCTGAGACAAGTCAAGGAACTTCATCTCTACACAGCTTCTTATACATTACCCTTTCATATGTGGAATAATTTTTGTAAGATGATGAAAATGAAAACAAGAGCTTTCATCGTATCTCTGAGAGAGCGATTTTGAAGGGAGTGGGAAGGGAGAGTGGAAAGGATGTGGGAGAGAGATTGTTCAAATAAAAAAATAAATCAAAATGACAGTGATATAAGCAAAAAGTGAAGTAATCTATGAAAGTGCTACTTCTTAGTGTTAAGAAAAAAAAATATCCAAAACTTTAAGATAGAAGTATGAGTACATATATTTCAGTGTCATACTAGAACATTGTCTATTAGGGCTTTCCAATAAATGTTTATTTTATTCCTTAGGAAATTGTACTTTTGTTTGATGTTCTATTGATTAGGAGCTAGATTTTGTTATATTTTACACTAACATGTGGACTTTGTCTTGTGAAAATACAAATGATCTCTGCCATGTATAGAAATAAATACTAATTTTTATTATTGTATTGTCCTGTAGGATATTAACCAGTTTTATCTTTAATTTAGCAAACTTATTTCACCATGACTTTCCTCATTAGCTATATACATTTTTGTTTCTCAAATACTCTTTGTATAGACTTTATCATTTTGCTGGTCCTTCATTCATGAGTTGAATACTCTTTGGTGTGTATCTACTCATTAATTGTATGAAAGTCATGTTTAAACTTTTTGAAAATTATGCTTGACACTAAGAATATTTTTTATGAAAAAAATGAACACTTCTCCGTGCTGCATGATCCTCTATCCTGCTGTTAAACATAATATTATAAAACAAAACATTACATTATTAGTGCTTGACTTTAAAATAGTGAATTACTAGCATGTTATTAAGCAGCCTTTAAGTCCATTAATGAATATTTAAAATGCCTGAACAAAATTTCCCCCCATATTTTAAATCTTCTTGAAATAAACTTTATTTTAGTTCTCCATTGGATTAGATGCAGGTGTGATGTCTTTACAGTATACAAAACAATGTATTCTGTAAGAATAATTAATTTAGAAACAGGTATTTATCAACAGAAGCATATTTGTAGCTTTTATGCTCCAGATCAGAAGAATTAAGAGGGTATTTCTCACTGGCAAGCAGCTGAAGCAATTTAGTTATCAAATTTATAAAATAATACTTTAAAATTTGATTTGAATCTTAGATTCTATTGAAATATAGTATGTATTTTGCTATATCTACAAGCAATATTTTTAAAAATGAAATTTTGAAAAGTCATCTATACTTTTCTAATTCTCATAAATAGCTTTTAAAATTTTTATCTAGTGCATTACTCCTTAAAAAAAGTAAAAGGAACTTATTGTTAGCCTGAAAAAATAATCAGCTTCTGTAATGTTTTATAAACTGTACTTAGAATCATTAAAACCTAAAGGTGTCACTAGCTATTGACAGTAACTCTTTACTCTGTTTTATTGAGCATATCCTACGTGATAGTGGTACTCATAAGTTAACGGATTAACAAAGTTCTTGATGATGTAAACTCTTTATTATGTGTGAGAAATTCTGGAGGACTTCAGAGGAGTCAGAGGTCACTGAAGCCCTAGGTGTCACTGAGAGCCTTCATGAAGGAAGTGAGACAGAGGCTAGACTTGGAAAGATGGGGATGATTTGAATTGACACAACGTAGAAAGAGAACATTATAAAGGTGGAATAAGGGAGCAAAAGCATATTAGCAGGAATATGTACAATTGTGTTGGAGAAAAGGTGAGCAATACAAATGATTAAAATTAAATGATTACGTAGGGCAGATATGGCCACTATACTTCACTCTCTACGAACTCCAAATAATTATTGGTAACTACCTGAACGTTTGTGTTAAGAAGGGATGTGAGATTGGATTCGGGCTCAGAGAGAAAGGCAGCTGTGATTTTGTAGGGTATCTGCCCTTAGCATAGGAACTGCTTTCCAGGGAGAGGCAGGTGGTGTTGTAGAGAACTAGGTACCAAGATAACATCTTTCGGTTAGTCCTCTGTAGGACAAACTGACAGACTTTGTCTGCAGAGAAAGTTAAAGACAGGAATAACTTCAAAGTCTGCTTCCTCACTTTTATTAGTTCTACATGTGATAATAGAAGATAATTGTAAAACTATTTATTCAAAGTCTATTCAGTCTTCTTAGTGTACTGGAAAATTTTCTCTTGTTTTTTGAAAAACTGGGTGAACTTAAATACTGTACATAAACCTTCTCTTTCAAGCTCTAAGGTAGAGCTTGATGTGACAAAGAACATCAAAATTGCATGGAAACATCCTAAGGGCTTTTTATTTGTACAACAAGTATCTATAATGAGGAATGATGTCTTGAGACCAAAAAGAAAGTCATATAAACAGCAATGACTTTTATAATTCAATAAAAATAATCATATAAAATAATCAGCCTTTTAATGGACAAATTCTGAGGCAATGACTTTGAGATAGATGTAATCATACTGTAGGGAAAACTTTCCTAAAATATTTTACATACTTCTGTAGTAATTGAATGATATGGTAAATATATCAAAATAACAGTTTCTTAGAAGGACTATAAATAAGCATATTTCATTGGTATCTCAGTCTCATAGGTTATCATTAGTGTTGCTAATACTGTTTCATGTGATTTCAAATGAAACTACTATATATATTCGTAATGAATTTGGAGAATTCTAAAGAACACAGGAAAAAATTTTCTACCTTCTGCTTTTCCACAGGCTTTGTTTTATTTGATAAAATGAGATAAAACTTATCAACATAAATGTTCATATCTAGTTTAGAGCTTTAGATAACAATATTTTAATAATAAATGATTTTATACTGAAAATAGAAAATTAAATGCTCATTCAAAAAATGATCTCATCAGTTCCTCTTATTGAACCAGACCTAATATAGAGTTAGGTTTTTAAAATAATCCATTATCTTTGCAATTAAAAAAGGCTAGGAATAAAATTTAGTTTTAGCAAAAAATATTAAATGAACCCCCTTCTACTACTCTAATGTGATTGTATTAAAGATATACATACCTTTATAAATACACATACATGCACACACACAATACATAATACCCCTATATTTCATTATTAAGAACTAGGTCATGTTTTACATATTTCTATGCAATTTGCTTTTTATAATGAACAATTTATCAACACAAGTTTCAAGGTTAGTATATATAAATCTCTCATTAATACCAATTGCTAAATATTATTTATTTATTTATATTCCTTTATTTATTTAGACATTCCCCAGATGATAGGCATTTGCCTTGTTTCTCATTCTTTGTCATGGCAGTCATTGCTACAATAAATGCTTTCCTATGTGTCTCTGCATAAACATATGATTGCTTATCTATGATAGAATCTAGAAAAGAAATATTTTTAGATTCAACAATTACAATTTAATTACCCTCAATAAAAAGACCATTTTAACCAAAACTACATGACAGAATTATTTTCTTACAACTTTATCAACACTGTATATTATCAAACTTTTAAAATTTTCCAAGTCTGATGAAAAAAATATTGTTTAAATTTGCATTTCTTTATTAGTTAATTGGAGTTAGAGAAAATATATATCCACAATATCTTATTTTTAAAAACATTTTAACAGTATGTCTGTGGTCATACAGTGGTATTAAAATATGCAGTAGCTCTTTGACTCTTTTCCTTTAGATATTTATATCTTTTCCTTTTATATCTTGACTTTCTCTACTAAAAATATAAATATATTTAATTTTATAGTAAGCATTCAGAATTTAATTTTATACATTTAGTTCAAATACCCATGACAAAAATTTTCAGTATATTTTGTTTATATTGCATGCTTGTATAGTCACTGTCACAAAAGGAGTTGACCTCCAATGAATGGTTTTTGAAATGCCAGCTTTATTATTTCTAAATTCAGTGAGACTTTTTCCTCAGTTCTGTTCTGTTCTATGCTATTCACCAGTACTAAAATTATTTTATAAAATGTTTTTTAACAGATAAAATGAGAACTCCTCACATCCTTCTTTATAAATAACTTTCTCAGTATTTTTCATCATTTTATACACCGGACAACTTTATCATTAGCTTGTCAAACATGGAAAATTTTTCTTTAGAGTTTTATTTGAGGTTGCATTGAATTAGTAGATTATTTCGATAATCTGTTATGTTTCTAAAATAGTGTTTTTCCTTCCAAATTTATGTTACTCCTTTTATCCATGTTTCATAAATTTTTTCATTTAACTTGTATAATTTTATTTGATTACATTCTATATATTTTGTGTTTTTGTTTCTATTTGAAATTAAATCATTCTATGATTTTTTTTTTTTTTGGGATAGTAGCTATATCAGGAGACATACTCATCTTTTTCCTAAGTTTATATGAATACTTTTAATGTTTTATTGTTTTTCATTGATTTTATTTTCTACCAAATTCCTTTTAAAAATAAGTTTTCTTTTATTGTCCCTTTGTGTGTGTGTGTGTGTGTATATGAGTGTATGCACATGCATCTGTGTATACAGAAAAGGCATGTGTTGATGTTTTTTAATTTAAAATGAATTTTTAATTTTATCAATACATAAAAAACACTTCATTGAGGTTTGACTGACTGAAATTTTTTTGACATTTATTTAAAAGGTCATATTATGTTGCACATTTAAACTTTGAATAAAAATTTTTAATATTGAGCCCTCCTTCAGATAAACTATTACTTGGTTATGATCTATCATTCTCTTAGTATACTACTACTGTAGTTAATTTTCCAATATTGAAATTTTTATATGTATGATTATGTGCAAGGTTTATCTATATTTGTGTTTGAGTGTAACAATTTTTAAATCCAGTATTGATGTTGGTATTACGCTATTTTTGAAGCCTGCATTGTAAATCTTTACTTTTTTCTATGCTCTTAATGAATGTTTAATATCTTTGCCTTCATTTTAGTGAATTTACATTTTCCTACTAAACTTCTATTTAATTTGAATTTTTCAAATTTAGAAATATTAAGCAGTATATAATATAGCCTTGATTTTTGATCAAGCTTACTTTTGTTTTCTATTTCATTAAATTCTATCTTATGTCTTTAATAAGTTCCTTACTTCTATGTATTTGGGTTAATTTGGCTATTCTTGTTATAGTTTCTTGAATTAAAAGCTGATTTTGATTTTTTAGTCTTTCTTGTTTCTTAAACAATGCATTTATGATTACACAGTTGCCTCTGAGAGACGTTCTGGTTGCAATGATGGGTTTTGATATGAGTCTTTTTATGTTCATTCATTTCTAAATAGAGTATAATTTCCATTTACAGTGTTTCTTTGATCTAACCATTATTTAGGTTGTTATTTTTTGGTTTCCAAATGCATTCTATTGTTATTTTACATTCTTTCCCTTTTTGTCAACATCTATTATATTCATATTGTTCAAAGAATGTATCCTGTATGATTTCTAGCTTTTAGAATTTACTGAGTTTTTCTCCCCTGCAACAGTGAAATTTATTTTTATAATTTGTGTTTGAAAAAATCTGTACATGCTCTTAGCTATATGACAAAAACCAAGTTGATTATATTTTTTAACTTCTTGGTACTCTTAACATCTTTCACCCTGAGTTTTTATTCTTGTTAGATGTTTGTTAGTCTTCTACCATGATTATAGATTTGTCAATCCCTTCTAAAATGTATATTTTTATTTTAATTTTCCACTCTCTTCTTGTAATAAGTTTACATATTTACACTATTTACCTGTGGCTTGGTGCTAACTCCCAGCCAAGTAGGTGGAGAATCATTTCTAGTCATTTAACTTGTTTTTGCAATGGACTATTAGAGAATTGTTATAAAGGCAGTAAAATTGTTTGTATAATTTGGTTTGGGATTCTGTTCATCTGCTCTTCGACTGAGAATATCATGCCCCAGAACACTATCCAACCCATTGGCAAGAACCATATAGTTTTGAAAGTCCCTGTTATTTGGGGGTTTTATTTTATAAAGCATTATTACAGTAGAAATAGGCCTAAAACCAAAAGTAGTTATAGGATTGAGTTGCTATATAATGAAAACTAAAAATACATGCTCTAGGTAAGAGTGACAGACTGATGGAACTGTTGTGGGAGGAGGAGACCTGGTGAGCTTTGTTACACAATGGCAAAACGTGGTAAAACTATGATAATCTGAAAGTCAGAAAATTACCTTAATGAATTTGTGGTATTAGATTAAGAGCTTTCATGACAGAATGTTGATAGTAAAAGCTGGTTGTTATGAACTGCATTTTAAAAGGTGTTTTAAAAAGAATAGTCGGTGTAAATTATGGCATATGAAGTTGATTCAAATTAAATATATTTTCTAAAAAATAAAATCTAAAATAAAACTATAACAGAGCTCTATTACCATTCTGAATTAAGAGAGACTGTGACTTTTAAAGATTGAAAAAGACATTTTCCTCACTGCCCCCAAATTTGGCCAGGCAGAAAGCTGACTAGAAAAATTCTTTTTTGACAGGAAGGACATATTCTTACTTTCTTTCTAGATGTGAATGATGACAATAGGGATGATAATAAGGCATGATGATAAGGGATGTTGCAAAGAGAACAGAATAGAAACCCATACCCAGAGAGGAGAACTAGGCCTATTAAAGAAACATTTCCTACCCCAGAGTAGGAGGGTCTGGCAACATTTTCTTGCAATATTTCTGAATTGTTATGAACCATTGTTATGTGCTTCCATTGTCTCCTTTTTATTTATTTGTATATTGTTTGCCTGTTCCTGTTTCATAATTATATGTAGAATATATAGAGGGTAGGTTATTCATCTATTTTAGTTCATAGTTCTCTGGATCAAGAGAAGTCACATTCAGGCCTGACTTAGATTATAAGGTCTTTTGGGGCATCTCAAGGTAAAGGGGATATATTTTGTGAGTGAGAGTTAATAATTATGGGAAAATATCTTACTGAACACAGATCCATAGTTTTATAGTACTTTTATCTACAGACATAGAAAATTCCATTTGACAGTGAAATACAGTAAAGGCCATTGGTTTATATCAAATAATGTATATTTAATTCTTCTTAAGCTTAAATCATATTTCCATATACCGAAAGGTATTGCAAAAGTATTAACCAAAAATAATTTTAAATGGTAAACATTAGTAAGGTGAAAGGACAGAAAGGGATGAACTAACATGTTCCTGTAAAGACAATAAACCGAATAGAAACTTATTGGAATTGGAAGTAAATATTCTTGTTTGATGGGGATTTTATAAACATTAGATTTATGTGAAGAAGATATCCCACTATGAACATGAAAGAAGACCATTTTATTACCTGCTTTGGAGACCAGTGATCAGGAAAACTAGAAAGTAATTTTTTTTTTTAAACCTAAAAAATCTTGTTGAGTATGGTTATCTTATCACATTTTAAAAAACCACTTTCTTTAGGCCTAAAAATGATTATTATTTACAAGGTGTGTTATCTACCTCATCACTTTCTTTGTCATAGTTTTCTTTCCCTGTAAGAACCTGTGCTCTGACATTTATTTAAAAGTGAATTCTCAAAGACTTGTAGAATAATCACAATGAGAAAAGTGCCAAATGATTTTATGAGGCAATAATCTAGTTTTCTTATTGCAAAACTCTAACCAGCCTTCAGCCTTATAGCTTATCCACACGGGAAATAGATTATTGCCTCATAAAACAGTTCAGTGCTCCTATTATGACTTAAATGTAATTGTGTTTAAAGACCCTGTTGATTCCATTTAACAAAATTCATTTTTTAATCTTATTTCTTCATAACAACAGTTTCTAATAACCTTGATGATATATATGTGTATATATATGTATATTTCTGTTTGATTCCATTTAAGTGAAACTTCCAGAATAAGCACATCCACAGAGACAGAAAGCTGGAGGCTGGAGGAGAAACTGCTAATGGATATGGGGGTCTCCCCTTAGGGCAGTGGAAGTATTCTGGAACAGACAGAGGTGATTGTCACACAACATTATGAATATACTAAATAATCCTGAATTGTACACTTTCAAATGGCCACAAATGGTGGACTTTATATTACATAAATGCTATCTCAAAAAAATGTTTTTTGAAACAAAACTCACTGCAGGTACTCTGACTCTGACATGTGCATTTATTTATCCTAAAAGAAAAAAAGTAATGAATGACAGTGTTAGCGGCAGGGGAAAGGGGAGTGAGGCACCTGGATTCCTGGAGACTCAGAGATTGGGCAACTGGAGGGAACCAGGGAGCCGAGCTTGCTCCACCTCTGCATTCACCGGATTGTGTACTTGTCCCACTTTTTCTGGGGGTCGTAGGGCTCCCAGCGGCTCGCGGGGAAGATGTGCTTGTTCTTCTCGTACCAGCTCCTTAGCACCACCTTGCCTGCATGTGACTCGTCCTTCTCCACAGTGGCATCACTGAGCAGCCGCACATCATCATGAACGTCAAAATTAAAGAGTGGCCCACTCTTCCCTCGCGCCTTGGTGACGATGAAATCATAGAAGCTATGGTGATGGGGTATGATTAAGTCCTCCTTGATGTACATGAGCTGCTCCACCCCTGCTGATCTGAGCTCACTAAAGTCTTTGCGCAGGACCTCGAGCGCCTTCTGTAGGAACTGCTGCATGGTGTTGCCTTTTTTCATCTTGACGGTCCGCCGGTGCCCACAGCCATCCCAGTAACTGAAGGTGATTTCAATCTCCTCGCTCTTAATCTTCTCTTGCTTGGCTTCCCATTCTTGCCGCAGCTCTTCCCGGAGCCGGTTCTCCTCTTCCTCACGGTCTCGGTCAGGCAAAAAGCTTGTGTCCACGTCTGGGTTCTTCCCCAATTTCCTCTTCTTCTTGGTGATCTCTTCCCTTTCCAGCTCCTCCTCGTACATGGCCATCTTTTCCTCCTCCTCCTCCTCGCCCGCCGCCTCGTCTTCTTCCAGGGTGAAGGACAGGCTGGAGATCTTACGTTTGGCCTCCTTCTTGCGCTCCTTCTCTCGCAGCTTCTCCAGCTTCAGCTGCAGCTCCTTCGACTGCTCCTTCTTGGCCAGCTGCTTCTCCCGCTCCTTCACCAGTTCCTCCTGCTTGGCTTTCATATCATTCAGGGTCACAAGTCCCACGGTGCTGGATTTGAGCTCCGCCTCCACCGCATCGTAGTGCGCAGAGAACTTCTTGTCGATGTTGGATTTCATTATGTTCTCCTCGGCGATCCGCTGCTTCATCTGCTCCATCTGCTTGCGCTGCTTCTCCCGCTTCTTCATCAGTTGCATGGCGCGGCCCGCCTCGCTCACGGCACCCTTGTACTGAGCCATGGTGGCGGCAGCAGTGGCAGCAGTCGAGGCGACAGCGACAACAGCCTGGCCGAGTCTCAGCAGCTGTGGCGAAGCTGTCCATGCAATCAGCAGGCGCCGGCGCCGCCAAGTGACGTAGGCCACCAGGAAATGCGCCACCTCGATGATGATAGGATGTGTACCCATTTTAGTTTTCAAGAATAGTTTTTCGTTTTTAAGTAATATTTTTACTGGAAACATTTTCAGTGTTTCGTAGTTTATTATAATTCACCATCTTTTTTCCCCTCAATAACTTAAGCTAATTATTTTTTTGTTTCAACTAATACAATAATAAAATATTTTTCTCTCGCACATTCGTCAGCGGTGATAAGTTAGGATTCAGTGACCCCATTTCACGTTGTACATTCTAATGTTACACAATTTTATATCTGAACCGGGTTTTAGCACTTTTAAGATGTGTGACCATGTCAAAATTTTAATACTCTAAGCCTTAGTTTTCTTATGTATTAAAAATAGGTGACATTATAATAAAATAGAGCTATCGAACAGGAAATTTAATGGGAATTAGATGGCACATGTTCAATGAGTATTTTTTTGTTTATTATGTATATTAATTTCACCCTGTTTTATATATAAAAATGGAAGTATTATAGAGCTGCTACATATATATAATAGAAAGGTTTTAGATAAAATAATCAGATAAAAAGGTTTTTATCTGGTCAAAGATTTTTGTAACAGTTAAAGATTATGAACTTCAGAACAGGAATACAAAATATAAATCACTTCACAGGATAAATTTCAATATTGTAACAAGAAAAGGGATAATTTGAAACAGTTAAAATCATAGCAGAGTATGGAGACAATGATCCTTAGCTAATTTGTTGATAATCTGATTGTTGAAGCCCCCAAAATTCATTCCCTGTCAAATATCAATTCTAGAGCTGCATTTTTATTTGTGAATATTAGAACAATGTAGCAAAGGCTTTGAATTTAATGGATGGCTGTTTGTGTCATTCTTTTCTCCTGTGAAATATGAAATATTCTCTGGGCATTAATTCAGTGATTGCCCATCCCTTTTTTTACTTGACAATCACAACTGTAACTCATGTGAATCAGATTTATATTGAACTCGAGAATGTATTTTTCTTCAGTCAAATATAAGTCTAGAAAATCATATGTTTTATTTTTTCCACAGGAGTCTATGTATTAAGAACCAAATTTTAATTTTCACTTTAAAGTGAAAATTGTAGATTCTTCTAACTTAATAAAAATTATTCACTTAACATTCAGTGTTAAGAAATTATTTAATTTCTCCAAGTTGAAGCAATGTTAATTACTAATTTACCTTATATATGGCAAAGGCATGTTGGAGTGTTTAGAGTGGTGTTTAGTCTCATAAATTTAGTGTAATTAATAAATACTTTTAAAAATTTCTAGCATATAGTAGGCATTAGGTTAGGAACACAAAGTATAAAAGGTCTTCCTATTTTTGTCATTTTCACTAACATTAATTTTTAGTTATATTCAGTAACTGAGTCACTAAATATCTATTTAGCTTAATTTTCTCTACAAGCTTTTTAAGGAAAAGTGTACTTCTGGGAGATATTTATAATGGAGCACTATTATTATCTACTTCCTAACTTGTGGGAAATTGAAAGAGGAGAAAGATTAGTGGTTATGATTATCATCAGTGAAGAAAAATTAAAAGAAAGTGAGAACTAGATTATCTTACCCCTGAGTAAACACATGGTAGCTTCTGTAATCAATTTTCCACTATTTTTTAGAAAATTATTTTTATTATAAACAGAGGAGAGGCCAAAGTGAAATCTGCTTACTTCATTATGTTAACATTTCTCTTAGGGCTTAACACTACTAAGACTCTGAAGTTTTATGTGGTAACATTTTTTTGGTCCCTTGAAAAATGACATCAGTGAACTTCACAGAACTTGTTTCCATCTTCTTCATAGGGGTATTGTGAAAATGGCCATTAATATTTATAGAGTGTCTTGAGCTCCTAAAAAGAAAGATATTGCTGAAAAATAAATTAAATAATTAAAAAAAAACATTTGAATAATTTAATTGTAAATGAATCAAAACATATACATTAAACTTATGTAAATACAAATATGAAATTAAGCAATAGTTTACATGGCCAAACCTGCTTTAGGTTTTATAAAATGGAAACATTTACATGATTTGATAGATTTTATGAACTTCATGTGTAGACAAGTATGCCAATTCTTGATACTACAAATATTTTGTATGAGTATAAAAAGAACCATTTATATTTCTACTATCATCAGTGAAGAAAAATTAAAATTATGAAGAAAAAATATAATGTTAAATATTTATTTCAAGTCAAAAGAAATTATTGATTTTTTTTACTAAATACTGATTGAAGAGATAAGTCATTTTCTATCCATTCAATTGATATTTGATTACAGATTATGGTAGACTTTACTACATGTATTAGACAGACAACAAATATTTATTAAATAAGTTTTGGAGTAGAAATGCTGAAATGAGAAATTACTGGTTAGCTCAAACATCCATGGAGTCAATGTCTAGCCTTGGAATCTCAAACGTGACATTTAATGGTCCTCAGAAGACTGAGAACATATTTATGAAAATATAATGATTACAAAGTCTTGGTGGAATCCATCATTAATGAGCCTATGCAGAGACTCAATTGATGTTATAGTCTTTTAAGTGGAAATTGTTTTTTTCCTACCTAAGTCGACAAGGCTAGAGCAAGACTATAAATAAAAGATAAATTGCATTGACTTCTTTGTTTTTCTTCTTAACACTACTCAAAATTATTTTAGTATATTTGAGAAATATAGCTTTGAAATTCATAATCCTGCTCTGAATCCACAAAAGTCAATTCCATTCTAAATAATATATGTCATTTTGGCTGCTTCAAAGTTTCAGGGTTGTTATTGGTAAGGTCACTAAATTGTCGATTTTAATACCTTGCTTTTGAAAGCATTCACATAAAAGAGATAGTTCCATAAATAATAATTATTATAGCATAATATGAAGGTGAAAATAAAAGAAAATAAGTACTAACCATGTATCAAGCCCTGTGATTTGAATAACTTGGTTAAGATTACAAGTAGGAGACAGACCTAGAATTCAAATTCAGGTCTGTGTGGTTCCAAATTTTATTCTATTCTCTTTTTATTTTACTTCCTACTATGATAATCCATTTTTATGGCTTTTCATAGTAGTTACCATAGCTGCAAAGATTGTTTGAAGTTATTACTTTGGTAGTAGCTAAAGTGATTGTGGATGTTAGGTATTCTCCACAGACTTTCCAGCCATGACGAACTTACTACCATATGTTAACTGATTAACTTGTTAGGAAGTAGAAGTGATTTAATTAAATTTTCCAGGAATAGATTAATTCGGGTTAATGGTATGTAGAGTTTTCCTCTGATTTAGGGAGAGATTCAATCTTTATATTCTCTTATTTATTTAAAATATATTAGAAAAAATAGAAGGATATGAGAGATAACAGTAAATCTACTAAACTCTTTGCATCAATGATATATAACACCAATAAGAACAAAATAGTTCTTATAATAATAAAAAAGTGCATTTTTTTATTAGACCCTGGGAATACATGTATGCTTATCCCACTCCACCTTCAAGATGAAATAGAAAATTAAAAGAAGTCTTCTGTGATATACAACCAAGCCAATCTTTAAACAGATGGAAGTTTTAGGGCAAGGAGTATAGAAATACACATACAATTAGATTGGCTAAATCTTCTCTTCACCTTTAAATCACTTCCACATGAAATACATTTAATCACTTAATTCTATTTTTCCCCCCATGTTGGTGGGGGAAAATGCCAAGGAAGAGAATACTTGATTAAAACAGTAGCTTCCTTTTCATTGTGTATATATGTTTCATTACTTTGATACTTTATATGTGCTATTATATTATGTTTCAATAACTGAATGAAATATATTATGTCATCATTTTACTAAAGAGGAAATAGGATCTGAAATGGGTAGAACTAAGGTTGATCAGCTAGAAAGTACAGATTCTGGATTTTATCCTGTTATAGTTCTCAAGCTATGCTCTTGACTTCTATTGTAACTCTAATGTAAATAAATATTTCTAACCTAGGAGTATTTCAGTCAAGCCAAATAGAACTTTAGAAGTAAATGCCAACAAAACAGTGTTGTATGTCCTCTAGAAAATATCTCTTAGAATTTGTAAAGAGGTAGATAGCAGGATAGAATTAAGGACTCATGTATTCTGACTTTGTATTATCATAGTATTGTCTGTATTATTATTTCCAATGTAAATGAGAAAACCAAGGCCCAGAAAGTTCTCATCACCCATCTATTATAATCAGGGACTTCAACAAAAATCTTTTCTCATTTGATGACAATACTGAATATTTATCATTTGATATTTATATTATAGCACCCACTTCTGATTAAGGAAGAGTTTAGCTGTCATCTTCTTTTCTCTCTGTCTTTATAAGCAAGCAAGGAATCAATTTTCAGCTGCTAAGTTGATAAGACAAATGTAAGATAGAAGTGTCTATTGAATTATCAATAGTCTTTTAAAGTATGACTCTAATTCAAGAACTTTTTAAGGATATGACTCTAATTCATGAAAGTATAACAATGTGTGTTTTATAGCTTATTTCTTGTTATTTTCTATCAATTTTCTTTGCCTTTTATTTTTCCTGGCTATAGACTCTAATTGAAATAGAAATATTGATCAAATAGATGAGCATGTATCTATATGCAATTTATAGACTATTATATTTTAATAGAGAGTAGACATAGAGGGAAATTATTTTTAAATTATCCTAGGTAGCCTTCAGGTAAGAAAGGGGATTTCAGCTACTTAAAATATCAAATAGAGATATAAAAGTATATGATAAAGACATTCTATTTTTAATGTGAAAATCTGAAGACAGTCAGAAATTTTGTATACTAAAAACTTTCCAGGCAAGAGCAAAGATTAAAAGAGCAAAAAAGAGATTGAGAGAGAGGTAATTTATATGGTAAAGAAATCCTTGGTGTAGGACTTTGAAACAGGAATTTATAATGTAATAGACAAATTTTGGTAGAATGATCCAGTTAAACAATAGCTAATAAATATCTAAAGAACCTTACTTATTGTTAACGAAGTGCTAGGTGGATCAAAGTAGTGAGTACTAAATAACGTCTTAGTTAAGGAGACATTTTACTCATTCAGAAAGCAGAGATTATCAAGAATCACTTTTATTCATTCATTAAGCAATATATGAATGTGCCTTTGTGTCAGGCATTGTTCTAGGTTCTGGGAGTATAGCAGTGAACCAAAAAGATAAAAATCTTGGCCCTTTGGGAGAAAGACTTATACTCAGTCTGAACACATGGAGTGTTGGAACTTTTATCAAAGCATGTTGGTTGGATTATTTTTTAGTTCTTCCTAAATTCACTTAATAAAATGTGTCTTTAGTCCCAAAGTCTATTCTCCTAAAATCAATTATTTTTCAACAAATCAAAGGTTTTTTTTCTTTTTTGAAATTTCTCAAGCAACTACAGGTCTACTCTAGGTTTATTTATACTATTGAGTATAATCAGACCAAATTCACAATATATGTCCTGTACACTATAGATCAGAACAACTGGACATTCTAGAAGAAAAATAAAACTACTAAATAGTAAACTTTCAATTATTTATAAACATAAATTTTCATAATTTTCTCACATTTGGAATTCAATATATCTTGGAAAAAATAGGTATTCTCTACAATTTCTCAATTTTTTATTTTAAGCATTGGGTCTTTTATGAAACATGGTGTTTTATGAATTTGCATTGGATTTAGGTTTCTGAAAAGGCTAAGGAGAAATTCAAAACTCCTTTTTGTGACATATTCTTGTTCCCATCAGTGACCTCGTTACTGAAGAGAAAAAGAGGAAGGAAGAAAGAAAATAAGATTTTCTCTGATGACAAGTCAATTTAAGAGAATCCTCTGATCAATGACTGTGCTTGGCTAAAACAAGAGGTTTCTGGTTTATTTTAAGGGAACAAAATGCCATCACATCATTGATAGCTTGTAGTTTTTGAAAGTGAAGATACATGTTCTCAATAAGACTTATGAAAGTTAAGCTTGATTTTGCATAAAGACTTTATCTGTGAAGTATAAAAATATCCTCATTTAAGTTAATGGGCAGGAGAGAGGAAGTGAAGCTCATAAGTTACATTTGAAAAATTTTGTTAGGAAACTCATAATAATGAACATTATCTTATTAGACAAAAGTTGACTTTACAGTTAATGACTAAACATTTTTTAAAATACACATGACATTTTTTATTTCTTTATTGAACCAATGGGAGGTCTAATGTTGAATATTGCTAAATTATGATTTATAAACTTGTTGCCTCTCCCGAGTTTAGAAGCCATAAACATGAAGAGTATTTAAATATAAATAGTTTGTAAAATACAAAACACTAAGAAAAAGGAATATGATTTTTTTTTATTCCATTTCACTCAGGAAACCAAATTTCCTGTTAGATCAATGTAATGAAGTCTGTGCAGGCATCTCCAGTAGGAGCTCTTGTGTCTATCAGTAACAACTGCTTATAAAACTGAACTTTTACACTGAGAAATCTGACTACATTAATGATTTCCTACATCCTTTATCCAGCATGCAGTGAACTCATATTTTCCTTTGTTCACAGTATTTTACAATCAGCTATAATAGTAATAATTTGCTTTAATATAATACTCATGAAGGTATTTTAAAATGCTTTTGCAAAGAATTAAACTGTACAGGGTCCTGTAATGCATATGCTGTGTTATTCACATTGCAAAGTGAATATATAAAGTGCTTAAGTGGTTCTTCCCAGATCTATGAAAAAATCAGTCAAAGATTCATGAATTAGTTGTAGGAATCCTGGCTCCTAGTTCATTGATCCAAAGCTGGACCTCATATTTATTAGATAGACGTATTTGTCTTTAAAGGCTAACCAGAAGCATACATTTCTTACAGCTCTACCTATCTCAGCTTAGTAATTAATAATAAGAAAGAATTGCCAGGGTAGTGCAAGGTTGAAGTGCTAGATTTGTAACAAGTTTGACTTTTTTTTCAAACATAATATACTTGGAAAAAACAAGCTCTTTGTGTCTCTATCACCTTTTCTCAATTTATTTGTTTATAAAAGAATTTACCTGCCAATGAAAAAAAGTGCAGTCATTATTTTTTCTACTTGAAAATATCAATTTAAAGAAATATATAAATAAACAATGCATTTCTCTGCCGTAAAAGGGGAAATCAGATTTTTTTTGTTCCTGTTTTATTTAAGAATAAAATTAAAAGTTCCCCCATGAGCACTTCTATTAGATAGAAATAGTCACTAAGGGTCTATTATACATAGGCCACATATCTGCATAATTATATGTGGGTCTCTCTGTAATGTGTGTGTGTGTGTGTGTGTGTGTGTGTGTGTGTGTGTATGTGTGTACACATACATATATACATATATTATTTATTTATTAAAATTTTTTAGGCAAGGCAACCCTTAATCTCACAGATTGCAAGTACCTTGTCAGTTTGCAATTCCTTATTTTTTTAATTTTTACACCTACAGCACCTGTTCTTCCTAGGTGGTCTCCCATGCAAGTACTAACCAGGCCCAACCCTACTTAGCTTCCAAGATCAAATGGGATCAGGCTGTTCAGGGTAACATGGCCATAGACCATATATATGTATGTAATATGGAATATAATTAACTCATATTTTAGCTACATATTGATCCTACCTTACAAGATGATTACATTATATTATCTTATATAACATATTTTAATAAATCTAGAGATCTTTTAAAAATACAAGAAAACTTGTATTTTCTGAGATTAATCTAAATATCAGATAAGTAATATCTCATGCTGTGCTAAACATTTGTTTACAATGTACACTTGGTACAAATGTTGAAAACTAAAATGCTGTGATGAATCAATTGTGCTCCTTGGTGTTTACTAAAGGAGCTGAAAACTTATGTCCACATAAACCTGCATACAGATATATACAGCAGCTTTCTCCATAATTTTCCAAACTGGAAAGCAACCAAGATGTCTTTTAGTGAGTGAATGGATAAATAAACTGCGGTACATCTAGACAATGGAATATGATTCAGCATTAAAAAGAAATGAAGCTGTGAAAAGACATGAAGGAAACTTAAATGCATATTACTAAGTTAAAGAAGTCAATCTAAAAAGGCTATTGTATGACTATATGACACTAAAAAATATAAAACTCTGGAGACATTAAAAAACAATCAGTGATTTCAGGCATGGAAATGGAGAGAGATGAATAAGTAGAGCACAGAGGATTTTTAGAGCAGTGAAAACACTCTGTACAATATTATAATGATGGCTATACGTAATTGTAATTTGTCCAGACTTATATATATAGTATGTACAGCACCAAGAGTGAACCGTAATGTAAACTTTGGATGTTAGGTGATTAAGATGTGTCAATGTAGGTTTGTTCTTGCTAAAAAATGTAGTATTTTGGAGAGTGCTGTTGATAATGGAGGAGACTCTGCATGCTTGGGGGCAGGGAGTATGTGGAAAATCTTTTTACTTTCTTCTTAATTTTATTGTGAATTAAAAATTGCTCTAAAAGAAATGAAGGCCCAGGTAGTACATTTTAATGTTTGATATTTTCATATTTTTGTTTGTGGAATCCAAAATGAGTATCCCAAACTGCCTAAGGCGAGTCTAAGTGTACCTCTTTAGGGACTTTTTTTTCTCCTATGATGGACTCTGTTTAGGATATTCATATTTCTCAAATAGGCCTGAGAGAACTGTCTTCCTTTTAAGCAAATTGTATTCAGTGGCTCAGTCATTTGGTAAATCACTTATTTCTAAATAACAGGATACTTGGTATAAAACCTGGATAGTATATAAGTTTTTTGAGGCCATTAGACTATAATAAGCTTTCCTTCTACAACATTTCCTAATTTACTCTGTTTCTTATTTCTTGTTTGCCTATTAAATAAGCTCTAGCAGGGGGATATGAAGATAACTCATACCCAGTTCCTGTCCCCAAAAGATCTAAAGCTTGAAGAAAAAAGAGAACCTCGGATACAAACTGGAAAGCTGCATGCCTTGATAACAAGTCATATTCAATATGACGAATCAAGGATAAAATTATAAAGCAGATGTCATCTAGGAGATCTCTATAAGTATACAATACAGACTGAAAAACATAAATAAATGCATAAACAAGGCATTTAAGTAAGCAACTATATACACATAAAATTTACTGATTACGACCTATTTAAAATTATTTCATTCATTCAAAAATATTTATTTGGTGCTTATACTGTGTCAGATACTGCCCCAGGAAACTAGAGTGACAGGAGATACTGCCCCAGGAAACTAGAGTGACAGGAGATATTGCCCCAGGAAACTAGAGTGACAGGCATGCCCCTTACGATGGATGTAGTTAAGAGGAAGTGGGGAGAAAGATATTATAAAAGTTCCTGTTCAGTTCCAGTGATGATCAGTGAAATGAAGGTAATATACAGGGTGTTGTGTATATATATCACAATAATACCTAAGCTAGTGTGGAGAAATATGGAAGACTTCACTGAGAATGCAACATTTAGGCTGAGATGAAAAAGTCGAATGAGTTTGCATATATTGAGAAAAAAGACAGCACGATATTTTATAGGAGTTTAAAGAAGGCCCAAGCACAAAAGTGTTATTAACCTGGAGGAGAAGAGGGGATAATTAGGCCAAAGGGGATAAGAAGCCAGACTGTGCAATGCCTTACTAAGCTTGCTGTTCATTCTGTTTTTCTTTTTTTGTCTGTTTTATTTTTCAAAGGACAGTGAGAAACAGGTTAAAAATTTTAAGTAGAGCAAGATGATCAGATTCCAGATTTTTGTTTTTTTTCTTTGTATTTTTTTAAAAAAGATTACTCTGCTCTTTGGGAATGGATTAGAAGAGATACAGAGTAGATGTGGGAGGACATTCAACAGACTGTCAGTAGGCCAGTAGAGAGAGGATGGTGTCTTGCATTAGATTCCCAGTACCATGGTTTCTGGGCTACCCATTTACCTCTCATGTTTTCAGTATCATTTTCTAAAATTAAGTAAAATATACTTGTTTAATAGCAAATAAAGTTTCCTGAAGAGATCTAAATAGTAAGCTGTGTATTAGCCAAATGTGTAGTTAGTGTGTATTGATTGTTAGTAGAGTGTTCTGCTGTCTGTGAGTTTTTATAATGGTCCAGCTAGTACCTAAAGATTTCATGAATTGACTCCCAAGGAGTCAGATAACGATTTTATGCCCTAGAGAGGAAGATGATATTAACATATTACCATGACCCGTGAACATTTTCAGTAAGATGAATCTTTCAAAGCTTTTTAAATTAAATAATGCATTCTCTTTGTATTTCTAATGTTGGGAATAAAGCTTTTACTTTAAACCTAGAATGTGCACGTGTGGATGAACTTAAAAAAAAATCTTCATTTCACACTTCAAAGCATACATAATATACATGTAGTATGCTTCTGATTTTATTTTAATCATTTAATATAACAGTATAATTTCTTCTAGAGGAGGATTTAACAATGTAATAGAATATCTTTCAAATAAAAAACGCTATTCTATTTGTGAAAAATTCTTGCATTTAAAACAAATGTGTGATTCTTATAAATATTTTACTCTTAGTTTATCAAACAACATTACGATTGATTAGAGACAGTTTAACTATGGCAACAATATGAATCAGCCTAACACTTCTCCTCCTCTTCATTCATCTTGGAATGAGATAATGAGGCAAGACTATGCAAGTAGAGATATTACTTTTAGCTGAATAATTCATCTGTGAATAGCCCCAGATTGCAAAAATTACAGCATCATTTAAGCATTATTTATGGTTAGGATGAGGTTATAACTTTGGCAATATTTCACAGTGTGTGGAGAAAAACTATTCATGGCAACATACTTACGCATTTATAGAGTAGATAGAGATGATTCTTTTTTATGTTAATTGAACCTGTTGAATAACATTACTAAATTAGTCTTTAGGTCAATGAATATTTCTAAAATTAGGTGAACATTATCTATTAAATTAAATCTCTAAAATTATCTAATCTATCTCTACCTGCTAACAGAGTGTTCCTGTGCACATTGGCATCTATATTCTGTTTTTAAATATAAACATAGATAGCTATTGAATAACATAAGTAAATCTTACAATGCAATCTTTCTTTCTAGTCCTAAATGTCATCCTCTCTGAGACATTTTCATGCAAATAATCTGGTATACTTGGTAGTACGTAATTACATATAACATAGCAATAATCATGGTGGTTAAAAATAAAGTGCTTAGTTAAACATTAAAAATATAGACTCAGATACATAAAGTGTTGTTTATGTAAACTGAAAACAAATGTACAGATTGCTGTAAGGTTTAATTAAATTGCAATATATACAAAAAAATTTCTAAAATGTCTTTTTGCATTCATTTTCTCCTGAGAGTTCTTTTGATCAGAGTAAGGTAGCTGTCCATGGTCATTCTCTCTCCCTCCACTGACTAAAACAAAAACAGAAACCAAACATGCTAACAAACACAACTATGATGATGTATCAACCACTAAAGAAATTAAACAGACAAACCACAACAACCAACGAATATTCTATTGCCATCTATGATTTAGAATAATAACATTTTGGGGATTGTTTGAAAAAAAGACAATCAAGTTAAGAAGGTAAATATTTATTCCTACCTAGTGTGCCTTAGAATTCTATATTAAGAATTTGGACTTTATTCTGAATGCTAAACTAGTCAACAAGTATATTGGCAAGAGAAGGATGGTACGAGATTGGTGTTTCAGATGTTTCTAAATTTAAAAAATGGCTTTGTTTAATAAATAGTTTTGTAGTCACACAAATATTATTTATATCCAATATAAATAAATTTGAAAATATAATTCAGAAAAAAATAGGAAAAACAGAAAAATTTAAAAAGAGAAAAAAAATAACCCTGTAATTAGCCATTGTCTGTGTTATTGCTCTGAGACCCTTGGGCAGGTTCAATGGAACATTGAAAAAATTAGAACATACACTATGCATTGCTATACATCAAGAATTTTCTTAGAAGTCCTAGGACAGCATCCCTGTTCCTAACTTGTAGCCAACTGCTCAGCCTACCTCTTTAGTGAGGGACAAAGAGAAGCACTGAAGACCATGACCACTCTCTTTTACGTTTGGTTTTGAGAATGTTTGGGGGGTCACTTTTAGTCTGGAAATGCTGCAAAGTGAGAGCAACTTGAGGAGTCGAAATTTTTGCCAGTTATTGGTTTAATCTGAGCTGGTGGTCAACTGAGCTCAAGAGCTCAATTCCTAGCTTAGGCAAATTTGAAGAATTATGCTCCAAATGCTAATTGTATTTGTGAAGTTTCTTCAGAAGAACAGAACCAATAGTGTATGTGTGTATACATAGGTAATGTTTAGATAAGTGAAATGTTTATATATATGAAATGTATATATATATATATTATAAAGTAATGTTTATGTCATTATGGAAGCTGACAAGCCCCAAGATCTGCAGCAAGCTGGAGACCTAGGAGAACAATGGTGGATTATTAGTCCCATTTTGCAGGCCTGAGAATCAAGAACTGATGGTACAGTTCGTCAGAAGGTTGACAGTCTCAGGGTGCAGGAAGAGCTTAGAAGAAATGATGTTTCAGTGTGAGTCTGAAGGCTAACAAAAGCTGGTTTTCCAGTTCTAAGGCAGTAAGGAAGAAATAATTTTCTCATGTGGTCAACCATTTTGTTGTATTTAGGCCTTCAATTGATTGAATGAGGCCCACCCAGATTAGGGAGGACAATTTGTGTTATTCTGTTTATTGATATAAACATTAATCTTATTCTTATTAAAAGCACTCAGAATAATGTTAGGCTAGATATCTGGGCACCCCATTATCCAGTCTAGTTGACACATAAAATTAACTATTATATGGTTTTCTTGCATGAGTATAGACTTTTTTTCTGATACTTCTCCTTTCACATGGTCAATTATATATTCTCCTTTGATATTTCTCATTGGCATATAAACATATTTTAATGTTTAGTATCTTTTGAAAATCCTGCCTCAACTCCACACTGTTCTACTACTTCATTCTGTTCTAGTATTAAGAACAATTTAAGAATTGGTAATGATTATTAGAGTGCAGTGCCAAATAAAATACTGATTATTAGGAATGGGGAGAACAAAAATGGGAGAGCACAAATAAAGTCATTAAGGACAATTCTTACATTGAAGAATTATGCTCTGGATGATAGTTGTATTCGTGAAGGTTTTCCAGAACAGTTGCCTTTTTTTATCCTTTTATCTTCTCAGGAGCATTTGCTGTGATTGCTCTGTCTATTCTTGGAAGATCTTTTTTTTTTCTTGGCTTCCTTGGCATCTCACCCTCTTCGTTTTCTCCTTCTCCAGGACTGGTTCCTACCTCCCAGTTATTTTGTTGCCTCTTCTTCCTTCGTCTATTTTTGGACTGACACAGAGTTGAGTTCTCAGTGCTCTCTTTTTTTTTTTTCTATCTGTATTCTTCCTTGAAGTTTTGAGTGATTTTATTCAGACCACTGGTTTTAAATACCATTTGAACATGAATTATTAGCACCACTACTTATCTGTACATTCAAAATGATAATAGTAACTAACTGACCAAGTTTTTGTGAGGATTGAATGGATTAACATGTGCAAATATGTCAAACTATGCCTGGTACAAGATAAGCATAAATAACAGTAAATATATGTGCATGTGTATATGCCTATATATTCATTCACTTCTAGTAATATAAATCCCACTGGGTTTTTGTTTGTTTGTTCTGCATTTCTAATTCTTTCGTGGATCTCTCCTTTCCTTCTGAATGGATACATTTATACATTGGCATTAACATTGATAAGAAATATGCTGTCATGGAAAAGACATGATCTGGAATCAAACATCATAAATTCCAAGCAAATATTCACAATCAATAACCTATGTGACCGTCGGCAAGTTACTTAAACTTTCTGAACCTCAGTTTGCCTCATCTTTATTAAGGGAATTAAAATAAGAGCAATCCTTATTTTATAGAGTGATAATTTAATTATTTCATATATATAAAGTGTTTAGAACAGTGTCCATAATGGAGTAAATACTGAGTGAGATATAATTATCATTATATGCGATGAATTATACATGCTTACATTTCACTAATTAATGTTTTTGGTTATCCTACTTTTCCCTTGTTATAAATCCATTAAATACCAAGCCATATTAATGACTTTTATTACCCAGAGCTCCACTCACAGTTATGTATATAGTTGATATAAATAATCTTAGTAATTCTTCCTAATGAATAATCTGCCAGTAAGATCTTACATATACATCTCTTATTTTAACAAACAAATTCTATATGACCTCTTATTAAAGAAATATCTTATAAATAGAAGCTTATAACCAAAACACAACTAATGCCTCTATTCTGAGTACAATGACTAAGTGGATGAATTAAGATTCTTTTAAAATTTGTATATACATTTATAATTTAAAATGTAATTTTATAAAGATATAATTTATACAATTAGGACAAAAAGTTGATTAATGTGTTTTTCAGAAAGTAAAAATACAAGATTATGAAATCAGTATGCACTAAATGCTTTCAAATTCTTGTTGTGACTACTTTAAAAGCAAACCTTAGGTAGCAATTACTGTGGGCATGCAAACAATATTCTTTCTCATGTAATTTCCAATTTTTCTTTGCTGCCATAGAGATTAATTCCAGCTTGTTTTAAAGCCATGGCCTACGTTCAACTGTAATTAATGTCCAAAGAGATATTAGAAATTTGCAATTAGAATAGCGTTTTTCTTCCTACTACTCAAGTGTAAGAATGTTCAAATTTAGCTAAGAGGCATTAACGTCTCAGTAAAAATAAATTTTATTTTAATATATTCTCAGTCAATATTTATGTAAATAATAAAAGGCTAAGATATGTTAGAAAATTCTTAAATATGATTATCTCCTACAGAATTTATAATCATAACCACAACTGTTATATACACATTCTGTTTTATAATATTTTAGTAATTTTTTGCAATCAATAGTAATAAATAAATAAGAAAAATTCACCTCTTTTCTTGCAAATATATATGGAAATAGGTATAGTTTTTAAAATTCACAATATATGTAGGTGTCTATGATAAATATGACTACAGCCTGAAAGGAAGGTGGACTTACAAAGATAGAAAATAATTGAGATAAAATGTATTAATATTATATATTTTACATACAATATTTTTATCTATAAAGATAAAAAATATTCATTAGGTACATGTACAAGGCAAGTAATGCAGGTCTTACTTGTTCTAACATTGCTCTTAAGATATCTAACAAATATTTCAAAAATGCCAAATATATGTCAGTCATTGTTCTAGTTACTGAGGTTATTTAAGATAAAATTCCTGCCCTTAGGGTGCTTATGTACTAGGAATAAGCTGTGTAAACAATTAAGTCCATATATTGAAAGCTTAAATAAATGATTCAGATACAATAAACAATGTGAAGAATGTGAAATGGTTTTATACACTTGAGGGGGGCTATGTGTATGTAGAAGAGTTCTTTATATTAGGCAGTTAGGAGAGTCTCCCCACCTTGGAGCTTTTTGAAGATCTATGTGAAGAGCATTCCAAGAAAAACATGGCTACAAATGTTCTGATATTGGAATGCACAGGGTGTATTCCAGATACCAAAAAGGCAATGTACCTAGAGCAAGTAAGGAAGGAAAAGAGTAGAGGGAGATCAGATGACCAGATCACAGAGGATCTTGAATACCTTGGTGAGAAGTTAGACTCGACTTTCTTGTTATGGGAAAATGTTAGTGATTTGATTACATTTAAAAGATGAAAAATAAAATTCTGACTGCTGAATGGATATTAGGAGAGCAAGAGTGGGAAGCAGGAAGATGGCAAATTATTTGGCGATTGGTGTAAACTGGGTCAGAGATGCTAGCGAATTAGACTATGGTTTAGAATAATTATTTTGAGGGACATTCCTGATGGAGAGAAGTCAAGTATGACGATTAGGTTTTGTTTATTTCCCCCTGGGGAAACTGAGCTGATGTTGCTGCCATTAGTGAAGCTTGGGAAGAATAGGAAATAGGACAAGTAAATATCTGGGCATGTTGTAATGAACTCTTCTATTTAGGTTTCTCTCAGTTTGAAATGTTTATAGGTACCACAGTAAAGGTATCAAAAAGGAAATTAAATACACAAGTTGGGAGGTGTAGAAAGAAGGTAAAACTATAGAGATAAATTTATGAGTGACCAACACATGGAACATATTATAAAGTTATCAGAGTACATGAGATAACCTTGGGAGAATGTTAGAAAAGAGGAAGAACCAGAAAAAAAAAAAAAGAAAAGAAAAAAGAAGAAAGAAAAAAAGAAACACTGTGAAGGAGAGGCTGGAAAATTAAGAGGTAAACCAGGAGATTGAGAAATGGATTAAACAAATCTAAAAATATATTTTGAGAATGAATTGGTGATAAGTCATGCCAAGTGTTGTGACAGGCTGAATTAGATTGGCTTGGTATGATACAATCGATGCTGGCCTCAATTAGAAATCTGGGGAGGAAAAGACAATAGAAATGGTTAACAAAGTTTTGAAGGTTAGGAAATTGAAACTGAGTAGAGGCAAATATTCTGAGAAGTTTGGCTCTGAAGAAGAGCAGAAAAATGGCTAACAAGCAGATCTAAATTCATTTATTTTATTTAAAAAGTAAAACATGAAAGTTCTTTGGCTGCAACAGCTGTCAGAGAATTTATCCTCAGGATTAGTGCAGGTAATCTAGATGGATAGGTAAATACTGTTTTCTATATATATTATTCTTTCCTAGACTTCTTGAAGCTATAAGCTTGGTGAAGGAGATTGACTTTTCTTTAGTCTAAGACATTTGAATAGCTGCATTTTCTTCCTAGAACTTGTGGTCACGCACAGTGTTGTACTACATACTAGTAGTTATAACTTTTTGGAGATTCTAAAGTAAAAAAGAGGTAGCCTTGGTTATTAATGAGCTTGTGGCCTAATTACTCCTCAGTAAATTCTTAGTTTGTCATTTTTGGGGGAGTTGTGAAATTTAGTGCCGTATATATCGTGTGACTATCTTTTTGAGGAAATATATCATTTTTTCTAGATAAATAAGAATTAATTGACTGCCATAGTTACTTTGTAATTAAAAGTCCATCAAAAATAATTTTCATATTCAACTTTTCTAGAGAAAAGTATAAGGAACAAAAGATTCTGCAGTGTGTGTAAGTTGGCAAGTATCCTTGTCTGGCACTTTCCAAATTGTTTTAGCAATGTTTGGCAAGAATCTATCACAAAGCATGGATGATTATAATTTTGCAGTATGTGAAAGCAGATGGAGAACATGAATTAACAGAGAGAATGTTTCTTCCTAGGAAACTGATTGGTAATAATAATTATCTTAAAAAGGTAAAAAAAAAAAAAGAGAGAGAGAGTTTTCCACTGAGATATATATATTTGAGAACTTATCCTATTTGAAAAGCCTTCAACCTATTCAAAATTAAAAACTATAAAAAGAAAAATACCAAAAATTACTCTAGAATGATGCACAGTTTACAAACTAAAAAATATTCTACTATAAAAGCATAATTGTTTCATTAAAATATGTGTTTGCAAAGAAAAATAATTAAATTGGTAGTTAAATGAAGAAAGAGTGCATATTTGATAGTGGCCTGTTTTTCTTATAGATAAAATTTTTGTTCTTAAAAATGAGATAATTAAAAAAAACTTTTTAAAAACTCTTGAGTAATCATGTGGAAAATCATGGTAACTTTATAAAATGGCCACATTTTAGAGGAAGTAAATTAAAAATAAGTAAGTTGTTGTTTTAAAATAATTTATACTAGTATTTTATGATATATGATAATGTACTGCTAAGGAGGACTGAGCTTGAATCAGATTATCTAGATTCAATTCCTGGGCCACTTAATCCTTGCAAATGACTTAACTCCTTTGTTGCCTCAATCTTCTTTGCCTTCACAATGCTACTACTCCCAGGATCCAACTACTTCTCACCACCACCACTAAAACCCTAGTCTAAAGTTACCCTCATCTCTCACCTGTATTATTGAAATAATCTTCTAACTGGCTTCCTGGATTTGAATCTTGCTACCTTCAGACAGTTCTGAAAATGTAAGTCAGAAAGAGATCCTGGTAAATGAGGATGCTCTTTCTTCTATTCAGACCCTCCCTGGCTTCTCCTGGTCTTCAGGACCCATTCACATTCTATCCTCACTTCTTATACCGCTACTCTCATCTTTTGTACTCTCCTCCTTGCTCCTGTTTCTCCACACACGCTGATCTTCTCCTTGTTCTTTGAACACACTGGCATACTCCAGTCTCTTGTTCTATTTGCTGCTCCCTCCGCTTGGAGTACTTGTCTCTCAGACATCTTCATAACTTGTGCCCTCACTTTCAGTTCTGACTTCAGAAAAGCTTGCCTAAATATATATTTTTTTCAATCTGGAATCCTCTCCTGACACATCCTTGTCACTCCTAATTTATTTATTTTTTTTCTGCAGGACTGTCAACTCTGTGATTATTTGTATCATTTATTGTTTGTTGTGTCTCTAAGTTCCATGACAATAGTGATTTTCACCTCTATTGTTTAGTGACCTGGCACAAGATAGGAACAACAAATATTTTTAAATGAATCAATAAATTTTAGTTACTATTATCCTTATTGGGAAATCATGTTCTCTTTGTTACCTTAGGCATTTTCTGGCAGGTAAATCATTTAATATTGCCTTACCTAGAAAATGAGGCTAAAAACTCCAACTTCACTAAACTATTAGAGAGATTTGTTTGATAAAAATATCTACCTTATAGTCTACTGTGAGGGTCAATTAGAACACTTTTATAAGTACCAAGTATGCTGCTTGGCAGATTAACGATGATGAATTAATGTTAATAGAATTTGCATCTGAATAAAGAGATAATGTTATGCAAATTCAAACATCATTTTTTGGGGGCCCCAATTTTGTCTTTAGGAAAAAGAAATTATATATGAATTATTTTTTGTGAGAAATTTTGTAGAGCATAGAATCTAATCCGATTATGTATTTGTCCCTAGACTCCTTATTCATATATATTTAGGAAGTTTCTGTTTAATCATGAAATATATATCTTAGAGTATGCATGGATATCTTGCCAATTCCTCATGCCCATAAACTACCAGGAATACTCCTGTTGTCTGAGATGGATATTGTATATTGCCTTGAGGTAAGAAGAGAACATACAGCAAGGGAAATGTGGCCTCTCTCAGTAAGAGGATATTAGGAGGGTTTCAGGCTTACAGGTTACAGGCTTATATTAGGTAATTTTAGGGGAACATTAAAAAAAATAGTACTTGGGTTTGGGTACTTTCAGGAAGCAGAAACCATTCTGTGACTGAGTAACTTAATTTTTTTTTATAGAGGGTAGGCAGAAAGAAGTGGAGCTAAAATCGTAATTGGAAAAGTAGCACTAGTCATTCACATTAGCTTGATGATGGGAATGTTTGGTAATTGTTATGTGTGTGGTCTGCACAACAGTCTTGTTATTTTTTTTTACTTAGCCATGACTACTAAGTGGTCTTGTTTTTGTCTCTCTTTAGGGAATATGAGGACCTTTCTCTGAGTACTGAGGTTAGTTTCTAGCAGCACCAAGGCCTGCCTGCTAGAACTGGACCTGCTCCCAAATACCATGGGCTACTTTTTCCTTTCTTAGGCTAAGCCACCCAAATTCAGTTGATTTTTTCCTTAGATATATAAGTTTTGGAAAAAAATGTCAGCAAAATTCTATATTCAAATTACTTCTAATTGATTTGTAATATATTTTTCTCAGAAATTTATACTCAGCTTTTTTTAGGTAAATAGTTATAAATATCCCAATACAACTTAACGAAATAATGTTTTAGAACAAGCAAGGTTTGCCAGACATATCTGCAATACATGTACCATTTTTCAAGAATGCATTATCACAATTAAAAATAGCATTTTTAATAAAAGTAAATAGAAATAAAAATTGCAATGCAAAAAGAAATTAAGTTAATCATGAAGAAACATCCAGTTTCCTTAAGTGCCCTTTAAATATTATTGTAGCTTGCATAAATTCACACCACTCATTTTTTGGGTCTGTGTTAGGAGATTTGCATTTAAAAGTTCATTTATTATTTATAAATATCTCATGTATTTAAAAAATTAGGGCAGTTTATTTGAATGTTAGTCAGCTGTTAAAGCCTGTGCTAGTAACTATTACCTTTTAGCATTGTGTTTTTAAATCTTATTGGATTAGTTCATTATCAGGATAAATGGCTCTCACATTACGTACATACAGACAGATAAATAGATAAGAACATTATAGACTTTAGCTCTGAATGATCATCTAGTCAAATCGTTTTTCTTTTTTGTTTTTTGCAGGTAAGATGAGACACATAAACAGACGTTAAATTATACTTGAAGACATGAAGAGCTAAAATAAGGAATTGGAGTTTTTTAATTCAGAGTCAAACCTTTTCCACTGTGACATTTGTCTTCTTTCTTAAGGTTAAGTTGAAAATCCCCTGTGGATTTATCTTTCTTATATAGCTATTCACGTAAATTTAACATTTATTATTTGGGACACTCAGGAAGAAAAGTGATAAAATTGTTAAGTTCCTTTTATTTCACCACATTTTGCTAGTCTAAAAAGAAAAAGCATATTTGATCACAAAATGCTTCTATAGAGGTAGACATAGGTGACTTTCTTCTATTGCACGGTATGGAATGAAAGCCTTAAAAATGACGAACACTTCTGTTGACAACCCTAAAGAATTTATGCTGCTTCTTTTTTTTTTGGAGGGGGTATCAATTATCTTATTTTTACACAAATTGACACCTAAAACAAACATTTTGGAGTCTTACCAACTTTTACTAAAAATTCTGGCTGTTTTAAGTTAAAACACTCTAAGTCAGGAGTTCAATATATTGCTTACTCTTTGTGAGGCATATATATGCATTACATTTAAGAACCCATATTCTGTGAAGTGCAGGTCTATGGCATGTTTTATTGTTTTATGAGGTAGGACTTGCGGGAATAATTGAAAGTGGATTTAGAGTACAGAACAGTTTCTTTAAAGTTCTATTTTATGTTATAAATTACTGTTTAATGAGAATTCTTTCAACAAATCAGTAAGAAAACAAACATAAACAAAATTCTTACGGATTTCACTAAAACTTTAAAAGTTTGTCATCTTTTTCTTTTAACAAGTCTTTTTTCTTTACAAGAGCATTTAGACTCATAAATTTCGTTAGAAATTTCATGTGTTCTCCCCAAATCCCTTTTTAAAAATCCCATATACTAGTCCATTGGCATGTGTGATACATTTTGCTAAATGAAACACTCAATTATAGGACTGTTTACTTTGTGCCAATTTAGTACATGTTTTTTTTGCATTGGTGAGGCCATCCTTATTTAACACCTCATAAAAGAAAAGCCACCCTCTTCCAAAAGAACTAATTTATTGTACATCAAGGATCTGTGCTTAAAAATGATCTCCTACTGTATGTAAAGTAGGTCTGTCTAATACTTGTACTGTACCTAAATCCAATAGATGCTATATACCTTGGAAATAAAGATACATATCACACAATAATCAATTTCAGGTCTATATCAAATACTTCAAAGAAAACTTTAACAAATCATAACTGTCAGTGAGATAAAGGATGAAAGTTTTTGTCATACAATGGAGTACAAATCATTGTGTTGTTGCAAGCATCTGTTTCCCTCATTCCCTCTCTCTCTCCCCCGCTCCTTCTCTCCTCCTCCTTCTTTCTCTCTCTCTCTCTCACACACACACACACACACCACATTCTCATTCTCTCTTATTCTCTTCCTTCTCTCCCACCCTACCCTCTCTCTTCTTTGATAGCAGACACATCATCAAACTTAATGATAAAAGCCTTCCACAAAAATAATTCTTAAGCCTCAGGAACAAACACCTCTTTGGCATCCTGAGAGAACATTCCACAAACATCATCAATCTCCTTCAGATCATGATTTACAACCTTTCCTTTTGGCCGACTTGAGCCATTTGTGAGCATGCCCCAGCAGCGTCACACTGGGATTTTCCTCCACTTTGCCCTCCAAACACATAGCAACATAACTATATGCTACTGCCCATTTAGAAGCACATGCGTGACAAAGGAATCAAGTACAAACTGCAGATATTAGGCTGTAAAAGCACTTTCCAAAATAATAACCTATTAATGCCTGTACTCTTCAAAAAAATGGAGAGGGGATAGCTCTTTCTATGTAGGTTGTGGAGCCAATTTTTCTGTTTCATATGTTAATTTTCAGTGGCATTTGTAAAGCTAAGTAAAGATATCTTTAGGGCATGAAATTTACATTTTTCTAAAGAAAAATAAATCAAGTTCAGTGGAATAATTTATATGAGTGTATATTCATTCTCCTAACAAAACCAGTATCTCAAGAATGGTTAACAGTTGTCTGATAAATGCGATCTTTCTGGACATTTTCCTTGAAACTCAGGAAAAGAGTCTATACCACAGCTGAATTTATTTAGTATGTGCCTAAACCCACTCTTACTCTGTGTGCTTAGTAAAACAGATGCACATACAGTATTAATTGTTGACTAACTTGCAATCATCATCCAGGGCAGAAAAAAGTATACCCCCATCAGGAAAGCACATAAACATGATTACTTGAAAACATAAGCATATCTTTAAGATGTATATATTGCATGAAATAGTAGCTACTGAAATATCTAACGATATTTATGAAGGAAGCTTTGCAAACCAAAATGTTTACTATAACCAAGTGATGCAAACCAGAGGAATTCATGAAGCTGAGTCCCTGATAGAGAAGACAGAATTTGTATTATTCCTTTCCAACCTCAGTAAATAAGAATGGGAGGGAGAGAATTCAGTAATGAAATATAACTTTGGTCTTAATTGTAAGTATTAGATTTTTTTCTAATAGTTAGATTACATTATAGGAAGTGATAGCTCATAAACCCAATCATTCAAATGGTCTGGTGTAGAGCAATCAGATCATAGAAAAATATCTATATTAGGAAAATCAAATTAATGTTCATTACATAGGCAAAAGGATTTATATTTTTATTTCCTCTTTCCTTTGGTTTCTATATGCTCTGTGGTATGAGCTGGGATGTTTGCAGTTTTAAGTATCAGGTTGCTGAATTGGAACCAACTTTGGGTTTAGAAGACACGTTCTCTCCTACACTGCTGGTAGGATTTTAAATTGAAAAAAATTGGAAGGTGATATTGAAATAGTTTTACACTGTCTTAAAAATATTCATATATTTTGACAGAATAATTTCACCTTTCTGAATTTATCCCAAGGACATAATCTGAAATTCATATAAAGATTTTTATAGAGAGCTTCACTGTGTTATAACTTTCACTGTGTTATAACTAAACATTGGAGGCAGATACTAAAAGATAAAAACAGTTCACTAAATTATAGCATATACATATGCTGGGGTAATATGAAGCCATTAAATTTATATGTATATATATATATATATATATATATATATATATATATATATATATATTATATTCACATATATAAAATATTTAATTGTATATCATATAATACAGCGTGATACATATTATAATGTTAAGCGACAAAAATCTATCCCCAAATTTTCATACAATGGAATTATTATAAAAATATAAACTTAGAAAAAATGTGAAAAGCAAAGATACCAAATGTTAATAGTAATTTATTTCAGGGTGGGATTATGGATAATCCTTAATTAATAATTTATTTTTTACTCTCCTGTATGTTTTATTTATAAAGCTACAAAGACTCCTTTATTGGTTATAGACAGTTATAGAGGAGAAAATATAGTGTATTTACTAAACTGTTTTATTTTCCTAGGCTCAGAATGAAACAATTTCTAACTCCTCTGAATCAAGTGGAGGTTGTTTCAGCTTTCCTCAGTGGAAGGTGGACAGAAGTGATCTGTCACTTCCAGTCCAGTCCAAGGCTGTCAAGTGTGGATGTGTCTTTTCCATGTGCTTGCTCTTTTGTCTTCTGCCAAACTGAATGTGAAAAATTCAGGAATAGTAGAGCAGCCTAGATCCCTTAGCTCCTACTTGGATAAAAGCTAAACAAGTAAGGCATATCATCTTCATTAATGTCCTTATAATTATTGAGATTTTCAGGTTTATTTGTTACTTCAACATTGCCTAACAATTATCAGCTATTTTACTGTGATACGAGTGAGTCACTTGTTAGCTTTTTTTCCTTAATGATAAAAGTCATGGATATGTAAGTAGTGCAAAACAGGAGCACATAAGATATTGCTGCTTTTATGTGTCCTGATTACTTTATGTAGGTCTGCTTAATTCTGTAAAAAAGTTATGGTTTTGGGATTCTTAGCCTGATTGTTTATCTCTGTATGTTGGGAATGGCAGACCTCCAGATTTTATATTAAAGGCAAAAATACATACAAAAATTACAAACATATAGATGTTATTTCTGCGAGATGCTTTCTTCAATTCAGGAGAAATTTTTTCACATTTGCATACATTTATACAGATTGTTCCTTCAGTCTGTAATTTCCTATATGACTAATCAGAGACTAGGTTAACCAGTACAAAAAATAATCTTGACTTAGAGAGTTTGAAGAAGAGAGAAAGAAACAGGTTATGAGAAAATGTCTGAAACTCCATTCTGCCAGTGTATAACACCAATAAAAAAGAAAATTTTCACTTTTCATTAATTTCAATTATTTGATCTATCAATATAATATATTTCTACTTTGAGAATTTAAGGGGGTCTCTAACTCCACCCTTTAGTAATCTTTTCTCTAATAGTATTCTACTTCTAGGAAAGAGATTGACTGACTATCTCGAATCTAAACAATATTTGGGATGTCAATGTGGATCCTAATATAAGCCTCACCAGTTTTCTTTGCAATCTTTGGTAGCCAAGAATAAAAATGGACTCTCATTAAACTAAGCAAAAATAAATAGGAAAAAAATGAAAGACTACGAGGGACTCAGAGAAATTATAGGAGATGAAAGTGTTACATTTGAGTGCTACTAAGATTTTTGGTTGCTCTAGAGATTAAAAAACAGAAAAAGTAGCTACTGAGTACCTGCTGGGCTGGAGAGTCAATATGGGTACAGTGTGTATCTTCCCCTAGAATACCTAGAATACCTAGGGGAAGATACACACTGTACCCATATTGACTCTCCAGCTCAGCAGAAATCTTATGAGGTATATCAATGGGGACAGGCAGGCTCCCCTTTCACCTGAATCTCAGACACATTTAGAGGGAAGAAAAATCCTATCAGTGGTCAACTAGTAAAATCTATAAACAATAAATGTAAAGTGAAGCAAATGAATTGCTTTTGAATTAATAATGAAAGATTTTATAAGATTTATAGTTTCTATATTGCTCTGATTATTGAATGATTGTATATACAACTAGAGAGAGAGAGTATGAATTCTGAGGTAGCTCAGAGTAATGAGAAGAGTAAGTTATTAGTTCTACTTTCAAGTGAGAGAAGTCAAGGGAGGCTTCACTTTTTAAGTTTTGACTTGTACTTTGAAGAAGGAATAGAACATTTCTATAAGGTGGGGATGGGAATGGGCATGCAGAAGTCTGTGGACACATAAGTTTCAAGCACACTGATGGCCCTGAAGGTTGTGCATTTTGTTCTCTGTTGAATAAATTGCATCAGGAAAAAATAGTCCTAGTTCAGGACAGAAAAACAGTAGGGCAACCTGTGAAAGATATGAATGCCAAGGAATTTGACTTAATTATTTAGGGTATAGATTATTGTTAAAGCTTAAGAGAAAAAAAGTTAGATGATCAAATTTGCAATTCAGAACAGAAAGGTTGCTCTATTCAGTGAAGTAAACAGGAACAAGGAGAAGATAATGGAAGAGAGAGTAACTGTCAATAAGGATTTCTTAGAAAACAACTAAAAATCATTTCAAATTTTGTAATGTCAAAATTACTAGAATGCAAACATAACATAGAATATATAAGTGAACAGTGTCAATCATCCTTTAAAAATATTTATAGGTCAGCCTGTAAATATTTTCAGGTAGACCTTTTTAAAAATTGTCATGTTCTTTATTAAAATATTTTTAAAATTTCAAGCTACCATCTATATTGAACATTCTTAGCTAGTGTTAGGCTTCATTAATACTGGCTCGGAGTGTAATCATAGCATAATAACACTTCATTTCTGTTTAGAAATTAAACTAATTTTTTGTACTGGAGTAATAATTCTAGATATTACTAAAGTCATAATGAGCCTAGGGCTAGTCAATTTTCCAGTTTAACAGATTACCTAGGCTCAATTTTTGATAAGTATAAATTTTAAGGTAATAAAAAACTATAAACATTTTATTTTCTTTAGCAGATATAAGGTCTCATAATTAATACATTATACTATAACTCATACAATATATATTATGTCCCAGGACCTGCCATTATAGTTCAGATGCTTCCTGTTTCATCAAAATTCCAAATGTAGGAATTCGATGTGACACAAATCCAGTATTTAAATACTGTTTTTATAACATCTATCAAGTGCAAGGTTGTTTCTGCAATTAATGCTAAAGATGTTAGCTTCCGAAATTTCAGAATAAAGGCTTAGTTATTTTCTCAAAATAGACTGCTATATTTTAAAGCGTTTTGTGTCATAAAGCCAGTGCAACAGTTTAACCTTTGGTAATTTTGGAAAATAAAAATCTACTTGATTTTTTCTTCCTCTTTAAAACCAGTGCTGGCCATGCATTTGAAAACTAAGTATAATTTTAAGTGTTCTATTGCATCACATCTTCCAAACCCTTAATATTGAAATAACACATTGATTTGTCATTCTTCCTTTTTATATACACACTAAAAATAAATTTTTCTCATTATTAAAATAGTAGATATTATGGCCACAAGGATGGTCAATGAGACAGGTTCCTCAGAAAGATTGTGGCTATGCAGTGCCCACAAATAAACCATGAGGCCATAGTTCTCTCTTCCTGGCATTTAATGAGAAAGATAATAAATGTTTACTATCTGTTCTGTGTCTAGAAATTTTTAGTTTGTCTAGAAATCTTTAATTAAGAGGCTAGGAAGGCATAATCCTTATTTCTATGGAGGTTATAAAATGGATGAATGAGACTTCTGCTTCATCTCCTACCACAATGTTCTAAAACTTATAGTGAATCTTAAAGTCCACTAGTGGACCTATTATAAATACATTAAGAATTTGAGGAAGCCAGAGATTATAAACAATGTGAAATAAATTATTCAATGACTGATGTGTGAATGCCCAGAAAAATAATATTGAAGAACTCATATCAAACTCAGTATTACTACTTTTTATTAAGTAAGAGATACTGAATAAGATTATCAAGCAATTTGGAAGAGTTGGTATATTCAAAAGTGTAATTTCAGCTCAGTTTTTGTCTTTTTTTTCATCATGCAGTAGTGAAAATTTGGTGAGGATAAGGGCATAATTTAACCTAATAACTAGCTAAATAAAATATCTATAAGATGCTGATAATGAATTAATGTCAAAGTAGAAGGTTTCTTGTGATTTACCATGGGTATTATTTGACTTGTCTAAGTCACCATGTTTCATTAATGTGGTTGATGAATATTCAGAGGGCATTCTCACCAAGTCTGTAATTGACAGACATATCAAAGTGACATCATAACCAGAATCGAAAAATAAATCATAGCAGGTGTTATTTTTTTTTTTCACAAACCTCAACTTTTTGTTTTGTTTAAATATCACAAAGTTACATATTGGATTAGGCATCATATACATGTCAGATTGTAATAAAAGTATTTAAACATTTGCTCTCCATTTATGTCACATGGTCTATGGATCATAATTGTTTTAGAGAATTATATTTCTATGTATATTTCTTATGAGTACTACAGCACTTTATGGATGCTAGTAGGTTATTAGTTATTGATTACTATATATGATATAATTTTTTGTTGTTTTTTCAGCTTGTATTTTTTTCTCTATTTTATTTTTAATTTATTTTTAATTTTTAATTACAGTTGGTATTTAATATTATATTAGTTTCAGGTATACAACATAATGGTTAGATATTTATAGAAATTATGAAGTGATTCCTCCGATAAGTCTTGTTCCTGCCTGGCACCATCATAGTTTTACAATATTATTGACTATATTCCCTGTGCTGTACTTTACATCCCCAAAACTATTCTGTGACTGCCAATTTGTATTTTTTAATCCCTTCACCATCTTCAACCTGTATTTTACAAGGTGAAATTTAATAGGAGTGAATCAAATACCCTGCAAAGGTCCCCTAAAGCCAATGATACAAGTACAGAATGAAAGAAACATTATAGGAGCTCTGTAAAAATATCTGTTGAGTTTATGGTAAGATCAATGTAAGTTCTTGTGTGTCAATAGGAATCAATCAAAAAGAAGTTAGAAGATTTCATTGGACAGTTTTCACTATAGTATTGTGTTTGGTTACGTGTACTTTAAAAAGGAAGAAAGGTCCACAGAGGGAGAAAAACTCTGGGCTATTACAGAATTCAAGAATTTTATAGTATAAAATGCGTGGATGGATCTGGGGAGAAAATGAGACTAGAGACTAGAAGGCAGATCAGAGTTAGAAAATCAGAAGGATCCAACAGAGTTTAAAATGAAAGAATAACATGATTAATTTTTAATGATTTTAGAACAACTAACTACTCTTGCAGCCCTGGGCAGTAAGCTTGCAAGCAGTGAAAGCAGCTTGCAGTCTGAGAAAGGTGATATAGAAAGTAACAATGGGGAAGGACATCAGGAGACAAATCTTAGAGTAAGAAAATGGCAAAACCTATAGAACTTGGGGACTAATTAATATCAAGTGATTAATTATTTCCTTTTCCTCAGGAAGAAAAACAGAAAAAATGTTAATGGGTAATTCCAGAAAATGAAATACATATTGCTATTAAATTCTTTTTTTTTAATGTATTACCTTACTTTTAATAATAAGACATGCAAATTAAATAAAAATACAGATTTTGTCAGCTGTGAGAGTGTTGCAAGTACTGGATTCTGGTAAAATCTCAAGTTGCAGATGAGAGTATCAAAATAAGAAATGGGAAATGTCTGCGCCAATCAGTAAACACTACTGCCTTAAGTTACTTATAAAAATTGGGTAACAACACTGCCTATACCACTGCATAAGATTTGTTTAGTACATGCTGAATTCGAGGTAGACTGCAATGTTAAGGTTGAAGATGCTGCTTCATCTAAAGACAAATTAGACTGAAAGTATAATGCTATTGAAGAGAAAAAAAAAAACCTTCTAGGTCATTTGAAGCATCTGCAGGAAATTTCAAACTTAGCTTTTAATGGACTTCAGATGGATAATTTGACACCTGGGTATATATGATGTATTATTACTCCTGAGGACAGACAACTTTCAGTGGTAGAGTATCCCTGACCTCAGACTCAGGAAACTTTTACAGATACTAACTCTTTGACCCTGTTTCCTAAAAATAATAGTAATCCATGCCAGGTAGGTATGGGGAAATGAACATTCATGTACATGGATGAAATAAAGATTTAAACCAACTTTCTAGGAAGCACTGTTGTAATATATAAAAGCAGCTTAGAAACAGAAATAAGTTTAACAACGTTTATTTCCTTAACCTTAGTAATTCCTCTTCTGGCCATCATTTTTTAATGAAAATAAACAAAAATGTAATGATCAATGTTCAAAGACATTCACTGGAGTTTTATTCATAGTTACAGTTAAATATAAGAAATATTCTAAATGACTAATAGCGAAGGAATGGTTATGGTGGTCGCAATAGAGGAATGAGCACAACAACATACTAAGAAGCTAAAATGTATATAAAAAATGGGTTGCCAAACAGAGTATGTATAAATATACATTTATTCTTTAAGATTTGAATATCATATATTACAATATTAATAATATTTATCCTGTGGCTACCAGATTATAAATATTATACATTTTTAATTTTTTATGTTTTTAACAATGAAAATTTATTGTTTATATTATTGAGAATAAAAATAACACTTTAGAATTTCAGGTAGATCAAGATTTGTTATCTTAGACTATAATTTCTTGGTAAATTTAACTTTGTCATTTGTTAATATTATAGAATCTGACCACAATAGTAAGTCCCCTCTTATCGCAGCTGCAGTAGTGGCTAGTGAAAGAGACAAAACTCTCTGGAGAAAAATCATCCTAATCTATATTATTTATCGATTTCAAAGTTCTAAATGTTTCCACTATGTATGATAATGAACTAACTTTAGCTTCCATCTTTCAAATTATCTGATATGAACAATTGCTCACCCTTGCCCAGGCAGCACAAATTGGTTCCAACTCATCACTGCAAATGCTTAAATAAGTTTGTTGAGCTAAATGAGGAAACTTTTGGTTGCCTTCTTTCTATGTCAAAAGATTGGTTCCTATGGGTTTAGCTTTCCTTATGCTATCATTATTATTTTATTCTTTTAAAGGGTTTATTTTGCTTATGTGCCCTCATCTTCAATTTTGTAGGCATATACTTTTATTTTACTCACGTGAATTGGATTCTTTAAGGATACTGACACCTCCATTTTTCCAGAGGTTTATTTATAGATGTACTGTCAAAGTGAATTTTTAGTAGCCTTTGATCATCCTCTGCTTTAAAATTACTTGTTATGAGATTATGTTTAATCATTCATAATAAAAAATATTAAAATTTAAAGTACATTTTACCTGTTCCAGTATTGATTTGTTATTTTTGTTTAAAAATTATTTTATTTGGGATCTATTTCATATTTTAAGTTGAGTGGGCTTTTTCTCCACATTACTTCTTTGTCATTAAGTGTTTCTTTTTGGTCAGTTCTACCCCAGAAGAAAGTTTCAATTGTCCTTTCGATTATTCACCTTCATTTTGAATGTTTTCTATTGCATACACTTATTCTTCTAGTCGTTTGATGCTTGTTAACTTTCTCATTATTCTTTAAAAGACAATAGTTCATTAAGTATGCTCAGTGTTACTTAGTGCTCACTGATTTAAGTACTGTGTAAATCTGCTTCTTATAAATAATTTTCAAATGTTCTCACACTGGCTTGATAAGGAAATGAACAATGGCAGTTTTTTCATTCTTCATTATTTCTTAATTGTTTGCATTTCTTTTCTTCATTTTTTTTTCTGTTGTAGTCTGATAAAAGGAAGTAATTTAATAACAAGTGTGCTACAGCATCATTAATTTTATTTCTCCACTTATTAAAAGATCTATTTTTCTCTTTGCTATTTGCCTTTCACCTATATATTTGTAAAAACCACTTAATTTTAATAAACTTCTTTAGCTATAATTATCTCATTTATCCTATTTATTTATTTATTTTTGATTGTCATCTTTTCACTATAGAGATTAACTAATACATTTTTTCTTTTGTTTTTCTTTTCATTTTAAAACATATTTTTTTGCTTAGTTTTTTGAACTAAAATAGTTTTTATTTAAAACTTTTTACCTTTATTTTACTTTATTTTTTATTACTTTCAGGTATACAGTACATTGGTTAGATATTTATATAGTTTATAAAATGATCCCCCTGATTATCACCCTCTGGCTCTACATGTAGCCATTACATTACTGCTGACAGTATTCCCCATGCCATTCACTGCATCCCTATGACCATCTTTCAACTACTGATTTATTCCTCTTTAACTCTTCACTGTTTTCTCCCAGCCCTGCCCCACCGCTCCTCCCCTCTGGTAGTAACCAGAATGTCCTGTATTTATGAGACTCTTTTCATTTAGGTTGTTCTTTTTGTTCCTTAGATTCTGCATATAAGTAAAATCATATAGTATTTATCTTTATTTGCCTTACTTATTTCATTCAGCATAATAACCTGTAGGTCCATCTATGTCACTGCAAATGGTAAGATTTCATTTTTTTTTGTGACTGAGTAATATTTCATTGTATATATGAACCATAACTTCTTTACCCAATCGTTTGTTGATAGGCATTAAGGTTGCTTCTATATCTTGGCTATTGTGAATAGCACTGTTGTCAACATAGGAGTGCATAGATCTTTACAAATTAGTATTTTGGTTTTCTTTGGATAAATACCCAGGAATGTAATTGCTGGGTCAAAAGGTAGATCTATTTTTAATTTTTTGAGGAACTTCCAGACTGTTTTCCATAGTGACTATACCAATTTGTGATCGCACCAACAGTATATGAGGATTTACTTTTCTCCACATTCTCGTCAACACTTGTTCTTTGATTTATCAATGATGGCCATTCTGCCAGGTGTGAAGTAAGATCTCATTGTGGATTTAATTTGCATTTCTCTGATGATTAGTGATCTTGCTCACCTTTTCATATGTCTATTGGCCATCTGTATTTCCTCTTTGGAGGAACATCTATTCAGGTCTTCTGACCATTTGTAAATTGGATTGTTTGTTTCTTTTGTTGTTGATTAAAGGAAGTCATTATAAATTTCTGATATTAACCCCTTAGCAGATGTATCAGCGAATACCTTCTCCCATTCTTTAGGTTATCTTTTAGTTTTGTTGATGGTTTCCTTTGCTGTGCAAAAACTTTTTAGCTAAAGAAAATCACTGTAGCTATATTAAAATTGTCATGTTTAAAAGTGTTTTTTTTTTTTAAAGAAGATCAGCCAAGGAATAATCAGTCCATGATAACCTGTGCCAAACATTACATGTAAAGCAGAAGCCCTTTGTTTTGTACTATCTTTTCAAGGATGTTTGTATAAAGAATAGCCTTAAGTGACAGAGATAGTATCTTCCTCTGGAAGAAAGAAAGGACATGCATTCTTACTCTCCATTCTAAAAGATATGGATTCCCTATGTTTAGTATTTTTTCCTGTAAGGAAACCCAGTACAAATACAGGTGCAACTTGTTCTATTATACATCTCCCTGTGAGAACTGGGGTACAAAATAGCTAATCCCAAAATGCTATTAATATTGCTACTTCTATTGCTGTGAATAATAAAAGGTCTTTTGCTTATGACCTAGAAATCTTGTGTTTTTCACCAGCATCCATGAAACTAGGACAGATAAACTTCATAACTTATAAGTAAGATAAAATATCAGATCCTTTGCCATTCTTTATACAAATGAATAAACCATTGCTTTAGAATCAAATAGATGGTTGTATCAAAAATTCAAACTTCCAAAAATTATAATTACTTCCTGATCACTGTTTTCCTATTTCATAAATAACCAAGGTTTTATTTTAACTACAAAGACTAAAGAAAGATAAGGATATTAAAAATAAATTGTAGTTTGCATTGTTGCTATACAACAGCAAGGTGATCAAGTACATGCTAGACTGAGAACCACAAAAATAAATTTAAGGGAAAGCTAAAGTCTCAGTTTTGTAACTGGAGGAATTCAAAGTAGTACACCAAGAATCTATAGTATGTTATAAAGCTGACTCTTTTGATCTAGGATGCAGAGCTGTTTACGAGGCTATAAAATACTATTGCACTTCTATGGGTGGGAAGGATAATATGATCAGAATGGATACAACAGGTATTTTTGTGTGGATTTAAAAAGTACTACTTGTCTGGGTCTATGTAGCACACTAATTTGGGAAGCAAAAGATGCCTCTGCGGGAACACAGCCTTGCTCCAGGGCTCAAAATTGGAAGTTTTGCCAGTGGAACTTGGTGATTTCAGAACTTATGCAATTTCCCAGCAGAACATCTTAGAGAAGATCACTTAAAACAAAACAAAACAAAACAAACCTGTAATCTCAAGCGGCATTTTATTTTATTTTATTTTTATTTTATGTGTGCCTGTTACTAATAATAGGAATTGTTACTATTAATTTAATATGTACTATGTGCTAGGCACTGTACAAAATGCTTTAAATGAAATATCCTCAAAACAATTGTATCAAACAACTATTATGATTAACCTTATTCTGAAATAGAAGAAAATGAGGGTTAGAGTGACCATTAAGAATATAAATGGCAAAAGTAGGACTCAAGCTCAGATCTGTTAGAGTCTAAAGCTATGACACTGTAATATTGCCTTTAGTATCTTCGTCTTCCAACCTGAAAGGAAAAGGTAATAATCAGGTACCTATAAACTTTTTAAAATTAATTAATACTTTTAAAGTAGTTCTTATTAGTATTATCATCAATATGATAATGTTGGAAACCAAATGCCAGTGTTTAACTTCAGTGTAAATCCTTTTTCATTATACTGTTATGCCTTTATTCTGCTAGAAAGAAAAAGTTGGCTGTTTCTGAAATTTAACAAGGTTACTATTTCTCATACTTTCACTTGACATGCTATAACCATCTAGTATTTTGAAAAAAAAATGTTCTTTGCATAAATTCTAATATTTTTAATTTTATAATATCTTTGCCAATCTTTTTCTATGCAAAGCATTTCTGACTTTATAATCAGACCAAATTGTCTCAATTAATTCTTCTAATTTTTATTCTCATGTCTGGAGCAAAAAACATTTATTTCTAAATTCTCAGTTTTCCAGAATTCAGCAAAAGCTCATTAATTTTTTGGCCTCTTGAATAAAGAATTAATAATAACTTGGAAATTAAATAGGTTCAAATGATCTAAATGTTTAAGTTAGGGGATGTGTCATGCCCTCCACTTGCTTCTGTGAAAGAAAATGGGGACACCTTTAGATAGAGTTTGCCCAAAGCTGCCCTTCTGCAGCTAAGGAGAATTCAGCTTCTGAGCAACAAAACAAGCTTAGACAGATATAAGGGATTCTCAAGGCACACATCCTTTAATGGTTGTCAAGAGTCAGTCTTACTCTTTCCTTTGTGAGAATAGTCAATTTTTCTTTTGGCATTAACTTTTATCAGCTCCAAAAGAAAAACAACGAGTAAAAACTATTAGCACATTGTTAATAATAAAGTTACTTTCACTTAAAAATGCATTTGAAAAAAGAGCTTTAGATTAGCTCCTAACTGAAATTTTTATATTTTAGTGACTTAATTATATTCCAAATAATACATTTTTTACTGTTCTAATTAATTTTTAGATAATTTTTAATAATGGACTATAAAAAATTCAGAAATGCAATTCTACAGGCAAAATTTTAATAAAATAAAAGTTAAATGTATTTATTGTAAAACAAGCCATGATTTTTATTATTCACATTTACATTCTTCTTATTATTGAATGTCTAAGTTTTACTTAGTGATTGTTTTCAGTACTATTTCATCAACATTCGTACATTGTCTCATTTAGTGCAATTTGGTATGATACATAAAAACAAAGCATTATATAAATATTTTTAAAATGTGAATTTCTAATATAACAGCACAGTTATTAAATTATCACATTTAAGGTATTTACTATTGAATCAAATTAAATTGGCTAAATATATTAATTAAATCTTGTTTTGTGAGAAAGATGTATATAAAATGTTTCAAAAGATTTCTATGTATAAGGATACCAAATGTTGATTCACATTTATTAATTGTATGAGGCATAATAATATCTAACAGTAAAAGAAACTAAAAAAAAATGCAATATTGCCGTGGAGTTAAAGAATCTTCTGGTTGTGACAGCAGCTGACTTAACGAGCTGATTCTAGGAATAATTGAGTTTCTCTGCTTTTCTTTTAATTTCACTACCTGATGATACCTGAGAGCAGTAGACTTTATTTCAGAATCCCATTAGGTACCATTATGAGATCCTGTTTCCTGGGGTTTTAAAATCTAATTGTCAGTCAATGTGTTACAGTAAGCCTAGCTTTCGTTTGATTCTCATGGCTCTACACAGTGGGAAAAAAACAAAAGAAGTATGTTCCATCATCCTGTCAAGGAGGTTTCTTAACAAATTACCTTTCTCCTCAAAAGAAAACACAGAGAGGCTTTTTTGTTGCTTTAACAATTCTCATAGTTCATACCTTTTTTCTAGCTATTAAAGAGAACAAAAACTGAAAACCCATGTGTATCAGACATCCTGACAACTGATGTCCTTAAGATTTATGAAGAAATTTAAGTATTTAATAACTGAATAAGAGTAAGCTGTGCTTCTTAAGGATATTTTAGACATATCACAGAACTCTGCCTTGTCTAAAAACAGAAGTACCCAACATATATTTCATTTGACCTGCAAGAACATTTGACTTAAAGTTTAAATATTGATTATTCCCTCTTCCTTTAGCTATTTTGTGATGAAAGATGTCCTCTACATCATTTTTTCCCATAATACTTCATAACTATTTTCTAGTTTTAGCTTATTGCTGGATTTTTAAAAATATTTTAAACCTCACATTTTCTGAACAATGAAATTAATTAGATATTCATAAGTCTCACCCTTGCTATAATTTCAGAGTGAACAACTCAAAGCTAGAGAAAGAGTAAATTACATACTAAATTAGCCGGATTTTTTTGTAAGCTCTGGGTAGATGTACTTAAACTATATTTTACATCAAATTCATTTTGACAAAAATTAAAATTTATCTGTAGGCTGATTTGAGTTATAGATTTCTTACTACTTTTTCATTATATGTAGAAAAACTCCAATTGTTTTGAGTAAAAGCCAATCAAAAACTGCATAAAGAACAAACTGCTGCTTGAACATTATGACAGCATGACTATGTATATATTACTTTTCCAGTTGGACTAAGGAAGAAGAAATGAAGAGATATTTGCCTTCTTTTAAAATTATAAAGATCTTTGTCATTTGCCTTTATTTTGAATTGGGAGAACTAGTTTATAAGTGGTCTCCAATTGATCTGTCAAAACATCCTGAAGTGGCCTTGTTCATGGTCAAGGACAGTGTGTGGCACGGCTGTTCTGCTTGCTTATGTATGCAGCAATTTTACTGTGATTTTTCCAGGTTTTACTAATGCATTAAGTTATATAACTATGAGCTCAGCACTCAGCTCCCTTCAGACAGTCTGTCAGAGACTATCCTGATCTACAGTTACATCCTTCCCCTCTAGCAACAGCAGGAAGAGCAGCACATAAAAGCAAGATATGCACATTCTGGTCAAGAGCTAGCCATAACAGAGGACTTTTAGCCCCTCCCTTACTCTGTTTCTCATTTATTCATACAGACTTCTAAAACCGTGAAACAGCACAGACCAGTTTAGTTTTTCCTGGTGAAGGTGGAAATAAATGCAAACAAACACACAGAAGTTATATCATCATTAAAACAGCCTTTTGGACAGGGAAAATCTGTAATAAAATAATCACCAGGGTAACTCCAAATATAGATCTACAAACTTCTAAGAATTCTTAGAAGTTAGGGATTAGATTTACTCATTGAGAAAAGTATTAGTTATATCAACACCATTTTGAACAATTACTTGTATCAAGCACTGTGTTTAGTAATATATATCAATATTTTCCATTAATAATATATAATAGTCTAATGAAGAGGACATCACCTTCTCTATTGTACAAATAAAATAACAATGTCAGAGATTTTCAAGGTCACCTAATTAGTAAATAGCAAAAGTGGCTTTTATAGTCAGGTCTTTATGATTCCAAAGTCTATGCTTGTTATACTTCATAGCCCATTAAAACATATAGTCTTAAATCAATGAAAAAAAATAAGTGATATAAATTCTAGAGAAGAAAAATTATAAGTTTAGGTTTATTATATAGGCTTTTAAAAAATTTTAATACAGCTCTGCTTAGAGCATTTTTCATCGTCTTGTTTGACTCCAAAGACATTGATAAATGCTTAACCACAAACATTGTATTTTGTATACTTTGCTGAACTCACTCTACTTTGGGGTGAAGCCTTTGAAATATAAACAAAGTATAAATGGAATCAAAATGTGCCATGAGTTCCCGTTATACAAACAAAGATTTAGAAAATCAGCATATCACCATTATGAGAAAAACTAGACATGAATATCAGATCAGACACTGTCCTTTAAACAACGAAAGGCAAATAGATATTCAGCCACCACTTTTCTTCAGTTAGTAGGCCAAATGTAAGAACACATGTTAAGATGATAGATTTATAATAACACTTATTGGCTATGTCTACAAATTTAATTCTATTTCAGTGGTATATAGTACACAGAACTTTATCTAAAGGGCAATTTTGTCATTCAGCAGGTATTTTTTAACATGTTGACTAGATAATTCATTGCCCAAGCTGGGATTACTTAAGAATGAATAGGGCTATTAATAGTATTCTGGAATAAAAGACATAAATGGGAATGTCTTAGGAAGTTTATGGTATATAATCTATTTATAAAATGCCTACTTTACATTTGAAATTCTTTTAGACACTATGGAAATGCATAATGAAATTAGAAGTCGACCTCAAAATTGATAATATAGTTAGAGAAATAAAATTTATCCATGGAAACTCTAGAGGTAATACAAAAGAATATATAATAAAATGTTAAACATAAAGTGCTTTCTAAAAGTACTATAATAATTTCAGTAAAGAAAAGTTTGTTGTGGGCAGGCTTCATGCAGATGAACTTTGCTGAGTGTGTGAACCTGGATTCATGCACACAAAAAAAGCTAAATTCTAAGTAACATTTGTTGGCAGCTTTCAACCAGTGTTCTACCTCTGTTACCCAATTAGTAATTCCTCTAGTATACAAAATAATAAATACATTTAAAAAGGTGAAAATTATAGAAAAATCCTGGATTATTGTTCATGTTTGAAAATAGCTTGTACTTAAAATTAGAAAAACAATTAAATCTTTTAACATTATGTCATAACTCTAAATACATTCATCAAATGTTTCCTTTTGTGTGTTGTCAATTTGCCCTAGAGGAATTGTATGAAAATTCTACTGCCACAACATGCTGCTAACAAATTACCCCAAAACTGAGTTCTTGCAGCAAGAATATATTCTCATTACAATGAAATTGTAGGCTGACCGTGGTTCAGCTGATCTACATACATGGGGCTTGGCTGGGCAGTTCTGCTTTGGGCTATGTATTGGCTAGACCTGGATGCAAGCTATGGTTCAGATCACTTCTTCCATTTTAACTTGTTCTGTAACCCAAGCATAATGTTCAGCCACCTACCTCAGGCATATTATTTTCAAAGTAAAACACTGGAACACAAGCATAAACAAAATCACATACAAATATTTAAGGCTTCTACATGTGTTATGTCACTAAAATTGCATTGGCAAAAGCCAGTGGTGCAGTTAAGCCTAGCATCACTGGGGTAGGTGTTCCACCTACAGAGGAGTGTAGATATTTTTTGAATAATTTAAACTATCACAGGAATTATCTACTAGAAAACTCCTTTCCATCTGGATTGTCTCTAAATAGGATTTCCATATGATTGATTCTTCAGAATTAATTATTTTATCTCCATCATAATAATGTAAAGAAGGATATTGATTTGAGGTTACATCTTTAAGAAGTTTTTATACTTGGAGGAAAATTATATAGTAAGAAATTATGTAATACTGATGTTGGATACAACTTAGTATAAAGCAGGCTTCAGGACAATATCTAAAGAACCTCTTTTATGTCTTCAGGTAGTGTTAGAACTTTAAAAGAATGACTTAATTGTTTAATAATACAATGCAGTCTGGAGACTTACTTTTCAAATGTTTTTATTGTTCTCTTTAAATATTTTTTTCTTACCCAATGGTTATTTAGGATAAAAAATATAGATTTCATATAGTTACATTTACATAAAGAGGTTGAATAATTTAAGACACTGGTTGTCAAAACTGAATATGCTTTAAAACCACTCAGGGTAGCTTTTCAAAGGAAACCTCCAAGCTTACATTTCAAATATTCTGGTAGAATGTTATGGAATGAGGCCCAGGAAACTGCATTGTTAATAATGAACCTCTCTGTCCCTAATCCCCAGGTAATTCTAAGAAAAAAATAACTTGTTCGTAATGTGAATACATTACTTTATTCCAAATCATCAATGTTAATATTGGCAGTAGACTTACTTGGCAAAATTCTGGCTTCTTATTATCCAACTTAATGATTTAGAATTACATATTCAGTTTTGTTAATAGACATGCAGTTTCACAGGGTCTAGGATAACCCATTAAAGGTAAAGTGAAAGGAGAAAAAAATGACTAAATGACTTTTTCCAGAGCAGGCAATCTCCTTAGCTAAACAGTGTATGTATAACTGTTACACATATGTAAATATATTTGACTAATTAAAAAAATAAAATTAAAGTACATAAGTACAAGCTAAGAAAAGTTGACAAAATGTATTTTAAATATAAGATATATAAAAGACCAAAAGAAGTATATATTTTAATATAAGATAAAAAAATTAAGAATGAGACTTTAAAACAACTAAAAACTAAACATCATAAGATAAGACAAATTGGTAAAATTTTTTAGGAAGATAATTAGGTATAAGTTATTTGTAAATCTAAGAGTAAAGAAAAAAAATAAAAGGAAGACTGTACTACCAAGAAAAGACATAGCAAACTATTTTTTAGATATAGTGAAACAGATAAAGCAATCAAATAAAAAAAGAAAAGCAATTACTATGAGATTAAAATGATTTATAATGCCAAAAGGAACTAAAATAATAAAAAAGAATATAAAAAATATTGAGTGCAAAATAGAAAAAAAGATAAAGGTAAAAAAATAAAAGCTTAAGAAAGTATTGACAATAAATATAAGACCTAAGATCTGCATGAAGCAGTGACAGGACCTCACATATGAGCTGCAAAAACTTGAAAATTTATAGTCTATTTGGGGGTTAATGTTTAGAGTCCCTTGAAAAATGTCTTTAAGGTCAGAGGCCAGAAAGCAACCTGTTGGCTTATCATCATTTCTCTCATACTCCCGGCAACTAGCTTACTGTATTATCTTTAAGGAAAGTACAAAACCAAACACTTGCCAGCCCGCAATTTTTAGCTCCCTATAGTGAGACAGTAAGCAGTGTACTTGTTTGAAGAAGTTATTTTGCTTTGTGGACAAAATGCTATCATCCATTGACAAGAATGGGAGAATAGCACTTACCTCTGCTACATATAACTTTCTTATACATTACTATGTAGGGTGTATTTGCATCTGAACAAAGGGCTTTCTTGATTATCAGAAAATAGGTTTAAAGTTTTAGGCAAAAATCCTAAATATTAATATTAATTGATACTACAATCAAGAGTTCCTATGTATCTCAGATAATCTCTGACTAATAATTACTATGAAGATTGTCTTGCACTTAGGTCAACCAGAATTATTTCACACTTAAACATTGCTATTACTTAATAAGTATTAGTTTTTTTTTCTTCTTCTTCCCTTTCTTCATTTATTCATTGATAGACAAATATTCACTGAGCACCAGCCATTTGTCAGGAAATGTATTAGGTGCTGGGATACAATGGTAAACAGGATAAACTAAGTTGTCTAATGAAACTTATTTACTAAAGGAAGATAGAAGCTTCACAGAAGAATAAAAACAACCAACCAAAATGTCAGATGGGGATATGTATTATAGAGAGATAATTCTGTTGATAAACTATTTAATAGTTATTGTACTAGAAGATGCAGGGTAGATGTCACTGAGAATATGATTTTGAAACTAAACTGTGAGTCTCAATAGTATGTTACCCATTTGTCAATTTATTTTTTTTTAAATGCAAGAAAAGCCCTAAAAAAGAGAATAAGCTTGGCACTTTCCAGGAGCCAAGGACAGCCAATTTGTCCACAGCAGAATAAAAAAGAAAAGAGTAGCATATAATGAAATTGGCAAGAAATAGGGAAGCCAGGAAAGGGCTGCTTGAATGTGGTGAGAGGTTGTGTTTTATTACAGGTACAGTAAAAAATTATTGGAGAATTTTAAACAGGGAACTGACATGAAGTGAATCAGTGAAAAAAGATCTCTCTTGCCACTGTGTGGGAATGGGCAAGAATAGAAGCAGGATATCAGTTAAGACAAAAAGGTCATCTAAAGTAGGCATAGTTGGGATATGAAGAGATGTAGAAGGATCTGGATATGTCTCAGATGGCAAAGTCAAAAGAAACATTATTATTATTACTTTAAGCAATCAGACAGATAACTGTTATTCTTATTGAGACTGGGAAGAATTTGAGAAAAGAAGACTTGATAGTGAGCATAGTGGGATATAGGAAACCTCCTTTGGACAAATTATATATCTAACATATCTAACATATATGCAGTTCTGGATTTTGGGGAATGGAGAAATTAGAGCTTGAATTAAAGATTTGGGAATTGTTGATTTACTGATTTTTTAGAAGTTGCAGTTACTTCTTCATCTCCTTTGTTATTCTTTTCTAAGTCATTTCTAGGAGAGTGTATTTTTTGCAGTAGTCTTTACAAAGAGTTAGGCCACATCTATATGTCTACACTCTAATGACCCAAGTTCTTTAGTCATCATAAAGTTTGCTTATCCCCCTGACTCTCAAATACCTATCCCACTGCTCTACATGTCTAGTACTCCCAGAAACCTGATTATTTTGTTATTTTATGAATACTCCCCAACATTGCCTATTCTACACCATCGTTTCTCTCATCCTTTGTCTGGGAAGGCTTCTGAATCCCTGAAAGCTTCAGTCTTTGGTGATGGATCCTCTTTCAAATGAAACCTAACAGTAAATTTTCTATCACAGTTTTCCATTTCTAAAAAGGAGGTACAATTATTATTTTTTCAGGATTTCTATGAGATTGAAATATTTAAATGAGCCTTCTATATATATCATTATTTTTAATATCATTGTTACTGTCAAAACAGTTTTTGCTGTCCCTTTTTTTTCAAAATTGGAAAAAATAAAACAATATTAACAAGAGCTTTATCTGATAAGTTTGGTTTGATTAACTCACCTTAGCAAAAGAAAAATTAATGGAAGGATATTTAGTACTCAAAGAATTGACAGAAACATGGCAGTCAAGCCTTTGGGACAACCAGGAATTTAAGAGGCTCAGATGGGAAGAAAACTCAGAGCAGGAAGCTCAGTAACTATCCAGAAGCAAGTTGGGCTCCCCTCAAGACTGCTGCTATGGCACCATATGAATACTTCAAGGGATATTTGCTTCTCCTATTTTGTCTAGGTCAACTTCCAAAATTCTGGAAGGGAAAACTCCTTGGCTGACTTAATCTGGGATTAGAGGGCAAGGAGATCTGACTCCTTTGGTCACCTTTCACAGAATGGGCAAAGAGCAAGTAATTGCCACTAGAAAAGAGTATGATTAAACTGGAGAACAGATATCCATTATTAGAAACTTATGATCTATGGTAGCTTTTTAGAGGTAAGTGCATTTTCCCCTTTTAAAAACAGCCCTTTGGGAACTTACATACTTATACATTTTATAAGATGTATATTATATTTATATATCTTATGTATAAGTCACAAACTTTGAAGTTTGAGAGTATGAGTTTCAGTCTTAATTCTTGCACTTATTACTAATAAATATTATTGCATTGTTATTAGATTTTAATAAAATCACACCAATAAAATATTAATACAATGTTTAGAAAATATTCAATAAATAGATAATGATGATCAATGTTATTAATATCAATATGACACAAGCTGCTTATCTCATCAATAGAGGGAAAGTGAAAAATACATAATTTATTTTAGATCATATAATAGCTTAGTCCTGAAATTTAAAGAGCTCATGACCATTTTGAATCTACTATCCTTGTGTTACACAATTGTTCAAATATGTAGAATTCACTTTTTAATAAATATATTTGTTTTAAATAAACAAAATCTGAAATAGAATTTGAAATATTAGCTCAAAGTACAATTGTTCATTTCACTCTAATAACTCCTTTTTATATTGCATTTTTATTTTAATGCACTGCCAATACCATAAAGTGCTGTTCTCGCAATCTTCTAAACTAGGCAGTGTTCAGAAAGATGCACCCTTCATTATTAATCAACAAAGGTTTCTGTCAATCTTAGCACTCAAATGTTCAATTGTATTCTTCCCAGCAAGCCACAAAGACCTTTTTGATATTAAAATATCTTTAATCTCATCATGGTCTATTACACAGTCCATTTCTTTAAGCTATTAATCTCATTATGTAACCTCCCTGGCCAAGTCACTCACTTTAAAAGGACTTCCCTTTGCCATCATTGAAAAGACCAAAGGAAAAGATGATAGCTCTTTCCAAACCTCAAAAGGGAAGGAAGTGATCTCTTCTTTATTATACTTTATTATGTCCTTTTAAAAATCTTATCATGTATTAGTAGTAATATTCATGACACTAGAGTACACTTACAATAGTCAGCTCTCATCGTTATCAAAAAACTTCATTTTAGCATTTAATCAACTCTAAAAGCCATTCTTGCTTTGAATATTCCCAGTGCAAGGAACATTATCCATAAGCATTTTTTTTTTGCATATTAAAGCAAGTGGCATAGAGGATGGAACATAGCTTTAGTAGGGACTTATCTGATTTTTAAAGGGCATTTGAATTTCCATAATATCTTCTTCAAGGAGCCTGCTGAGTGGCTATTTAACCTAATATAGAAAAAATGTAAAGGCACTGTCTTGATTTCTGCCCTTAGGACTTCTTTAAGGAAATGAGCAAGTATCTTGGTGTAACCTCAAGCAAAGCCCCATGTGGAAAGGCTGGGCTATGTAATTGTAGTTGAAGCTGCTAACTTGAATGATAGATATTGGAACATGAAAAAGTCTGTCAAATTCCAACTATCGCTTTCTGTGATGACGGTACCACTGTTCTTTCTAATGGAATAGCTTCTTAGAAGCATGATCATCTACTCTACATGAAGAAATTTTATTTTCTGAAAGAGAATGAAGCTCTGGATCTTTATTTTCATCTCACTTATCCCACAAAACATTATTACTGAGGAACAATGAAGCTATTAGTATCATCTTATTACTATTACCGTATTATTATTAACTTGTTATGAGTAGGAGCTCAATCAATGTTTCTAATAAAATAAAACCCGGTTCCCAGACTGGAGCTTCCAACACTGAAAGAAAAGGATTCTCTGCTCCCTAAGCAACTCAACCAAAATTCCAAAGATTTTTTTTTTAATTTGTTTTTATTTGTGTTTGTTTTTATCACATGTGACATCTAGGGTTCATTTGACACTTGATTAAATCTATTCTTATGTCTTTTATTTTCTGTTTTCTGCTTATATTAATGACCTCTCATTATCTTCTTTACTAATTCCTATTTTTTATTTTATTTTTTTAATTAAGCTTATTGGGGTAACATTGGTTAATACAATTATATAATTTTCAAGTATACATTATAATTTGACATCTATATATTCTATTGTGTGATTACCAACCAAAGTCCAGTTTCCTTCAGCTACCATATATTTGACCCCTTTAACCCCATCTAACTCTTCCCTCCTCCCCTAACCCTACCCTAATTTATTTTTTTAAAATCTATTTTTTGGTTGTTCATCAAGCTCATAACCTCAAAAACAACAAAAACAAAAACACTCTTTTGTCTCTACATGATTTAAATATTGCTTTTATGCCTGAGTTCCAAGATAGATCCTAACATTATTTTGAACTTTATACTTGGAACTCCTACGAGAATACCCCATTAACACTTCACACACAGCATTAAACATGCACACACAGAGACAGTTTTTGTGTATATATGTCTCTGGTTCTATCATAAGATCCTCGAGAGAAGGGATGATATCTCTCACTCCATTTATTCCATTACAATTTCTCATTTAGGTGTTGTATAAAGATGCTGTGTTAAGACTGATAAGAAGCTAAGTTACTCAGTAAAAATCAACTTCTGTGGTATACTATGTGTTTTTTATTTATTTTGTTTTACGATGATCTATATTAGTATTTTCTCAGAAGAACTAATGCTGGTGAATATATACATAGCTGCCAAACAGCTAAAATTTCATTACAGTGTGCTTGGCAGCATACTAAATGATTTACATACATTATCTTATTCAGTACCTCAACAGAGTGATAGTACAGTCACTCTCGCAATTTTTTTATTACCTGTGTTAGAGGTAAAGAAATTGAGTCTCAGAATGTTGGCACTGGATATGGTCCAAGTACCTTGCCTTCACTGGAGAAAGACACATTAAAATTGATTAAGGCTGAATTTCTCCATATCCGTGAGGTGGATATTCAGAGTTAAATTAATATCATTTAGAAAAAATAAAGATATGCAAAGATGACATTTTTGCAATTTCCCCTTTATGTAGTAAAGCTTTATGTCATAAAAAATGTTAATTTTATATAATCTCTAAATTTACAGAAAAATATGGCAAAATTAACTTGTCATTTGTGTTAAAATTTGTAAATTCAAAGTTTCAGTTTAAAATAAAAGATTACTAACTTTCTTCTCCTCATCCATTTTATTATTCTGGCATAGTGGCTGCCAGGGAAAAATCAGAAGCTGTGTTCTATAAAAGAGGTAGATGTTCAGACACTAACCTCATTTAAATTTCTGAGTTATTTAGTGGTTGAATTTCCCAACAGTGAAGTTGCACCTAAAATTGATCAACTTCAGTGTCATCAACAGATGTCCCTAAAACTGTTAGCAGCTAATGGATTGTTTAAAGGACTTTAATAGCTCATTTGTCTAGTCAAAACCACATCAACTCTACCTTTGAAAACTGTATTTTCCTGTGATTAGAAAATTGAGTTTATTGTCCTCTAATTTTGAAATGACATGTATTTCAAATCAAGGCAGAAATACCAATTATCTGGTGAATTTGCGACAAAGTGTTTTGAATAGCTGATGAAAAAGATAGTTACAGTACAGCGGGCTATGTACTGATGAATCAGGTAGAGGAGCCAAAAAGAGGATGTATGTAATCTTAATATAAATGTGTTAGCTTCCAAAGGGCTATTAAGTAAGATGTGTGTGTCTTCTAACGGCTCCCAGTGGTTTTTAATAATGAAAGCTTAGCTTTAAAGGCTTCTATCTTTCTATACTCTTGGAGGAGTTTGGACATATTTGTAGTTTTAAAGTTCTTCATTGTATCTTATTAAATACTTTTTATCTCTCTTTTTTCTTATCTTCCAGGAGCCATGGTTATAATATGTAATTTATTCTGTAATTGAAATATATCAATTTTTATTTATAAAACTTGTTCTTAAGAAAAAAATGAGAGGAATTTTCCCTTCATGTTCCTATGTTATCTATAATGGTACAACTGATCCAAATTATGGTCAGACAAATGTACAAATTTTAGAATGCAGTTTTTCAAAAGGGCTGTTAATATACTTTTAATTGTCATTATGTCACTGAAAAGATAGCTATATTTAGCAACTTGTTAATAATGGCTTTATGATTCTTGAAAAATGGTTATGTGAATTCAAATATGTGATAAGAAGGCATATTTGGACAATCTATACATGTAATATACTCCAACTACATAATAATGTATTCTTGAGGTTTTTACTCAAAAATAAATATTCCCCTATTTTTATTCATATTGATTTTACTTAACATGTTTTATTAAGGAAAAATAACACATGCTTTTTATTTAAAAATTAATTTCTTTGCATAGTGTAAAGATAAGTGAAAATGTCCTTGATTTAATTTAATACAGCCAAATTATCAAACTTTTAATTTAATTAAGCTATGTTTTAGAGAAGACTAAATGGGTGTCTGTCAGAGAATGCCTTGTTGAATAAAATATTTTTCCCCATTTAAAAAAAGTGGACTGTAAGTTAGACACAGCAAAAGTGACCTTTCTAGTGTACAGTTATACAAATTTTAGTAAATGCACATAGTTGTGTAACATCAAGATAAAGATATAGAACATTTTGATTTCATCAAAAAATTTTCCAGCGCATAGCAACACTGATCTGTTATGTCTTTACAGTATAGCCTTTCCCAGTTGACATTATAAATTCAGTTATTCATTATGTCTCATTTGGGGTCTGACTTCTTTCACATTGCATAATGCACTTTTGAATCATCCACGCATATTGTCTGTACCAGTAGTTCATTTCTCTTTATTGCTGAATAGAGTTTCGTTTTACAAATGTATCATGGTTTGCTTAACCATCCCTCAACAGAGAATTTGGGTTGTGTCCAGTGATTATAAATAAAGCTTCTCTAAATATTCACATAAAGGTTTTTGTGGAAACATAGGTTAGAATTTTACTAATGTAAATAACCAAGAGTAGGATTATTGGGTCATATGGTAAGTGCAGGTTTAATTTTAAAAGAAACTGTGAAACTCTTTCCAATTTGTCATTTCATAAAAGCATAGAGAGTTCCAGTTTCTCTGCCTCTTTTTCAGCTCTTGGTATTGTCAAGTAATGTGGTATTTAGTTATAGTTTTAGTTTACATTTCCCTAATTGCTAATGATATTAAACATTGTTTAATGAGACAATTTAAATTCTTTTGTGAAGTAGAGTTTTAACTCCTTCCTTCCCTCTCTTCCTTCCTCCCTCCCTCCCTTCCTCCCTCCCTCCCTCCCCCC